>CM076578.1:1799715594-1800202722 GCA_034641835.2 Pinus albicaulis | reverse complement strand
AGCTATAGATATAGTCATCACTAACATGTAAAAAATACTGATGGCTAACAGGATCCCCAACCGGGAACACCTTGTGCTAAATAGCACAAGCAATCTTAGCTAAACAACTGAAGTGAGCAACAAGTCTAAATATAAATATCAAAATAATAATCAAAACATAACCCCATATGGATGCCATCCTCTTCCTTAGGTCACTACCTCCATGCAATCAATCTCCCTCCAAAACTGCGTTGCCCTCATTAAATGTCCACTCCTCCATAACAACGTTGTTGATTTGGTCAAAGTTGACCTATTCAACATGCTCCATCCCCTGTTCACACTCAAAGGTGATTTATTTATCTGCTTAGATGGTCTCCTTTCACACTTGAAGTGTTTTTATTGTTGCTAAGGAGATTTATGGGCCTCCCTACCCACTTATTCACCTACCTAGTGACAAAAAAATCTATAATATTCCATTTAGCTGAAAGCTAAATTTTTGGAATATTACATCTTCCTACCACTTATCTTCCCTCTATCAATTGATTTCTTCTATTCTCGTAAGAAAAAAGTCATTTAATAACAATATCAACCAAGACTTGTCAAATATCCATCAATTTTAGAATAGCATGCCTGAGTTTTGTACAAATTTTTCTTCTGCTTATAAACAAGAAATTCCCTCTCATGTACCTAAAATATTTGAGGTAGCTCTATGTATACTTCTTCTTCCTGAATTATTTCATTAAGGAAATTGTATCTACATCCATCTGATGTAATCTATAATAGAAGCAATAAAAATAATAGTTATAACAAAAGTGTACCTGACAACTGGAGAAAATGTCTTCTCATAGTCCTATCCCTCTTTCTAGGAGAACCTTCACGAATATCGATTTGTACTTCTATATGTTTCCATCCACCGTATACTTGATCTTGTAGATACACTTTAAAGTCACTATTGACTTCCCATCAAGTCTTGGTCACAATCATGGAATCTTTCAAACTTGTTGGTCTACCTGCTCCATCTAAATTAGGAGCTCTACTGATCATCAATACAATTTCTCCTTCTTGAACTTAAATTCTAGGTCCCTATAATACTAGTGTATCCCCTTATTTTTATTGTTAGTGTAGCCCCCTTATTGTTATTGTTGTGCCCATGTAGTCCCCAGTTTGTTATTATTGTACCCTATAAAATCCCACTATTTTTATTATTGTGCCCTTACATTGTTATTGTTATGTTAGCTAGGTTTATATTGTGAACTCTTGGACTCCTATAAATATAAAGGAGGTTTTTTCATTTGTATCATCCAAGAATTGTTCATTTATGTAATGTAAAGGAGGTTTCCCCCTCGAAGAGGCTAATATTTAAGTCGTTGATCTATCTTTTCTTCTATTTTGTGAGCTGGTTTCATAAAATTTGGTATCAGAGCTTTGGTCTATGGTTTCTCTACTGCAAACAAATGTGGAATTTTCTAAGTTAAAAAATAACCCATTTGAGAGGCACTCATGATGAATTCCGTGTAAAAAATTCAGACCTTGGTTCACAATATTTTCGAAGATATGATCTATGGAAGTTAGGGTTTTTGTAGGATCTCGAATTTCATTTGAAACAGGTGAGCGAGGGAAAACCATCATATCTTTCATTTCATGCATCAGATTAGAATTATGTAAAAAGTGACCAAAATTTCACAGACTTTAGTTTCATGTTTATTGATTTAGAGCCAAAGGTAGAAACAGTGACATATGGCACGTCGTACAAGTTCACTCTACTAAACAAGAGCATAATCAGGTAATTGTGGGAGATCAGACATAACTTTACCTTGAAGAATCCAAATTAGGTCTAACCTATGACATTTGAAAGAAGACTCATAGGGCTAGTACAGTACCGAATATCAAATCTTGGGGATCCGAAATTACAGAGATAGATTAGTTTCAATATTGAGCTCCTCAAAAGCAAGAAAAAGGTATGTATATTTGTATTTTAAATTGCATAAGTCTTATTTGAAAAATCATTTTGAAGTGATTCCAAGGGCATATTGAAGCATAGATATTAGTATTGGGTTCTAAAATTCCCTCGAAAAATAATTCCACACCCATTAAGCCCTTAGAAGGATCTACTATGACTCATGAAGAGGACGAAGTACAACAGGATATATAAAAATTACGAGACCAAGTGCAACAAATTTCACTCTCACAAAGAGTTAAAAAAAATGAAATGGAAGCTAAGATGGATGGTTTGAATAATGTCATTGATGGTATCGAAGAAAAACTGAAAGGAAACAAGGAAGACATGAAGAATGGTCTAAAAGAAGACATGGAAAGTTTGAAGGAAAGTTTGAAAATGCTGCTACAAGAAATGATTCCTAATCGTGAAATGGTAGTAGATGAAACTCATGATGAGAAAAAAAGAAATATTAATCATGATTTCATAGACTCTAATGTTGGATTTAAGAACCGCCATATTCCAAATATCTATATGAGGAAGTTTTATGGCAAGGATCCAATAACATGGATACTATAGATGGAGCAATATTTAGATCTCCATAATGTGAAAAACACACAAAAGTTACACATTTCAACTTTATATTTAGAAAAAAAATACATTTGTATGGTATCAATGGCTTTTCTCTCATAAAAAAAAGTCACTTGGTCAATTTTACGGAGGAAATGATAGCACATTATGAGGATACAAAGAGAAACACCTTCTTTAGCCAATTGATAAATCTAAAACAAAAGGGTTCAATGGTGGATCACATTTAGGACTTCCAAAAATTGAATATAAGGGTAACTGATATTCCAGAGGAACACATGATTGATGTCTTCATAGGGAATTTAAAGGATAACATCCAAAATGAGGTTCACCTTTGGGAACCTGATTCATTGGAGAAGGAATTCAGGTTGGCAAGAAAAATTGAAAGAAAAATTATGGCAAGAAGGAAGCCTACTACTCACAATTACAAAGATGGAAGTGTTTCTACTCCTATACTTCCACAACCTACGAGGTTGACACCACAAAAATTGTAAGAAAAAGGAGCAAGAGGACATTGCTATAGTTGTGATAACAAATACACTAAAGGTCATAAGTGTGCTGAGAAGAAATTATTTTGCATAGATTGCAAAAAGGAAGAAGAAAAGGAATAAGAAAATTCAAAATAAGAGGATATACACCAGGAACAAACCCTAGAGGAAGAAGAAATGAATCTGAACATATCTTGTAATGCATTGGCAAGAATTACCACTCCTCAAACTCTCAAGATAGAAGGACATATCAAGAAGAAAAATGTAATAGTGCTAATTTATTTAGGTAGTACCCATAATTTTATTCATTGTAAGGTAGACAAGGAATTTAATTTCTTCCTATACCTAACACTAGAGTGTCAAGTGATGGTTACAAATGGAGGAACCATAAATTGCGCGGGAAAGTGCCATAATATCAAACTAACCATGGGGGAATATGTATTGAATAGTACAATGCCCTCCATCCCAATGGGTGGTGTAGATGTTGTACTAGGAGTACAACTGTTACAATATTTGAGGACAACAAATTTTAATTTTCAATAACTTTTCTTGAATTTTTTTCAGAAGGAAATAAAGTTGAATTACGGGGTATTGTAAAGAAGCCGGGAAATACAATCATCTCTAATGTCATGACAAAGCTTCTGAAGAAATAACAACGAGGCATAATTGCATAATTATGCTCACTTCAGGTTCAGACATAAAAATCATCTATTTCTCCATATCTACAAAAAGTATTGGACAATCATTCCAAGGTATTTGATACTCCCAAAGGACTCCAACCTATTTGTGATCATGATTATGGTATTCATTTGATTCCAGGAAGTGTTCCTCCAAACATCAGGCCTTATAGATATCCTTAGGCTCAAATGAGTGAGATTGAATGTATGGTTGTAGAAATGCTAGAGGTTGGTATAATTCAACCTAGTCAAAGTTATTTATGTGCTTCAATAGTATTGGTGCACAATAAGAATGGATCATGGTGTATGTGTTTGGATTATAGAGAGATCAAAAAAATCACTATTAAAGATAAATTTCCCATCCCTATCATTGATGAATTATTGAATGAATTACATGGAGAAATTTACTTCACCAAGTTGGATCTTCGCTATGGATATCATCAAATTAGACTGAAGACTGAATACATTTTGAAAACAACATTCAAAACTCATGAGGGTCATTATGAATTTTTGGTCATGCATTTTGGCCTTACTAATGCACCTTCCACATTTCAAGGTTTGATGAATTCCATTTTCAAACCCTTCCTTAAAAAATTTATGTTGGTATTTTTTGATGATATACTTATCTACAACAATTCTTGGAAGGATCATGTTCAACATGTTGACATGGTGCTCAAACTATTGGAGGAGAAAAAATTATATGCAAAAACCTCCAAATGTTTCTTTGGGGTACAGGAGGTGGAATATTTGGGTCATATTGTATATCATGAGGGTGTTAATGTAGACCCTAACAAAATTAAATCCATGAAGGAATGGAAAATCCCTATAACCATAAAGCATCTTCGAGGATTTCTAGGGTTAACAGGGTATTATGGCAAGTTTGTTAATAATTATGCAACAATATCAACACCTTTAACATCATTGCTGAAGAAATATGCATTTTATTGGACTCCAAAAGCAACTAAGGCCTTTGAACATCTTAAAGAGGAAATGTTCCAATCACTGGTATTAGCTATGCCAGACTTCACAAAAACCTTTATTGTGGAATGTGATGCCTCAAGAAATGGAACTGGTGTTGTTTTAATGCAAGAAGGAAGAAACCATTCTTTTCAAATCCATCCAATCAAAGGAAAGTGTTTACCGAAACCTATTTATAGAAGGAAATGTTGGAAATACTACATGCACTAAACCAATGACGACCTTACCTAATGGGAAGAAACTTCAAGGTAAAAACAAATCATGATAGTCTTAAATAATTTTTGGAACAAATATTATCTTCAGAAGAGCAGCAAAAATGGGTCACAAAGATGTTGAGTTATGACTTTGAAATCATCTACAAAAAAGGGAAGCAAAATTGTTTTCTAGATGCACTCTCAAGAAAGGATGAGGATGTGGAAGCATTGATTTGTGCCATTTCTATTATCTAACCTGAGTGGATAACCGAGGCAAGGGATGAATGGAAGAATGATGAAGAGGAGTGGACACTCATTCAAAAGTTGCAGTAAAATCCTAGTACATCTGAAACATTTAGCTGGAAAAATCATTCATTATGGTAGAAAGATTGCTTATATCTTTGTAAGAATTCCCAACTCAAAAAAAATATTCTTTTGGAATTGCACACCTCTCCCTTAAGAGGGAACTAGGGATTTTTAAAAACTTACCACAAGGTCAAGAAGGAAATTTTTTTTAGGATGGCCTTAAATCTAATATTCAAAATTTTGTGGTAGAATTTTTGGTTTGCCAACAAAATAAAGTTGAGACAATTAAGACCCTGTGTCTGTTACAACCTTTATCCATTCCAAGACAACGTTGGGAGGAGGTTTCAATGGATTTTATCACAAGTTTACTCAAGTCCGAAGGAAATAATGTCATCATGGTGGTAGTTGATATATTTACCAAGTATGCACACTTTTTTGCATTATCTCATCCATTTAAAGCCAATAAAGTTTCCACCGCATTTATGGAAACAATTAAAAAGCTACATGTAAACCCAAAGATTATTGTAACCGACAAAGATCCCATTTTTACAGGAGATTTTTGGAAGGAAATATTTTCTTGTTTGGGTACTCATTTAGCTCATAGCTCATCATATCATCCTCAATCTGATGGGAAAACTAAGATAGTGAACAAATGTTTAGAAGGATATATTCGTTGCTTTGTATCTGATAAACGTACACAATGGGTCAAGTGGTTACCTCTAGTTGAATGGTGGTATAAGACTTCCTTCCATACTACAGCAAAAATGACCCCATTTTTGGAGCTTTATGGATATCATCCACGCTCCATCACATCATCTTTAAGAGAAAATTCTAAGGTTAAAGAAATGGAAGATCACATCGAGCATAAACAACAAGTTCTCCAACTCTTAAAGGATGACCTCACCTTGGCACAAAATTGAATGAAACAACAAGCAGATCAACATCGCAACAAAATAAGTTTTGATGTAGGAAAATGGGTATTTTTATGACTACAAAAATACAAACAAATGTCCCTCAAGAAAGCTAAGCAGGATAAAAAATTACCACCAAAGGATTATGGTCCTTACAAATTGTTGCAAAATATTAGCACTATGGAATACAAATTGGAGCTTCCTGCATCTTCCTGAGTTCACCCAGTTTTCCATGTTTCATGCTTAATGAAGGTTATAGGTGAAAATATCCTAGTTCAAAAAATATTTCCAGAACTTGATGATGAAGGAAAAATCATATTGGAACCTAAAGTAGTCACAGAAACAAGAACCCGACAGCTACGAAATAGATCAATTTCAAAGTATCTCATCAAGTGGAAGAACTTACCCATTGAAGATTCGATATAAAAGGATGATAATTTTATACAAAAGCATCCAGAACCACTCAAGCATTGAGGAAAAAACTTTTTTGAAGGAGAGAGGCATGCTAGGTCCCTATAATACTAGTGTATCCCCTAATTGTTATTGTTAGTGTAACCCCCTTATTGTAATTGTTGTGCCCATGTGGTCCCCATATTTTTATTATTGTGCCCTATAGAATCCCACTATTTTTATTTTTGTGCCCTTACATTTTTATTTTTATGTCGGTGTAATGATCCTTTTTCAGGAAATTCAACAAGGTGCTCAAGAGAAACGCGGTATAAGTAAAACTATGAAAAAATAACGCAGATAAGGACTTGGTTCCTCTTATTTATACTGTATGGGACTTATATATGGAATTTCATATAAAAAAAATCAGTTTAGACACATTAAACAGATCTCCCAAAAACTAGACTAGCTAACAAGCACCCAAAGAGGGAGGCTACAGCCAAATGAAAACACTGCTTCAGAAATTGCGTAGTTTTCTCAGATGTTCAGTGGAGATCAGTAAGGAGACTCATATTTCAATAATACAGCAGCTAATCATCATTATGTTGAAGTTCTTTCAACATACAGTAGAATGAGTGAGAGATTACAACAAGAAACCTTCAGAAATAAGAGCAAGAACACATGTATATTTGCATAAATATCTCAACAGTGTTATTTTTATGAAGCTTCAGCAGCTAGAAGTTTCAACTCAGATCTAGGACAGATCTGTGGACAAAAAATCAGATCTATTTTGGATCTGGAAGCTAAATAGTCTTCTCTCCAAGATCCACTTGGAATTTTGGCAAAAGCATGCATAAATAAGAGTAGATCTGAGAAACAAGTTGTAGATCTGGAATTTTCTACAGTAAATTTCTGAATATAACATTTCATTACAATGGATCAGATCTGAACAGAACATGGATTAGCAAGCTAATCCATGGATCACCAAGTGGAAGGCAAAGCCCAACACTAGAGATCTCTGATCTAAACTATGAGCAAGACACCATGAAAACCCTCATACAGAAATAACACAGTCTACTCATGGGGAACAATGCTGTAGCTCAAATGATATATAAAACTACTGTAAAATTTCTGATCTGAAGCACAAATAAATGAGACTCTTCCAGGAGGTCAAAGGACCCACTCCATGGAAAGAGGCTTCCACAATACACTAGATCTCTGCAGATCTAGATCCCCACTTGCTGCAGCTTGCAGAGACAACCAAACCCTCAATGGATCAGCGCTGCCAATGTAAGTAGATCTTGGCCTCAAGCCTGATAGTGGTTCAATTCAGCAAAATTTCCTCCTTGAATCATCAAAGGAAGAGGTGAAATCCCTGCATAGTAATTCCAAATACAATCCTCCACTAAACAAAAGAGAATGGTATTTGTCTAAGCAGACAAATACTCAGAAATATGATTAATCAACAACCTTCTCTTGCTGCCCTCCTTTTCCTTTTATAATATGAGAAATATTTTGCAAAACCTAAACCATCTTGATGAGGTAGCCCTTTTCACATGAGAGGCTTCCTTCTAGAACTGCGTTGTCCCTTTTGGAGATGCAATGAACCTAGACAGTGCTGTTGATTTGGCCAAGGTTGACCCAGTCTTTAGCTCAAACCTCTTTCACACCTACAAGTGATTATTTAATTGGCCCTGATTTTTCTTTGTTCACATGGGCATTGATTTATTCATACTTTTTAGGAGTTTTACATGTCCTCCTTTATTCATTTATTCATGAAACAGAAATTAAAACAAAATTGAATGTTCCTCTTAGCTAAGGCTAAGTGGGAACATTACAGTCCTCCCCTCCAAAATGTTGCTTGTCCTCAAGCAAATGATAGGGTAAGAGTTGTAGTTCTTCTCCTCCTCCATTGATGGAATCATCAAGGATCAAGCTTTCATCATGTACCAAGTGCTCATTAAGCCAATACATCAAAAATTGCTCCTCCAAGGCTAACATGATAGGGACAGAGTCCATCCCTCCAAGAGTGTAAAACTCAACAAAAATAAACATGGGTGAAGCAATGTCACATCTAAAACATGTATCATGAAGTACAAGATGAAGTTCCATCCCATGTGGTACATATACACTGCCCACTCTTTTCCCATACAAACCCATAAACAATACCAATATATCATCTATGTATGGAAGAAAAATCACATATATGAAAATTTGCACTTGAGGAGGTGGGTCACAATCCCACATAAGATACCAACGCAATGCACTCCTTGTCTTGAGTAGATCTTAGTGTGGTAATTGGTACTTGTTACACATTATTTTGTCACCATGACATTTTACTCTCCATATGGGTTCATCAACACCTATATAATGCTCCCTTAGAAGTATACAACCATAAAGTTCCTAAACTAAGTCTTGGATTTGGAGAAAAGCTTGTACAAATCATAAAAAACCCTAGTTCCGCACTTTTCCTAGCCATTACCTGTAGTACCACACCTTTTGTGAAGGAAAACTACGGTACCTACCACACGTTTTGTGTATTAAAACTGCGGACCCCCATAAAAGGTAAAATGAGTGGAAAAGTAAGTTCTAGAAGCCCAGTTGGTTGAATATTCTCCCAGCTGGAAGCTTCTAGAAGGTGTTATCTGGTCGAAGCTTCACTCCCTCCATTATCATGAGCATTCATCCCTTCATTAAAGGAGCCTATTCCTTGGATTTTGGAACTTAATCCCTTGATAAGGGGACTCTATCCCTTCCATTTTGGAGTTGTAACCACTTTCGGCCTTCTCCTATAAATTGAAGCTTTGGTTAAGTTTCAAGGGTACTGACTGACTAAGGAGTTGGACTTTGAGAATTTTTGAGGATAAATGTTGTAGAAATTCAGACTCTCTTAACTGATCATTATGTGGGAATGATTACACACCCATGTGCATTTTAGCTGAGAGAGTGCAAAGCTTGTCAGAGTAGAGGAAACGTTTGTTCCGGACCCCAGGAAGGCCTGTACGACATCAAGGTGGACATGGTTTTAAGGCTCTTTCTTCATCAAAGATAATACAATTGGATCTTGTTTTCTCAATAAGTTTTTTGTGTATTTACTTGAATGACTTATTTCTTAAATTCCTTGATCATTAAGATAGATTTGTGATTTTTTAATTAGTATATGTTGCAGGTGCTTTTGATTCTTTTCCATGTCTTTTCTTGCAGGTCTTTATAGGTGACTTCTTGGAGCGATGGGAAAGAAGAATTCAAATAGCATTGGATCACAAGTAGGTCCTTTCTTCATCATAGAAAATTCTAAATTACATATAATCTAGAGAAAGCAGTTTACATTTGTCCTGTTTGTTGCTAGCTGTCTGTAGGACACTTGGGAGGTCTGTCTTGTCCCCAAGAATGACTTATCCATCCAACAAAATGGAGACTCCACTGGGGAATGGAACTTGAACTTTGATTTCTTTTATTTTTGACTTGTGAATTTATTTTTTCTGATTTTGATTGATTTATATTGGCTTGGGTATTTTATCCCTGTAGAATCCCTGACAGATGTTTTAGATTTTTTTATTTTTTATTTTAGTTTTTTGGTATCCACACTTTTCTTTTAGAAACAGTGCGGGCATCTCCACTCTTTTCTTGTATAAATAGTGTGGCACCGCACCTGTTTACACTGAAACCTGCGGACCCTGTGAAGATTTTTAGAAAACCTTAAAATTCTCTTTTTTGGATCAGTTTGTTAGATTTTCAGTGTATACCCAGACTTTTATTTTCTATTAGAAATCCTTATGTGAATTTTTTCAGCAACTCTTACAATATCATTAGTCTCTGTTAAGTTAATTGGGTGTTTTGAGTTTCTTTTTGGAGAAATTATTAATTTGATTTCCTTTGGTCATTACTTTAAGGTTTGTCTCAGTCTCTTAACAATTTTTCATCTTTTTGCTTTTGTTTTTGCAAAATTGTGTCTGAGTGTTAATCGCCTTTGAGTGTTTTTATTTTTTGATCTTTGGAACTCTCACCCAATTTTCTTTACTTACACTTGATTGGTTCTTAGATTACATTAGAATCATCTTGTGTTTGAGAATTCTTTTGCATAGATCACATTTGCATAAATAGAATTCTCATTTTCAGAATATGAATGAAAATGTGCATAGATTACATTTGCATAGTTTTCATGTGAATTGCGCAGAGATTACAACTGCATAGTTTACATTTTGAAAAATCAATCGTAGATTTAGATCAGTTTCTTTAATTTGGATTTACATGTTTTTATGCTTGTTTTAAAAACACAAAAATAAAAAATGGAATTGATTAGCATTAGTTTTTCTTGATGAAATTAGTGCATTAGAGAATTTGTTATATTTTCTCTTATTGATCAATTTTTGCATTGTTGGAAGTAAATGGAAAATCTCTCCTTAATTTAGTTAGGATTCATCAATTGAAAAGATTACATTATCATATTCGATTGCATTCAGTTCTAGGTCGGGTCATAACACCATTGGTGTCATATCCATTTACCCTTTGAGTAATAACAGCCTAAATAACACAACGCTTAATTAAAATTCATCTAGTAATTTTTACATTTTTAGGGCTCTTTCCACCAATCTAGCTCAGGATTAGTGCTTTGGAATAGGTTGTAGTTAACTTTCCAAAGAAAGTAAACAAATAGTAGCATCTTGCGATAGGAAAATTCCAATAGTAGCATGTATGCTCTGGGAAGCTCCTCCTAAATGATTCAAGCACGAGATCATATCCGAACCAGTGAGGTAATCAATCCTTCCTCATTGGGAATGATATCAGATATACACGTACTAACAACGGTAAACCTTGGATTGACCATTGTTAAGGAGCCTGGGGTCACTTGTTGGTAAACCTTGTATTATGCCAAGGAGCCTTCAAGGGGATTGAGCTTTGTTACTCTACCCTTGCGTGTGTATCGGATCATATATTGTTCCCCCAGGTATATTTGTTCCTATTGGTGACCTTAATGGCCATAAAATTTAGGATTCTTTCCTAAGGTGGCAGTGGAGGGAAGATCCCACTATACCTGGAGCAAACGTCAACTAGACTCACTTGGACTCTCCGGAGGGTTATCTTCACTCGAGATGGCATAGTGGAGAAAGTTGCACTGGTCTGTTTCATTAAATAGGTTTTTGGGGTAACTGTTCCAACCGCCATTTTTGCATTAAAATTCTATGATGTTGGATTTCATCACCAACTAGTGTTTTTAGTGTGGGAATCTACTGTTTGTGTGTGGTTTGACTCCTAGATTTTATAGTGCATGTTCATTTGTTTTTTTTTACTCTTAGAGACCATAGGTGTGAATTGTGAATTTTAATTGTTAGGTGTGAATTGTGAATTGTTAATTTTATTTTTAAATTATTAATAAAATTCACTGAAGTTGAATATAATGGCAACTGTTCTGGAATTTACCAACCAAGGAACTCCTCTTAATGAGAATCCTAGTACTTTTCCTTGCTTTGGAAATGTTGGTCCTCCTTATATGGCTACATTGTCATTACTTGGATTTACAATAGGTTTACCGATATGGTTATTTTCAACTTCTTTGGCCCCAAATACTCCAATTATTCCACCTCAACCGAATGGTTCACCTCAACAAAGTTCACCCTCTCAACATCACCAACCTTATGTTGACCCTTTACCTTCTTCGCCCAATATGTCTTCCTCCCTTTCTTCCTCTTTGCTTGGTAAAAGCCTTGACGCTAGTAACCAAGTGGCTAAAAAGAAGAAGAAAGGGAAGAAGAAGAAGAAGCAAAATAAGAAAGAAGTAAACCAACCAACCATGGTTGCAAGGGTTATTAGTGTTGAGGAAACCTCCAACATGCACCGTAAATTAAAATTCCCTTCCAAGCTTTGTAAGGGTGACCACTTCCTTATCAATTGTCCTGGTATTCCAAAGGTCTTGGAAGTATGGTCAGAAAAATCTCATCAACTTTCCGTTGATCCATTAACCAGTGATAGTCAGGTTCCTAGGAAAAAGGGTAAAGTTAGGTCTCCTTGTAGGTTATGCAAAGGGAGTCATCAAACTCACATTTTCCCTCACATGGATGAAGCCTCAAAATTGTTGGAAAACCTTATTGTTCCACAGCAAGAACTTCCAACCAGTTACCATCAACTTTCTCCCAACCTACCGTCAACTGACGGAGTGATTGATCTAATTCCAAGTACAGTCAATCCCACTCTTCCATTGGAGAGTGAAACTGATATCACTCAGGTTGATGATCCATTAGTTGATTAAGTGGTCGACTCAATTTCACATTCGGTCGATCCCATTCTCCCTGTAGAGAGTGAAATTCATATCGCTCAGGTTCATTTTGTTACATCAGATTCTTCTACGCCAGGGGGAACTACACCTGTTCCTATAGAACCCCCTCCAAGTACAAAGGTCTTTTCCTTTGATTGGAGTAGATTGACAGAACCTCGTCTTCCTTCCTCCATCCCTTTCCAAATAATTGTCCAGGCTTGTCGTAATAATGTATGCCGCACACATGTTGATGAAGGTGCTTCTATTAGTATTTTATTCTCAACTACTTGGAAATATTTGGGTTCCCCTCAGCTTGTGCCTGTTACGTAGAATCTGAAATCTTTTAACATAACCATTAGTGAACCATTAGGGATCCTTCCTAATTTTTCTATTACTTTGGAAGGTAAAACTGTCTGTATTGATCTTATGGTAGTTTGAGGCCCCTTGGATTTAAATTTACTCCTTGGGAGAGACTATGTCTATGCAATGAAAGCTGTGGTATCGACACTCTTTCGAGTGATGTCTTTCCCTCACAATGGAAACTTTGTGACTGTTGACAAAATTTCATTCCCTAGTCTTAATTCGACTACCAATAATCCGACACCCCTAAATGTTCCTTATACTAGAGTGGTATCTACCCTACCACGGGTTAATTATGTGGCAACCAGTCCCATGTTTTCAATTACTGATGCAAGCAAGCCTCTCACTGTTTGTTGGACTTCCTATGACTTAGATCCAGTAATTGACATGGAAAACTCTATGGGATTATTTGAACACGATGTTCTTATCCATTTTGAGTCCCTTAACATATGTTCCTTCTAGAGAATTGTTCTTCCATCTGATGAAGACCTCTTGGAAGCCATGATCGAGGTGCATCCCTTGACATGTGTTTCTTCCAGTTGGAAGCCATGATAAGGTCGAGTCGAGACTGTTGGGGTCCCGTGTTTTGATAGTT
This sequence comes from Pinus albicaulis, assembly GCA_034641835.2. Classification (NCBI taxonomy): domain Eukaryota; kingdom Viridiplantae; phylum Streptophyta; class Pinopsida; order Pinales; family Pinaceae; genus Pinus; species Pinus albicaulis. Next base: position 1,800,189,070 of record CM076578.1, on the reverse strand, counting down.
TGGAAAATCAAAAGACAAGGCAACATTAAACCAATCTTTAGAGTTCCAGGATCTAGTCCTTTTGTTCTCAGAGAGGGATCTCTCAAATTATTTGTTTTTGCAAAGGTTTATCTTGTGTGCTTTGGATATTGGTTTTAGACTAGTTATTAAGTGCAAGTGTTTGTTTGTTTTTTTGGTTGAATTGATACAACAAAATATGAAAGGTCTAGGAAAGGCAGGTAGAAAGAAGGAGTATAAGTTTCATTGGGAAATGGAGTCAAAAAGAGGTTATGAAAAACTTGTCAATGGATATGGGATATCAAAGGGAAAATCTAACTTGGCCATAGGATCCTTTAGTTTATGAATGAGATGGAAATTAATGGTTTAGGAAAGAGAATTTTAATTCTCAACAAAGGGAATTTGAAAACATGACTTGAACAATAAAGAGATATTTGATAGACAGTGCTAACCATAAATTTTACAAACCACACTTTAAGCAAATAATGACTTCAAAACAACTTTTAAAATGAAATCTAAGATTCGGGAGCACAACCTATTTCCTCAAAGATTTTATTTCAAATGACTTAGAAAACATAAAATATTTATTGATAATTGCAGTCATAGAAGAGGGAACACCTAATACATCTATTATCACAACTATAAAAGACCTTTAAGACAACTGTTTAAGCAAGGACAAAGGGCGTGATCAAAATAGACTTCCTTGGCTTACTATAAACAAAGATACTTCAAAGGGAGACTTCAATAACAGCCTTTAAGTGGCAGCAGACAAGCAGGGAGAACCATAAATCATGCTGAAACCAACTATTCGAAATATTAGAGAAATAAACAAGCATGAGGAATAAAGAGAGAGATTAAAGACTCTAAAATACCTCAGCAGAAGAAAACATAAAACAGTGAAGGATAAACAGGTCTAAGGTGCTTCCAGGAGTCATTTCTTAGCCTAAAACTTTCATCCTACTGTAGTGAGAAATTATGGAACAAAATGAAAACAGGAGAAAACATTAAACAGTTCAGAATACTTCACCAACAGCCAAGCTCATGGATCCAATGATAGAGCCTTCTCAAGAACAAGCATGCAACAACATCATCAGGGCTTCCAAGACTTCAATTTCTTCTTCAAATTCAACAGACTATGTATTATTTCAGAGAGTTTTAGTATTACAACTAGTGATCAACCAACCTGTATCTCATCTTCTTTAGAAGTATTTATAGAAGAAATGAGGAGGTGGAGGAGCTTTAGGTTTGAAATGCAATAAATTCTACACTAAATGCAGCTCCAAACCTTGAAAACCATGCAAGGCCTAAGGCAGGAGAGAATTGAATTATGATTTTTTTTATTTACTCTGTTTCTGTCTTTCTAAACTCAAAGGGAAAAAATATTGACTCGAGGCCTATTTCTTATATTTGTAATAACTCTGCTGATAGTTTGAGAATTTTTTCTTTCTATGGTAATAACTGTTTAGCTGTCTTTAGATAAATATCTTTTTTTTTCTGGCAATAACTAGGCCTTCTTTGATTGCTTTGAGGCTGCAGGTGTCTTTTGGTAGTAGTAGAGGATTCAATTAGCCTCTGATGTGGAAGTGGAGGCTTCTCGGACTGACAGATATTATTTTTTTAACCTAAAACACCTTTAATTTACTTTAGTTCTGTGTTTTAGGCTTAATGAAGCCTAATTTCTGTCTTCTGGTCTCCAAACTATCTTCAATTGTGGATCAGGTATTTGATTAATCGAATTAATGCCTTAATCCTTCCAAAACTGTGTTAACAGTCTTCAAACAGGTTTTCTGCTTTTGATTTTATCCCTGGATACTGATACTCTTCGGCTGTGGTGTTTGTTGTGTTTCCATTGTTGTTGCAGGCGCGTAGAGGTTGTATAAAGGCATCAGTGCTTATGAGGCACTGATAAAATATAATTTGGAACCCTGCGGAATGATTTCCTTTCTAAAATAAAGGCCTAGGGGATCATCATCCCTGGCCGTTTGATCTCTTTTTAAACAACTGAAAAACCTTTAAAACCTGCACAAAACAAAGAAAAATTAAGAAAAATCCTGCGGGGGTGGGTTCAGACTGCTTTGGAGTTAAGTTAGATTCGTGACCGTTGGATGAAAGCATTCAACAATGAGGATTGCCTATAGAGGTTAAAAGGAGAGGAGGTTGGAGGGGTGAACGAAGGATTAAGTCCAGGCCGTAGATGCATATTGATCAACGATCGAGATTAATCTGGGTTTTATAATACAAAGGGGTCATATTATAATGAAAATGGAAGAAAATGTAACATAAATGGAAGAAAAACCTTTAGCGGGGGGTAAAATAGAGTTAAATGAAATTGGGGTTTCGAGAAAATTTTGGGCCGTCGGATTCGATTAAGCAACAGATATTAACGGCAGAGATTCCTTTATACAGCCCTTTGGAGGATGGGTGGAGGGTGATGAACTGAGGGCGAGATTAAACTGGGACTGTTAGATCCCAGAGATCAACGGTGGAGATTAAAACTGAGGGGATGTAATGTAAATGGGGCAAAGAAGTTTTGGCCGAAGAAACCACTAGTGTCACGCGACTCTTGAGCGGTTTCCAAAATCTTCATAAAAAAGGCGATATGCCTCACCGCCCACCATGTGTCCTTAAAAAACCTCCCATATCGCGTAATTTTTAGGAATTAACTGTTGGACTTAGATTTACGCGATATGGGTCCTTGGCCGTTGGATGAAGGGTGGGCAGATCCAGTGGTAGAGATGAGAGCACGATAAGACAAGATGCGCGGGAAAAAAAAGGTGGGGCAGGGTCAAGGCGGTTTTAATCTTAATCATCAGATCATAAGAGTGAATGGTCAGGATTTGCTGATGGAGAGATAAGTCCCAAAGGAGTGGGGCCTATGGGGTTTAATCTAGATTGTTGGATTAGAAGAATGGACAGTCCAGATTTAATTTCGGGAAATGAAAAGAATACAAGGCAAGGGGTCAAGTGGAGATCGGGGGAAATGTGGGCCGTTGATCTACAGAGATCAGCGGTGGATCTTCGCCGAAGAGGTTACACTGTCGGGATTTGAGAAATAACAAAGGGAAGTGAGGATTGATCTGGACCTTCAGATGAGTGAAATAAACAGCCCAGATCCAATCGTGGAATTGCCAATCGGCGGGGGAGAGAGGAAAGGTGCACAGAAAAATTGTGATGCGATTGAATCAGAATCAGAAAAATTAAGAAAAATCCTGCGGGGGTGGGTTCAGACTGCTTTGGAGTTAAGTTAGATTCGTGACCGTTGGATGAAAGCATTCAACAATGAGGATTGCCTATAGAGGTTAAAAGGAGAGGAGGTTGGAGGGGTGAACGAAGGATTAAGTCCAGGCCGTAGATGCATATTGATCAACGGTCGAGATTAATCTGGGTTTTATAATACAAAGGGGTCATATTATAATGAAAATGGAAGAAAATGTAACATAAATGGAAGAAAAACCTTTAGCGGGGGGTAAAAGGCCTAGGGGATCATCATCCCTGGCCGTTTGATCTCTTTTTAAACAACTGAAAAACCTTTAAAACCTGCACAAAACAAAGAAAAATTAAGAAAAAGCCTGCGGGGGTGGGTTCAGACTGCTTTGGAGTTAAGTTAGATTCGTGACCGTTGGATGAAAGCATTCAACAATGAGGATTGCCTATAGAGGTTAAAAGGAGAGGAGGTTGGAGGGGTGAACGAAGAATTAAGTCCAGGCCGTAGATGCATATTGATCAACGGTCGAGATTAATCTGGGTTTTATAATACAAAGGGGTCATATTATAATGAAAATGGAAGAAAATGTAACATAAATGGAAGAAAAACCTTTAGCGGGGGGTAAAATAGAGTTAAATGAAATTGGGGTTTCGAGAAAATTTTGGGCCGCCGGATTCGATTAGGCAACAGATATTAACGGTAGAGATTCCTTTATACAGCCCTTTGGAGGATGGGTGGAGGTGATGAACTGAGGGCGAGATTAAACTGGGACTGTTAGATCCCAGAGATCAACGGTGGAGATTAAAACTGAGGGGATGTAATGTAAATGGGGCAAAGCAGTTTTGGCCGAAGAAACCACTAGTGTCACGCGACTCTTGAGCGGTTTTTAAAATCTTCATAAAAAAGGCGATATGCCTCACCGCCCACCATGTGTCCTTAAAAAACTGCCCATATCGCGTAATTTTTAGGAATTAACTGTTGGACTTAGATTTACGTGATATGGGTCCTTGGCCGTTAGATGAAGGGTGGGCAGATCCAGTGGTAGAGATGAGAGCACGATAAGACAAGATGCGCGGGCAAAAAAAGGTGGGGCAGGGTCAAGGCGGTTTTAATCTTAATCATCAGATCATAAGAGTGAATGGTCAGGATTTGCTGATGGAGAGATAAGTCCCAAAGGAGTGGGGCCTATGGGGTTTAATCTAGACTGTTGGATTAGAAGAATGGACAGTCCAGATTTAATTTCGGGAAACGAAAAGAATACAAGGCAAGGGGTCAAGTGGAGATCGAGGGCAATGTGGGCCGTTGATCTACAGAGATCAGCGGTGGATCTTCGCCGAAGAGGTTACACTGTCGGGATTTGAGAAATAACAAAGGGAAGTGAGGATTGATCTGGACCTTCGGATGAGTGAAATAAACAGCCCAGATCCAATCGTGGAATTGCCAATCAGCGGGGGAGAGAGGAAAGGTGCACAGAAAAATTGTGATGCGATTGAATCAGAACCGTCGATCTTTAGAGAGATCGACGATCGGTAAAGAATCTGCAGTTGATGAAGAGATGTGGCAGGGTGCGATGCGATTAGTGCTGACCGTTGATTTTTTTAAAGGATCAATGGTGGAGAATGCGGCAGGGGTCCATAGAATAAAACTCAATTTCATCGGGGCTTTTTCTTTAAACAAAAGAAAAGTGCACATTGCAAACTTCCGATTACGATTAGCACTCAGGACTTAACGCTTGGTCCTGGGCATGGGTTATATGGTGGGGAAGTGGTTTGGAATTTTTAGCACAAAGGTCTTAAGGCCTAATCGCATCGAAAATTTTGAAGGGAACAAAACAAAAGTTGGCATGTTTATTTGCGATGCGAGATTCCGATGGTCGTTGACCGGGGAGTAGATCAACGGCTGACAATTCACCGAAAAATGAACTGTTGGGTTTCATTGCAACATAAGAAAATCGGATTTTTCATAAAATAAAAAGGAAAATTAAACTTCGGGAAGGGTTTTATATACAAAGGCTCAATCGCAATCGGGGATTTTTGAAAGTGAGAGATAACAAAACATAATGGAACGCCTAATTACGATTGCATGATCGGGCCCCAACTCTTGGTTTTTAACACCAGTTTTATGCGGAAATAAAGGGGCTAGGGGCTAGGGCCAAAAGGGCTTAAGGCTTTAGCACAAAAAGGGCTATTTTTTAGGATTTTTTAGGGATTTTAAAGGATTTTGAAAGCTTCTGATAAGGTTAAAAAGGAGTTTTAAACCTTATGTATGAGTTTTTTATGGAGAAAAAGAAAGAAAATGAGGAAAATAGAGGAATTTCATGAGGAAAAAGGGGATAAAAATGGAGGTAAATTATGAATGAAAGGAGGAGAAAAATGAAGGGAAAAGTGGGTTTTTCAGTAGTCTTTTTCTTCAAGCAAACATCAGAATTTTCAGGTTTAAAAGGGAAACAATAGTGAAGATTAACTGAAGTATTAGTTATCTTCATAAAAACTTCAAGGATGATAGGTTCTCAAAGGGGAATTATCTCTTGGAGTTTTGAAGAAAAAAATTAGCCACCTCTTGGTATAACAGAATTTAGTGGTTAATAGTGGCTCCACTTGGGGAAGACAACTGGTTTTTTAGGTGTCTAGAACCTCAGCTACAGATCTCTGGCTTTCATTCAACCAGTGCCTTAATCCATTTGGCAGCAACCTTTGCTTTTGATGATCTTTGCAGCAATTTAAAACAATGGAATTCTATCAAAACAACATGTCTACCTACCCATTCCTAATGATCCTAACATTTTTTCTTCTTTTCAGAGTGCATTTAGATTGGAAAACTCTCTTCAACAATATTTTATTCTTTTGAAAAGAAAAAAACTAATCTAAGTCTACTCTTATTCCTCCATGAACTCAGATTAAGTAGTTGAGTTCATAAGCTTCTCTACCTATCTACTATTTGTTAGGATTAGACTGTCTAACAAATTTTTATTCTCTAAGTTCTAAAACAAGAAATTTAAAAGCAGACAAGTCAGGATTGAACAGTCTAACTTGTTGCTGATCTATGGCATAAAAAAAAGATGCACATAGATAATTATTTGCAGAAAATTAAATCAAAATGGTGAAGGCTTAAGATCTGAAAGTATAAGAACCTCCTTCTCTTTTCTTTAGCTCTGTTTTTTTACCTTTGTTTGAGTTGTCTTACTTCCTTTTCTGGTTCAATTTTTGAGCATATCAGAACCAGTTTATTTCTATCCTTGGCTTAGGATTTAAACAGATTAGAGCCATGCATCTTTTTTAAACTCATAGGTTTATATTTTTAGCTTATTTGAACCTTTATTTTCTATCCTAATCTACCTAACTAATAAGCCAAGATTAAATTGTTTGGAAAATCTATTTCACTAACCTATCAACAGTAAATTGAAAAACTAATTAGTCATCATTAAACTGTATGACTAACTAGAAGTGTGTTTTTTAGGAGTGGAATTTGAGCTTGCACACTTTCAGATTTTGTTTCTCTTTTTGGTATGGGGCTATACTTATCTTGTTTTACAATCTGCCCTCTTTTCTCTTTTCTATTGTTTTTATTTTTTTTATTTTTCTAACTTTTAATGCAATGTTTAACAATGATATTTATAATGGAAAGTAAAAAAGCCTTAAAACTCAAGAATCTTGGCAGAAGTAATGCTTGAGCATCCTGCCATTGACAAGACCTCCATACAGATCTTCTCCATTCAATTATTTCAAGAAAAATGCATTGTGACCCCTCTCAACATGAATAATATAGGGCCCTTTCCACAAGTTCTCAAAATTGCCATGTTTTCCCTTCTCTTCTCTTCTTGAATCCCATTTAAGAACAACATTTCCAACTTGGAAATTGTTTGCCTTAGTCCTCTTATCAAATAGCTTCTTTATATTTTCTTGGACTAACTGTGTTGTTTCATAGACTTCTTCTCTGGTCTGCTGTAAATGGATTGTTTGTTTGATTCTCCTCTGCATATCATTCTCTTCAATCTGCACTTCTTGAAGGAGTTTCATGACTGGAACTCCTAATGAGGTGGGGAATACTGCATCCATGCCATAGACCAGCTGATAGGGGGAAATATTTATTGACTTATTTGTAGTTAATCTATCAGCCCATAAGGCATGAACCAGTTTACTATGCCATGATTTCTGATTCTCTTCCAACAGCTTTTTTATGATATTGATGAGGCTCTTGTTGGAGGACTTAGCTAATCCATTTCCTTGCGGATAGTAGGCAGTAGAATGACCCAAGGTAATGTGGTATTTGTGAAAAAAATCAACCATTTTCTTGGATTTAAAGGCAGTAACATTATCAGTTATGATTTTTCTAGGACAACCAAATCTGGATAGGATACTTGTTTCAAGGAACTTGATAATGACAGAGTCATTAGCATTCCTAGAGGGTATAGCTTCTATCCACTTGGTAAAGAAGTCAGTGGTAGTGAGGATCCACTTATGTTGGGCTGATGAAGATGGGTGAATTTCCCCAATGAAGTCCAAGCCCCATTTTTAAAAGGGTGCCTCAACAATGATGGGATGTAAAGGTAAGGGAAGGAGTTTTCTCTTGACATAAAAAATTTGACACTTATGGCAAGACATGACTAACTTCTGAGTGTCTGGGAAAAGGGTGGGCCAATAGTGACCAGATCTAACAATTTTGTTTGCTGTGGTCTTCCAGTAGAGGTGTCCTCCACATTCTTCTTCATGCAACTCATGCATGATATTTCTTGCATCATCTTCAAGTAAAAATTTAAGAAAAATTCCAACAGCATTTTTCCAATATAATACCCCATCTAAGATGCAATAACTCAAAGCTTTTTGTTTCAAAAAAATAGCTTTAGTTTTAGAAAAAGAAGGAGGGGCATTTAAATATAAAAGAACATAAATAATGTCAGCATACCAAGGAGAATTCAGAAATGTATCTTCAATGAAAGGAGCAGTAGATTCTTCTATTTCTTCCAACACATCTACCATGTTTATATCTAGTGCTTGGAAGTTAGACTCAGCCATAAGTTTTGCTAATCCTTGCCCTTTAACTAGTTTGGTGGGCCTGATTTCTAAGTCATATTCAAGAATAGTTGCAATCCATTTTCCCCTTTTACCATCAGGGTCTTGACTTAGAATGTCCTTGAAAACAGTATGTGGAACAAAATCAATTATCTGAGAGTGTAAAATATAGACCCTAAAGTCTTTTAATGCTTTCACTAATGCTAAGGCTTGCTTCTCCATGATGTTATATTTGAGAGGAGAATCTCTTAAGGCCCTACTAAAGAAAGATATTGGTTGTTCTTGCCCCAAATCATTCTTTTGAAGTAAAACTGCAGCTATTGTATGCTCAGATGCAAAAGAAATATATAAAAGTCTTTGGTGAAATACGGACTAATCAGGATTGGTGTTTGAGTAAGAGCTTGTTTGACTAGTTCAAATGATTGTTTAGCTGGTAAAGTCCATTTTACACCTACATATTTCTTAAGCATGTTTGTAATGTTTTTTAATAGCTCAGCAAGGTTGGGGATAAACCTCCTCAAAAAATTAATCTTTCCAATGAAAGATTGTAATTCTTTGAGGCTTCTTGGATGGCTGATTTGCAATATGCCATCTATCCTTTTAGGGTCTATTTTGATTCCCTCTTCTGAAATTATGTGACCAAGAAGTTTACCTTCTTGGAGACCAAAGAGTGTCTTCTTGGGATTCAAAGATAAGCCAAATTTCCTACACTTCTCAAAAAAATTTCTCAAGTGAATCAAATGTTCTTCATCAGTTTTTGAGAAAACGGTTATGTCATCAAGGTAAATGATTATGAAATAGCCAATATCTTCAGAGAAGGCTATGTCCATGGCCCTTTGGAAGGTGGCCCCTACATTCATCAATCCGAAAAGCATTTTGACATACATAAAGGTGCCCCAAGGTGTAGTAAAAGCAGTTTTGATTTGATCACTTGGGAGCACTAACACCTGGTTGTAACCCGAGAACCCATCCAATAGTGATATCCTTTTTGACCCAACTACCCTTTGAAGTATATGGTCCATCTTGGGCAAGGGGTAGTTGTCTTTTGGAGAGGTTCTATTTAAATTTCTAAAGTCAATACAGAGCCTGATTTCTCCTGTCTTTTTTCTAATAGAAACTAAGTTTGATACCCACTCTGAATATCTAATTGGTACTATGATCCCAGCATCATGCATATTTTCAATTTCTGCCTTAACTAAAGGTAATAAAATAGGGTTTATTCTCCTTATTTTTTGTTTAAAAGGCTTTTGATTTTCCTTCAAAGGAATCTTGTGCTGAATGATACTAGTATCATAAGATTTCAGATCTTTGTATCCCCAAGAAAAAACATCTTTAAACTCCCTGAAAAGCTCTATGTATTGAGATTTTATGTGAGCTGGGAGAGTGCTGGATATTTTAATCATCTTGGGTTCTACTAGGCTGCCTATTTTATGTTCTTCTGCATCTGTTTCCACAGGCTCCATTCTTGGTTCTTTGGCTACATCATTAAAGTCGAAAAGGTGTTTTAAAGGTGTGAGACCTCTTGGAATTGTCTCACTCTTGCATTGTAGAACTTCCAAGTCTTCCTGGTCTACGTTATCAATTAATTTTGCTTCAAAAGGATTCTCATAGTGATTCATATCAGCAAAATGTGTTATTTCAACTCTGGTATTTGTTCGATATACAAACAGTTTTCTTTATGGCTGGTTTCTGATATTGGTATGGTAAAATCATTCTCTCATTTTAATAAATCATCTATGTGTTTGTCAGAATCAAACACTTGCTAGTGATCTTCGTTATTAGGCACTGCAGGCTTGTGTTTTACCTTTACACTAAGCTGCTCATTTATCTCAGGTATTTGGTAGTTGCTGGTATTGAAAGCGAGTTCATTTGCTAGATGATCTAGTGCTCTTGGAATGAAAATAAGTTCATACTTTTCAAAGGTTTTCAATAAGTCAAGGGCAACATTCCGATATTCCCTAAGCCTCGAATTTCTAGCTGAGAATTCTCCTTTGATTTTTCTTATGATAAGTTCAGAATCTCCTAAGATTGATATCTTTTGGGCTTCTAATTGTTTAAGCAATTGTAAGCCTAGGAGAAGTGCTTCATACTCAACAATATTGTTGGTGCATGGGAAATCCAATTTATATGAAAAACTGTGATTTTTATTTTGAATCCACACACCTGCCCCTGCACTTGTTTTATTACAAGATCCATCAAAGTTTATTTTCCAAAGTATATCAGCCTTATTTTCATTCTCTTGTTGTTGTTGATTTTCAATGTTTTGAATCTGATTTGAGGGAAGTTCAGATTGTTCTGATAAACTGATGGGGTCTACGTTTTCCTTATCTTGTTGAGTGATTTCATCTTCGTTGTACAGATAAAGGAATCTAAACTTGATTGAATAGAACAGATTGGAGAGTTGTTTGGTTTATCTATATTTCTCACCATGTACTTCATGTGAGATTCCCTGTATAATCTTCTGTTTTGGTTAAAAACAGGGATGGTGGCATAAGACATGTCCATTTGAAGGCTTCCCTGAAGTTTGGCTCCCCATGATCTTGATAAGAGCATGCCATACTTAGGGGGAATGTCAACTACAACTATGTCCATAACTATACTCTTAGCAGGGATTTGAGATAAGTTAACACATAAATCTTTGTTTAAACCCAAACATTTGACTCTACTTGAATCAAAGGAATACAGATCCTTGTATGGTTTAATAATTTCTAAGCCTAAGCTTTCCATTACTACCTTGGGCATAAGATTATGTGAAGCTCCGGAGTCTAACATGGCATTGTGTAAAATTTTCTCATGTATATTCAAACTGACATAGAAGGGAGGAACAACTTCTTCTTGGTATTTTCCTTCAACTTTTGGACCAAATAACAACTCAGGCTTGTCATCTATCAAGTTTAAGGTATCAGTATCACTTCTTAAGTTTAAAGCTTTTAAAACTTTGTTTTTGTACACTTCTTGGGTTACTAGTTCAACTAGGGGGATGGTAATTTTATCTTTGCAATCTCTCCCTCAAGGCTGAAAGGAAAAATTGAATTGTTCATATTTACATCTGTTTTTTCAATTGATTTCCTTTCAGCAATTTTGGTTTGCTGAACTTTGTTTGGACTGGTAATTGGGACAGTTTTGTTAGGTCCACTAGCTAAGGTGCTAGGGATGTTTTGTTCAACATTTGGCTGGTTGCTCTTCTCTTTATTCGAATATGGTTTCCTAGCCAAAATGTTGGTTTTCTCTATTAGGCTAAGTTTCTGTGTTTTTCTTTACAACAGTACTAGTGTTTCTATCTTTTGAATTATCTACGTTCCCTTTGCTCCTAAGATCATATTTTTTGTGCACCTCCATGATCACATTTTCAAATCCCAATCTATAATCATCAGAATCTTCATAGGTGTTTGTATTTTGATCAGAGGAGAAGAAACCTTGTTCTTCTTTAGTGAGGAAAACATCATCCCCAGTGTCTAATCCAATCAAGTTCACATGACCTTCTCCCAACCTTTCGATCTCCCTATCTTCCTCATATTGATCTACATAGTTTTGTTGGAAGGGAAGTATAATCTGTTGGTCATTTTCCTTTGGTTTATCTTGAGAGTTTTCTCTTCTATAATTATGATTTCTGTTTCTACTTTGGTTGTTTTGAGGTTCTCTTGGTGGCACTCTATAATTCAAGTTGATATTTTCAAGCATCCTCTCCATGACCTTCACTAGGTTATCAATAATAGTGTCGAAAGTCAAGGTTGAGGGTGAAATGTCATCTTTATAAGTTACCCTTTTCTCTGATCTCAACCTATTTATTTTCTCAATTATGTTTGCTTCTACACTGACAAATCCTCTCTGCATGTCTTCCAGAGTTAAGTAATCTCTCTCCCTTAGCTGATAAGCCATTTCAACATCAAAACCTTCAGGGTATCTTACCAAGGCCATGCCTTGGGGAGGTTTCATGTGAGGTGGAATAGCATTGTAAACGCTGTTAAACCTAGTGGAATAGTCATGAACGCTCTCTCCTTGATTTATTTTAAGGTCGCTACACTCTGCTAGTATTTGGAGAGGGTTCTTTTTGAGTTCCCATTTATTTATGAATGTTTGATACAAAGAAGGGAGATAATTGATGTTGTTAGGAGGTAAATTTTTAAACCACTTATTTACATCTCCTCCTAAATTTTGGGTGAAGATCCTCATCTTAATGGTTTCTTCTTCTATCTCCATGTAATCAAAAGCATCTTCCATCCTATCTACATGATGCTGAGCTGTTATAGACTCTTTTGTAGTGAAATGAGGAATTTTTGATTGATAATCATTTGGTAAGGGAAGTAGAGGTTGTGGTAACACTAATGGGGCATACCATGTTGCCATGGCTAGAAATAAGGGTGAATTTACAAGAGGTGGATTTATAAGGGGGAAAGTGGGCTGAAATGGAGTGTTTTGCATAGTGGTAGTATGGATTGGAGTGGAAGAAACACTTGGGCCAACAAACTGGTTTTAAGCAGATTTGTTATGGAAAAGGCCAAAGTGATGAAGAAGCTGGGAATCAGGAGGAGTGGAAGGTGAGGCTTCTCTACTAAAGCTTTGTTGCAAATCTACAAAGTCAAGATCAATTTGGTTTAAATCACCTTGAGATCTATTTCTAAAGATTTTCTTTGTATGATGTAAATCAAAGTGTAAATCCTCTAAGTCAACAAGGTTTTCGAGGATGGATTTTGTTCTGAAGAGGCTCCTATTAGCAGCTGATTTTCCAAACTTAGAAGTCTGCCACTGAATTCTCTCTAGATTGTCAACTATTAAAGGAGGATTTGGGTCTGGATGGGATCTAGTGTTGATCCTATGTGAAGCCAGACTGCTTTTCAAAAATGAGAGAGATTAAAGTTTTCAGGGACTATTTTTTAGAAGTTTTACCTCTCACAGTGTCTTATATAGTATGGGACTAGGCTTCTAAACTTCTTCAAGGATGGTTAACACAGTCCTAAATAGATCTAGAGACCTAGATAAGTAATAGGCCTACTGAGGCTAGTGGAGTCGCTAGGTGGAAACTATTTAGCTTTTATGAAGGTAAAATATTGGATGGTTCCACCACCATGTTTATTATGAAGCCAAACTGAAATATTTTTGGGTTTTTCTGAGTTTTTTTGGTCTTATAGGTTATGAGAATGTCCTAAATCTAATTTAACACTTATCTAAGGTGTTTAAACATATAGAGTTCACTCTTATGGCTTGGCAACTGATTCTTTCAAGGTTTGATAAGGTTCTTATGAGAATCCTGAGGGTTACTTAGTTTGTCACTGATTCAAATAAGTCCTATCATGATTACCATTTTGTTAGGTAGTGCTTGAAGATGAATACTTATGTTATACTGGACAGTGAGTGTTTTGTTTTAAATATTTTACTCAGTGTCCCACCGTGATTGCCATTATGTTGGGGTCCCGTGTTTTGATAGTTTGGAAAATCAAAAGATGAGGCAACATCAAACCAATTTTTAGAGTTCCAGGATCTAGTCCTCCTATTCTCGGAGAGGGATCTCTCAAATTATTTGTTTTTGCAAAGGTTTATCTTGTGTGCTTTGGATATTGGTTTTAGACTAGTTATTAAGTGCAAGTGTTTGTTTGGTTGTTTGGTTGAATTGATAAAGCAGAATATGAAAGGTCTAGGAAAGGCAGGTAGAAAGAAGGAGTCTCAGTTTCATTGGGCAATGGAGTCAAAAAGAGGTTATGAAAAACTTATCAATGGATATGGGATATCAAAGGGAAAATCTAACATGGCCACAGGATCCTTTAGTTTATGAATGAGATGGACATTAATGGTTTAGGAAAGAGAAGTTTAATTCTCAACAAAGGGAATTTGAAAAAATGACTTGAACAATAAAGAGGTATTTGATAGACAAGGCTAACCATAAATTCTACAAACCACACTTTAAGCAAATAATGACTTCAAAACAACTTTTAAAATGAAATCTAAGATTTGGGAGCACATCCTATTTCCTCAAATATTTTATTTCAAATGACTTAGAAAACATAAAATATTTACTGATAATTGCAGTCATAGAAGAGGGAACACCTAATACATCTATGATCACAACTATAAAAGACCTTTAAGACAATTGTTTAAGCAAGGACAAAGGGAATGATCAAAACAGACCTCCTTGGCTTACTATAAACAAATATACTTCAAAGGGAGACTTCAATAACAACCTTTAAGTGGTAGCAAACAAGCAGGGAGAACCATAGATCATGCTGAAACCAACTATTAGAACTATTAGAGAAATAAACAAGCATGAGGACTAAAGAGAGAGATTAAAGACTCTAAAATACCTCAGCAGAAGAAAACATAAAACAATGAAGGATAAACAGGTCTAAAGTGCTTCCAGGAGTCATTTCTTAGCCTAAAACTTTCATCCTACTGTAGTGAGAAATTATGGAACAAAATGAAAACAAGAGAAAACATTAAACAGTTCAGAATACTTCACCAAAAACCAAGCTAATGGATCCAATGATAGAGCCTTCTCAAGAACAAGCATGCAACAACATCATCGGGCTTCCAAGACTTCAATTTCTTCTTCAACTTCAACAGACTATGTATTATTTCAGATTACAACTAGTGATCAACCAACCTGTATCTCATCTTCTTCAGAAGTATTTATAGAAGAAATGAGGAGGTGGAGGAGCTTTAGGTTTGAAATGCAATAAATTCTACACTAAATGCAGCTCCAAACCTCGAAAACCATGCAAGGCCTAAGGCAGGAGAGCATTGAATTATGATTCTATTTATTTACTTTGTTTCTGTCTTTTTAAACTCAAAGGGAAAAAATATTGACTTCGAGCCCTATTTCTTATCTTTGTAATAACTCTGCTGATAGTTTCAGAATTTTTTCTTTCTATGGTAATAACTGTTCAGCTGTCTTTAGATAAATATCTTGTATTTTTGGCAATAACTAGGCTTTCTTTGATTGCTTTGAGGTTGCAGGTGTCTTTTGGTAGTAGCAGAGGATTCAATTAGCCTCTGATGTGGCAGTGGAGGCTTCTCGAACTGATAGATATTATTTTTTTAACCTAAAACACGTTTAATTTACTTGAATTCTGTGTTTTAGGCTTAATGAAGCCTAATTTCTGTCTTTTGGTCTCCAAACTGTCTTCAATTGTGGATCAGGTCTTTGATTAATCGAATTAATTCCTTAATCCTTCCAAAACTGTGTTAACAGTCTTCAAACAGGTTTTCTGCTTTTGATTTTATCCCTGGATACTGATACTCTTCGACTGTGGTGTTTGATGTGTTTCCATTGTTGTTGCAGGCACACAAAGGTTGTATGAAGGCATCAGTGCTCTCATGAGGCACTGATAAAATATAATTTGGAACCCTGCGGAATGATTTCCTTTGTAAAATAAAGGCCTAGGGGATCGTCATCCCCGGTCGTTTGATCTCTTTTTAAACAACTAAAAAACCTTTAAAACCTGCACAAAACAAAGAAAAATTAAGAAAAATCCCGCGGGGGTGGGTTCAGACTGCTTTGGAGTTTAGGTTAGATTCTTGACCATTGGATGAAAGCATTCAACGGCGAGGATTGCCTGCAGAGGTTAAAAGGAGAGGCGGTTGGAGAGGTGAATGAAGGATTAAGTCCGGAACGTAGATGAATATTGATCAACGGTCGAGATTAATCTGGGTTTTATAATATGAAGGGGTCATATTATAATGAAAATGGAGGAAAATGTAACAGAAATGGAAGAAAAACCTTTAGCGGGGGGTAAAACAGAGTTAAATGAAATTGGGGTTTCGGGAAAATTCTGGGCCGTCAGATTTGATTAGGCGACAGAGATCAATGATGGAGATTCCCTTATACATTCCTTTGGAGGATGGGTGGAGGGTGATGAACTAAGGGCGAGATTAAACTGGGACCATTAGATCTCAGAGATCAACGGTGGAGATTAAAACTAAGGGGATGTAATGTAAATGGGGCAAAGCAGTTTCGGCCAAAGAAACCACTGGTATCACGCGACTCTTGAGCGGTTTCCAAAATCTTCATAAAAAACACGATATGCCTCACTACCCGCCACGTGTCCTTAAAAAACAGCCCATATTGCGTAATTTTTAGGAATTAACTGTCGGACTCAGATTTACGCGATATGGGTCCTTGGCCATTGGATGAAGGGCAGGCAGATCCAACGGTAGAGATGAGAGCGCGATAAGACAAGATGCGCGGGCGAAACAAGGTGGGACAGGGTCAAGGCGGTTTTAATCTTGACCGTTGGATCATAAGAATGAACGGTTAGGATTTTCTCATGGAGAGATAAGTCCCAAAGGAGTGGGACCTATGGGGTTTAATCTAGACCGTTGGATTAGAAGAATGGACGGTCCAGATTTAATTTCAGGAAATTAAAAGAATACAAGGCAGGGGGTCGAGCAAAGATCGGGAGCAACATGGGCCGTTGATCTGCAGAGATCAACGGTGGATCTTCGCCGAAGAGGTTACACTGTCAGGATTTGAGAAATAACATAGGGAAGTGAGGATTAATCTGGACCATCAGATGAGTGAAATGAACGGCCCAGATCCAATCGCGGAATCACCAATCAGCGTGGGAGAGAGGAAAGGTGCACAGAAAAATTGCGATGGGATTGAATCAGAACTGTCGATCTTTAGAGAGATTGATGGTCGGTAAAGAATCTGCGATTGATGAAGAGATGTGGTTGGGCACAATGCGATTAGCGCTGACCGTTGATTTGTTTAAAGGATCAACAGTGGAGAATGTGGTGGGGGTCCATAGAATAAAACTCAATTGCATCGAGGCTTTTTCTTTAAACAAAAGAAAAGTGCCCATCGAAAATTTCTGATTGTGATTAGCGCTCGAGACTTAACGCTTGGTCCTAGGCACGGGTTATATGGTGGGGAAGTGGTTTGGAATTTTTAGCACAAAGGGCTTAAGGCCTAATCGCATTGGAAATTTTGAAGGGAACAAAAAAAAAGTTGGCATGTTTATTTGCGATGCAAGATTCCAATGGTCGTTGATCGGGGAGTAGATCAACGGCTGACAATTCACCAAACAATAGACTGTCGGGTTTCGTTGCAACATAAGAAAATCAGATTTTTCATAAAATACAAAGGAAAATTAAACTTCGAGAAGGGTTTTATATACAAAGGCTCAATAGCAATCGGGGATTTTTGAAAGCGAGAGGTAACAAAACATAATGGAACGCCCGATTGCGATTGCGCAATCAGGCCCCAACTCTTGGTTTTTAGCACCGATTTTATGCGGAAATAAAGGGGCTGGGGGCTAGGGCCAAAAGGGCTTAAGGCTTTAGCACAAAAAGGGCTGTTTTTTATTATTTTTCAAGGATTTTAAAGGATTTTGAAAGCTTCCGATAAGGTTAAAAAGGAGTTTTAAACCTTATGTAAGGGTTTTTTTATGGAGAAAAAGAAAGAAAATTAGGGAAATGGAGGAATTTCATGAGGAAAAAGGGGATAAAATGGAGGTAAATTATGAATGAAAGGAGGAGAGAAATGAAAGGAAAAGTGGGTTTTTCAGCAGTCTTTTTCTTCAGGAAAACAACAGAATTTTCAAGTTTAAAAGGGAAACAACAGTGAAGATTAACTAAAGTATTATTTATCTTCATAAAAACTTCAAGGATGATAGGTTCTCAAGGGGAATTATCTCTTGGATTTTTGAAGAAAAAAATTAGCCACCTCTTGGTATAACAGAATTTATTAGTGGCTAACAGAGACGAAAGTTCCTTTTACTGTGTCAACCTCGTTAAAAAATGAATCAGTGAGTCATGAGGATAGCTCCTTTTACTGTGTCAACCTCGTTAAAAAATGAATCAGGTATGAGGATAGTTCCTTTTACTGTGTCAACCTCGTTAAAAAATGAATCAGTTGGTCTGAGAATAATTCTTGTTACTGAGTCAACCTCGTTAAAAATGAATCAGGTTTGAGGATCGTTCCTGTTACCATGTCAACCTCATTAAAAAATGAAACATGTCTAAGATGAGGACAGTTCTTTTCTTGTGTCAATCTCAGTAAAAAATGAATTAGTAGGTTATGTAGGTAGATTGTAGAGAGTAGATATGAGGACAGTTCTTTTACTGTGTCAACCTCGTTAAAAAATGAAACAGACCCATGAGGACAGTTCTTTTCCTGTGTCAACCTCATTAAAAAATGAATCAGTAGGTTATGTAGGTAGACTAGAAATAGTAGTTTATGAAGATAGTTCCTTTTACTATGTCAACCTCGTTAAAAAATGAAACAGGTCACCATGAGGATGGTTCTTTTCCTGTTTCAACCTCGTTAAAAAAATGAAAGAAATCCTCTCCTGTCAAAGTCGAGTCTTTCATCTGATCTTGTAAATGAACCTTCATTCCATCTAGCTTTTAGTAACCAGTAGTCTAATTAGTTGAATGAAATGAAGCTTGGGGGGCATGCGCTCTAGCAAGTTACACTTGGGGGGAATTCAAAACTTATCTCAAGTAGAGTTTTCTCTTTGTTTCAAGCTTGTGTAAAATTGAAACCCACTCTTAAGCATAGTTTTCCTATGTTTCAAGCTTGTGTAAAGATGAAACCACTCTCAAGAACAATTTTCTCTGTTTCAAGCTTGTGTAAAAATGAAACAAACCTATCTGAAGCATAGTTTTTCTCTATTTCAAGCTTTTGTAAAAATGAAACCTATCTCGAGTCCATTTCGGTTATTATTTTCAATACTCGTTAAACTCATGAAAATCCTGAGATTATTTTGATATCTTTCATTCTCGTAAAACACATGAAAATGCCGAGTTCTTTCCATCTTTTCCTTCTCATAAATTAAATTTAAATTCGGCCACATGAGTACATTTTTATCCCTTTTTCGAACTCGTTAAAACTTACGAAAAAGAGAAACCTTGGAGTTCTCTTTTAAGCCCTTTTCTGACTCTCTAAAGATGAAAATATTACCAAGTACTTGACTATTCGAACTTGTTAAAGGAAATGAACGATCGTCCTTTCAATATAAGTTTACCCCTTTTCCGGACTGAAATGGACTATTTACGAAAAAGGTATACGTTGACTAATCATGGTCAATAGAGTTCTCTCCTGTATTATTTTATCCCTTTTCAGGCTTGATAGACTAAATTTATGAAAAAGAACACCCATGGAGTTTTCTTTATTTTTTTCTTCTGACTCCCTAAAAACAAAAATCATCGAGTTTCTCCTATACTGGACTCGTTAAAATTTAACAGTAAAGGACTTGTCGATTACAAATAGGAACAAACTGTTACAGGTCAAAATACCTCCTCATCAGCTCAGAGGAGAAGATAAATATGGAAGGAATATAAAGACCTAAATTAAACCTATTTTTGCCAAGGTAACACCTCTCTATAACAACACAAGAGCGTTATAACGCGGCTGATCAGTGAATGGGCCACGTTAGTGGCTAGGGCAACGCTTTGTTTACACTAGAGGGCAGCGTTACCCGTGTTTTAAGTTTGAAACAGGAAAACCCACGGAGAATGATTTGAATCTCCATCTTTTTCTCACAAGAGAGTCAGTACAAAAAGGAAACTGCAAATCACTGATCTCTTATTAGGCATTTCCATAAGCAACTAAACTCTCAAAGAAGGAAAAAGCATGGAGGTTGGAGAAACATCTTGTTTTTTTCTATTTAGAACTGGTGGAAAGAGAAGGGCAATGATTTCTCTCTCCATCTCCTATAAAATGGAGTTGAAGGCTCTTTGTTTAAGGTCGAAGGATTGCTAAAGTTTTTGCATACTTGTGAAGTAGAGATCATTGTTGTAGTGTGAAGGTCAAAGGTCAAAGAGGTTCATTGATAACTTGTTGATCAAGACATCACCACTTTGAGAGATAGAGAGATTGGAAGGCTGAGGAGGGCTTAGTGCAACCGATGGTTGTAATCCTCCTTTTTATAAATCAATAGAACTGTATCTATTTTTTCCATTCTATGCATTGATATCCTCATTATTATTTAATCACTTATATAGCATGAGATGAATGGCTTAGATGTGCATAGTTTAAATGTTTATTATATATTTGCTTAATTGATAGAAGATATATGTTATGTTAGAAATTACACAGGTGCTTTGATTGATTGCAGGACCAAGATTTGGAGCCGGTGAAGAAGAACCACTGCTTCGCTGCCTAGTGCTCTCCAAAGGACTCCGAGATCATTAAAGAGGTAATCTTCTAGCTTATTCTATCAAGTGGTTTTAAGTTAATATGAACATGTATATGCCGTCTTTGTGAACTATACAACTAATCTTACTATCTGCCTCGGGCACCGGAAAGCCCTGCGAGGGATATATGATAACCAACAACCTAAGAATTTTATCCTATAGTAGAATTGGCAACTCCGCCGGGGAGTTTCCCCATAGTTTCCGGACTATTTCTTCCCTCCTTTCTTCTTTCCTCTGTTTACATACTCTTTCGACCAATTTTTATGCCCAGTAAACATTTCAAAAGCTCGCAGAGTTCAATCATGTTTCTGTTTGACCACCTGAAGAACTTTTCCTTGGCTAACGCTACCTCTGTAGGTTTTCCAGTGCATTATAACACTGCCTCTGCTTAAATACAGTGCGTTAGTCTCTGTATTAACACTGTATTTACTCAGATACAGTGTGTTACTCAGCCAAAACTTGTTGTTCACTGCTGTGATTGTGCTTTAGTTGCAGAGTTTTTTGGCCATCAGTATCTCTCCTTGACTGAATCCCTGTGCTTGTTTACTAAGCTGGCATTTCTGTTTGTTTACTCTTGTTTGAAAAGTTAGTGTCAAAAGCATTTACTTTTTAGAGAAGAAATTTTCTTTTATTTTTTTTCATCTAACTGAGTTTATTCTGAAAATTTCAGTTCATAGACTGTTAAAAAGAGGTAGATAGAAGTCTGAATCTTTAAATTTGAACTGTACTATTTGAATGTTAATGCATGGTTGTTGAAAAGAAACCTCTCCTTGTAGAAATACTCTTCATCGAATTGAATATTTATAGCATCTTTTGCATGGTTTCTTGAGTCAGAGTCTCAATACATTTCATATGTCCACTCCCCCTCCGCAAGACTAATAATCAAGTACACTAAGAATCAAGCGATAATAAAATCAATCACATTACTCATTTTTGAGCTCACACAAACAGTATTTTAGGCTAGGATCTTGGGTTAGGAAAGTGAGAAAATCACCCAAGATCTCAAAAATTGAAACTAGAGTCATTAATGAGAGAAATCCTACTGCACTCATATTATCAGGACTGTTCCTTTACCGGAGCTCAGCGCGAGACAACACTTGGGTGCACAAGAAGGTAGCCCACCTTCGACTGAATCCGGTGGGTGTGTTATATATTGGGGTTCCCTTCGGGGATGTCGAAACTAGATCTGGGATCTAGGTATTCTACCCATATAGCACACTGTCCTTGACCGTGGACCCCCCTGATGATGTCTGTGATTTGAGGTATCTTTAGTGGCCATAATTTTTAGGGACTTACACAAGGTGACTGGGACGGGCTATCTTAGTACCTGAAATATATGGACCCACTCTGTCTTCGGTCTTTAGGAGGCTACTCATCTTCACAAGAGTGCTTACACCTATCGTCAGAGGTTTGGGCGAAGCTCTAGAGTGACACTAACTGTAATTTCGACCAACCCTCTTTGTATACTATTGTGATACTAGATTTCATCACCAACAAACAGTGTTACTCAGACAGGGCACCCTATTCTGGCTGCTTGCTGATTGATTTTAGAGAGTCCTTTTTTCTTTTTTTTAGGTGTGTGGTTACTGTCATTGAGAGTTTATAATACATCACAATTTATTAAAATTTGTTAAAAATAAATAGGTCACCATGGCATCCTCCGACCCATGTCATCTGTCTCGACGACGGCAAGGTCTACCTCCTCTAACTATTGAGGAAGAACTGAACCTTGGTGAACCCGTGCCTTCTGCGGAAGAACAGTCTCCACTGACAAATCTTGATTTTCACATAGCCTCATATCATATGAAATTTCTGGAGGACCTTTTCACGGAAGGGGTTGTACCTCATTATAATCCTCCACTCACTAATCCATTAGGGCCTGTGATAGTTCAGATTCCACCACACCAAGATATGTCTTCGACCGCGCAAACATCCATTTCACCACTAGCATCCACAGGGTCGATGCCAATGGAAACCATCAGAGGTTCGCCACCATCCTCCCCACTGGTGGTCAGTTCTATGCCATTACTTGGTAGCCCCAGTAGTCAACATATACCTAATCCCAACCCGACGGTCATCACAGCTGTCAGTAGCTCGCTGAATCCTTCGGGATCTACTCCTACCGTGACCACATTGGGACCCACAGTTTCTCCTCCCACGAGTGTGACTACTTAGGTGCCTTTTAGCAACCCTTTCGATTGGAACCCTCTACTGAGTTCAAACCCCTTGGCCACTATACCAGGGGGCAGTGTCACCAGCACGCAGGTAGCAGGGAACATTTCACTTCCCCTGCAATCCTTAGGACAAATGGGACAACCTATTGTCAATACTATTCCCTTAAGTGGTTCAAATATAGGTGTAGGGTCTATGCCGTTGCCAAACTATGCAAGTAGTAGCATGCCTCCGGGAAAATCTATTGCATCCATTTGGACTAACCAACCCCAACCCCCATCTAGAATGGTAGGGCACTTTTATACTGGGGGCAACCAATCGTTTGCCTCATAATACAATATGTCGTATGGACAGCAACCGTATATCCCTACTCCTCCACCTATAGGAAGTTTTTATCAAAGTCCTACATATCCTTCTGGTAACACATTGATGGGTGGACCCTATGGTCTAAGTAGTCAGCCCATACTGCCTTGGTTAGATTCGGGGGCAAATCTGCAATTGCCATTTTTTGCAGCTTTGGACATCCCTGATATCCATAAAATGACTAATTATCCCATCAATCACAACCCGCTTTGGCCTCCAGTACAGCATAAGATTCCTTCTGACATCCCGAAGTTCGACGGGAAACAAGGGGATGACCCAGCTGCACACATCACTACCTTTCGTCTATGGTCTATATCCAATTCCATGGTGGATGATAGTGTCCGGCTTCAACTGTTTCCCCGCACGCTTGCAGGCAATGCTGCCAAGTGGTACATTGAATTGCCACGCGCCGCCATCAATATGTTTGGTGCTTTAGTGATGGAGTTTCTTAAGAACTTCCAATTACCAATTAGATTTGAAACCAGAACGAAAATTTTAACCTCGCTGCACCAAGACACCGCCACCCACATCTCCGATCACATTCATGAATGGAGACGTAGGAGGAGGCTAGTCAAAGCACCAATTCCGGATCATCTCTTAGCCAATTGGTTTTGTAAGTCTCTCTTACCCCACATCTCTAAAGACATTGGCCTTTCCAGTGCGGTTACAGAAGATCAATGCATTTGTCGTTCCCAGCATTTGGATTTAATCTATTCACAATCTGGCATGCTATATGATTTTCTCCCCAATGCCCCTGGTAACCCAAATCCTCCAGCTACTCAGAAAACCAGAGCTCATGCCGAAGGTCTCGTTGGCACGATCTCTGGTGTAGCCACAAAATAGTCTCGGGGGAAAGCCTCCCAACCATATTCGGCTACCACCGCCCCTCACCAAACGACTACTCTTCCTACCGCTGAGGTAAATTCTGTGCAAACCTCACAAAAACCTAGTGGGAAAAATAAGAAGAACAAGAAAAAGACATCTTCTTCGGAAGAGCAGTCGGACAATCAAAATAACCCTAATCAGAAAAATGTTGCCAAAAATGAAAAAGGGAAGGATAAACCCATGAAATTTCCTTGCAATATCTGTGCGGAGGACCACTTGACATACAAATTTCCTCGGCTGCAGGAATGCACCGATTTTATTTCCAACAAAGATTCTAGGCGACCACCTGTCGTTCTTCATAATTATTTCCCTAATCAACAGCAGCAACATCAACACATGGTTGAAAATCTGCCACAACCCCATGAACGTGGCAATGGTGTTTCACATCCTTCCGGCGAAGGACCATCCGCCATTTATGGCATTGAGAGTGTTGAACTTCAAACTCGTGCCAAGCTTTATGGAAATCCTACCATAGATGCTCCAGAACCTGATACTAGTTCAAATCCACCGTCACCCAATGATTTGCATGTCGAATGGCCTACTGCTGACCCCGTGATTCATCCCCCCAAAGGGACACTTTGACGCACGACTCATAAAACCTCTGCACGTGTAGCCCAAAACTACAACATTGTAGAAGATTTGGTGCAGGCACCGTCAGCTATGTCTTCTCTCGAAGTATTACAAACCTGTCCAGCACAAAGGAAAGCCTTGCTTTCGGCCATTGGTGGAATAGACCCCTAGGATTCCATGCTAGCTATCTTTGATATGGAAAATTCTAAACCTTTCCTCTCACACCAAATCGCATTCCAGGTGCAGGTTGTGTCGAAAGGGAGACCAATCCATTGCACTGTCATAGATGAAGGTGCTTCGACCTGTGTTATGTCACAAGCTTGCTAGCTCAATTTAGGTTCTCCTACCTTAACACCATCGTCGAATTCCCTCAAAGCTTTCGATGGCCACAAGTTACTCCTGTTGAAAATGCAACAAGATGATGGAGCTTAGTGAAATAAATTCTCCTTCACTAAGTGGGCCCGCAGGCTATTTTTGGCGCAAAGTCTATTTTTAGACTATGTCTATTTTTAGACATATGGAGCATGGTCTAGGAGTTGCAGTATGCTATTCTTGGATGATTGGTCGAGTTGGTAAAAATAGATGGACCTCTGTTTTTAGACATACAGGTCGAAGTCTATTTTTAGACTGCCTGTCTAAAAATAGGTCAGTCAAATATTATTAGCCCTTAATAATATTTGGACTCTAAACTTCAGTTTATTCTCTTACAACACTTCAGTTGGAGCTACGGATGTGGCCCATGCATCTGAAAGAAAGAATTACTATATTCCTTGGGGTTCGGTGAGCTCATGCATGGTTGACTTCAGTTAGGACTTCAGTGGCAGAAGTTTGGTGGAGTTGATGAGACAGTTGGTGGAGTTGTGTTCGGTTTAACTTAGTTGAACTAGTTGTGTTTAGTTTAACTAGCTAATCAACTAGTAATGAGTGGAGTGAATTAAATATTATTTAATTCACTAATTATTAACTCATTATTCAACTCAAGAACACATCAGTTCACTACAGTGCATGGACAGTTCAGTGGAGACCGGTGGAAGAGGTAGATGAAAGGGTGAGTTTGCTATTAGTTGCGACAAAAGTTGTGCATGAGTTTTGCACAAGCATTGGAGGAGATTTCCAATGATGATTGCGCAGTTGGAGCCAGTGAGATTCAAACTTGGATCTCTCATTAGACCAGCCTTGATTGCGCAATAGAGGCAGGCAATTAGTGGATGAGTTTTGAACCTGTGACTTGTTCAAAACCAAGCTAGTTTGTGTGTAACTTTTGGAGACAGTACTGAGTACTTGTGAGGAGTATTGTATTGAGATTGTTACATGTTTCTCTTCTATTATAATATACAAATAGCTGGGGGTTTTCAGCTATAAGCTTTCCCCATTACATATTGTGTTTATGTGTGCATGCGACTGTTTCCATTTCCGCAAATTGATGATTGATTGTAGAAGAGGTTATGTGTTGCATATGAATTCGAATTAGTATGTGATCAGGATAATCTCGGTGGATAAATCTTCATTATTCAGCAAATTTCTACATGGTATCGGAGCGAATTAATCATCGGGATCTATTGCAGTGATTACAATATTATTTCGGTAGACAGAGTCTGTAACGGGCCAGGTAGCCTCTGGATCCATCCTTTCTCTGAAAGGTGATATATCCAGTAAATGTCCTTATAGTCGATCTCTGTGCTAGAAATAATTTTTTCTCACAGATCTAGAAGCAGTTGAGTTTTTGAGTTTTGGAATTCGAATTTTGCAGCAGTTTGTTTTCTTGCTGCCGGAGTTGAAATTGTCTTTCAACGGTTTGCGACTCGAATATGCTCTTGAAGGCAGTTCGAATTATGTTGCATGTAAAGATCGCATGGAGGCAGTATTAGAAGATAATGGACTGAAGGAGTTCATAGATACGGATGTCCAAAAGCCCACTGATCCTGCTGAAGTCGAGGCTTGGCAAAAGAAGATGGCGAAATGTCGAAGGATTCTGTTGGAGGGCGTGAAGGATCACATTGTATCCATCCTGCATGGAAAAGCTTCTCCATATTTGATGTGGAAAGCGTTGACAGATCTATTCCAGAGTAAGAGCGACAAAAGGAAGCTGGCGCTCAAGGATAAGCTCAGAAACATTAAGATGGAGAAAGGCGACAGTATCGCCAAATACCTCACGAAGTTCACTCAATGCAGAGATGAGCTGGGAAGTGTAGGGGTGACTGTCGAAGAAGAGGATATGGTGGACCTGGCTCTCCTTGGTCTTCCGAAGGCTTGGCATTCATATCAAGATAGTGTCAATGGTCAGGAGAAGTTGTCGGGATGGGAGCGCCTTTGGGCGGATCTCATGCAGGAGGAGATAAGGAGGACTATAAGGGACAGATCTTCATCAAAAGGTATCTGATGAAGAAAATTGCGCTTTGGCTGCAAAAGCAAAGAAGGGGAAGAGCAAGAAGGCTTCTCAGTCTGGTGCGAAAGGCAAGAAGCAAGACATGTCCAAGGTGAAGTGTTTTCACTGTCACCAGCACGGACACTATGCCACAAATTGTCCGCAGAAGAGGAAAAATAAGAAGGTTGGCGGATCTACAACGGGAGAGGCATTGGCTTCTCAATTCGAACTAGATTTTTCACTGATCACATGCTTGGTCTCAAGTGTGGCGAGATCAGTTTGGTTCTTGGACAGTGGTGCGTCATTTCACATGACCGGAGATCAAGATCTGTTTTCAGATCTGGAGGAAAAAGATCCTGGAGTGCACATCGATATGGGCGATGATGGTAGATATGGTGCGACTGGTATTGGTACCATTTCCTTTGAGAGGGAGTCTGGTAAACCTTTCATATTGAAGGAAGTTTTGCATGTTCCAAGATTGATGAAGAACCTGATCTCTGTGGCAATGTTGGAAGACAAGGGGTATGATGTGGTCTTCAGCGAAGGAAAAGCCTTCCTGCGCAGTAAGACTACTGGTGAGACCCGAAAGATAGGGGTTCGAGTCAAGAACCTTTATCAGTTGCAAGTAGATGGCTACGCAGCAATGGCATGCAAGGCGGGAGAAGTGGTGAGCCGGGATGATGAGGGCGAACTGTGGCACAGGAGATTGGGCCACCTTCACCATGGAGCTTTGAAGATTCTGCAGCAGATTTCTACTGGGCTTTCTAAGGGCACTCTTGCGCAGTCAGATCAGTGCAAGGGGTGTACTTTAGGGAAGTATGTGAAAGCCACCTTTCACGAGAAGGATAGTCGCGCCATGACGATCCTTGAGAGAGTTCACACAGACATGTGTGGTCCTTTCTCTGTAGCTTCGACAACAAAGCACAAGTACTATGTGATCTTTGTTGATGATTTCTCTCGGAAGTGCTGGATCTTCTTCATGCAGAAGAAGAGCGAGACATTTTCAAAGTTCTGTGAATTCAAGGCGCTGGTTGAGAAGGAATCAGGGAAGCATGTGAAGGCTCTTAGGAGCGACAATGGTGGTGAATTCATCTCGGCTGAATTCAAGGATTTTTGCAGCGCAGAAGGGATTCGGAGAGAGCTCATCGCACCCCATAACCCACAGCAGAACGGGGTGGCTGAGCGGAAGAACAGAACGATCGTGGGTGCTGCACGGGCGATGTTGCATGATCAGGGCCTACCCCTTCACTTGTGGGGTGAGGCATGCAATACAGTAGCGTATCTGCAGAACCGTTGTCCTCACAAGGTTCTTGGCATGAGTACACCGGAGGAGGCTTATTCTGGTAAGAGACCTGACATTTCTCATTTGAGAATTTTTGGTTCACTTGTCTACATGCATGTGACGAAGGATGCCAGAAAGAAGCTGGATCCGACCGCAGAGGTTGGAATATTTGTGGGGTACACTGATACACCTCACAACTATCGGGTGTATTTTCCAGACAGTCGCAAGACTGTTGTGCGACGGGATATAAAATTTCAGGAGGAGAAAGCCATGCAGTGTTCGCTTGAGAGGGAGCTACACTTGCATGCAGATGAGGAGCTGTTAGTTCCTAAGGAGGAGCTTCCGGATGTGGATCAGCCACAAGAGGAAGTTCAGGAGGTGGAAGAAACCACCCATGCGGCGCCAACCATCAGAGGGCGCATGCGCACTACAGAAGCTGAGCGACTGGCTCGAGATGCAGAGAAGGTTGTAGGACCACCTACAGCACAGCGCAGACAGAGACAGTCACCGGATCGGTACACTGGATACATGGCTCTTATGAGTCAATGTGTTGTGACAGAGCCATTCTCTTTTGAGGAAGCTGTGGAGGAACCCGCATGGGTTGATGCCATGATCGAAGAATATGATTCGATCATCAGGAACAGTGCATGGGAGATTGTCCCAAGACCGGTTGGGAAATCAGTTGTAGGTTCGCGATGGATCTACAAGGTGAAGCAGGCGGCTGACGGGAGTGTGGAGAAGTACAAGGCGAGATTTGTCGCACGTGGCTTCTCACAGATCGAGGGGATTGACTATGAGGAGACTTTTGCACCTGTCGCAAGGTACTCTTCCATACGGACGATCCTTGCTCTCTCAGCGCAGATGGGGTGGCACATTCATCAGATGGATGTGAAGACTGCGTTCCTCAACGGAGTCATTGAGGAGGAGGTGTACATCGAGCAGCCTGAAGGTTTCGAGATCTTCAGCAGTGAGTCGCATGTTTGCCGACTCAAGAGAGCACTGTACGGGCTGAAGCAAGCACCTCGTGCTTGGTACACACGGATAGACAGTTATTTCACCGGGCTTGGATTCTCCAAGAGTGAGGCGGATCCTAACCTGTACCAGATTGTGGTGGAGGGGAAGCTGCTGATCATTTTACTGTATGTAGATGATCTGATTTTGACGGGTGATGAGCTGTTAATACTTTCATGCAAGGAGGACCTTGCTAGAGAGTTCAAGATGAAGGACTTGGGCCTCCTTCATTATTTCCTGGGATTGGAGATTTGGCAGCGCAGTGGAGGACTGTTTGTTTCTCAGGGTAAGTATGCCCGGGAGATTCTGGAGAGGTTAAACATGCATGGCTGCAAGCCTGTTGATACTCCTCTTCCTGGTGGTTGGAGGAAGGAGGATGCTACTTCAGCGGAGGTAGTGGATGCCACTGTCTATCGACAGTTGGTGGGGTCGTTTATGTATCTGGTCAATACACGACCCGATATATGCTATGCTGTTAACCAGCTTTCGCAAGCTATGGTTAAGCCTACCAAGCTCTTCTGGAAGGCAGGAAAGCATGCATTGCGTTATCTTAGTGGCACATCAGGATATGGTCTATGGTACAGACAGGAGGATGGAGCGAAGCTTTCCGGCTTCACTGATGCAAATTGGGCAGGGAGCCCAACAGACCGAAAGAGCACATCTGGAGGAGTTTTCAGCATTGGATCGACAACAGTTTCCTGGTACAGTAGGAAGCAGAGATCCGTGGCACTCAGTTCAGCAGAGGCCGAGTACATGGCAGCAAGCTTGGCTGCATGCGAGGCTATTTGGATGAGGAAGATCCTTGTTGGATTGTTCGGGTTGCACCTGGAGCCTACTGTGATTTATTGTGATAAACAGAGTTGCATTAAGCTCTCGGCTAATCCAGTATTTCATGATAGATCCAAACACATCGACATCAGGTACCATCATATCAGAGATTGTGTTCAGCGGAGAATCATGTTACTTTCATATGTTCCCATGGAGGATCAGGATGCTAACATCTTGACGAAGGCGCTCACCAGGAGCAAGTTCGAATTCCACAGAGGCAGGATAGGGGTTGTAGATAATCCATATCTTGTTGAGAGGGAGTGTTGAAAATGCAACAAGATGATGGAGCTTAGTGAAATAAAGTCGCCTTCACTAAGTGGGCCCGCAGGCTATTTTTGGCGCAAAGTCTATTTTTAGACTATGTCTATTTTTAGACATATGGAGCATGGTCTAGGAGTTGCAGTATGCTATTCTTGGATGATTGGTCGAGTTGGTAAAAATAGATGGACCTCTATTTTTAGACATACAGGTTGAACTCTATTTTTAGACTGCCTATCTAAAAATAGGTCAGTCAAATATTATTAGCCCTTAATAATATTTGGACTCTAAACTTCAGTTTATTCTCTTATAGCACTTCAGTTGGAGCTACGTATGTGGCCCATGTATCTGACAGAAGGAATTACGCTATTCCTTGGGGTTTGGTGAGCTCATGCATGGTTGACTTCAGTTAGGACTTCAGTGGTAGAAGTTTGGTGGAGTTGATGAGACAGTTGGTGGAGTTGTGTTCGATTTAACTTAGTTGAACTAGTTGTGATTAGTTTAACTAGCTAATCAACTAGTAATGAGTGGAGTGAATTAAATATTATTTAATTCACTAATTATTAATTCATTATTCAACTCAAGAACACATCAGTTCACTACAGTGCATGGACAGTTCAGTGGAGACCAGTGGAAGAGGTAGATGAAAGGGTGAGTTTGCTATTAGTTGCGACAGCAGTTGTGCATGAGATTTTCACAAGCATTGGAGGAGATTGCCAATGATGATTGCGCAGTTGGAGCCAGTGAGATTCGAACTTGGATCTCTCATTAGACCAGCCTTGATTGCGCAATAGAGGCAGGCAATTAGTGGATGAGTTTTGAACTTGTGACTTGTTCAAAACCAAGCTAGTTTGTGTGTAACTTTTGGAGACAGTACTGAGTACTTGTGAGGAGTATTGTACTGAGATTGTTACATGTTTCTCTTCTATTATAATATACAAATAGCTGGGGGTTTTCAGCTATAAGATTTCCCATTACATATTTTGTTTATGTGCGCATGTGACTGTTTCCATTTCCGCAAATTGATGATTGATTGTAGAAGAGGTTATGTGTTGCATATGAATTCGAATTAGTATGTGATCAAGATAATCTCGGTGGATAAATCTTCATTATTCAGCAAATTTATACAACTCCCAAAAGGATACCTTGCTAGCTTTCCCATCACTCTAAGTGGGAAAATGGTAACCGTGGACGTTGAAGTCGTAGATTGCCATCTAGACTATAATCTATTGCTCAGTCATAGTTGGTCTTATGCCATGACTGCCATTGTTTCTTCAGTCTTCCGACTCATCCTATTTCCATTGGAGGGGAAAATAGTCACAGTGGATCAGTTATCCTTCTGCACCCCTGATTATTCCACGTTACCAAGTAGCACTGTACCCCTAATACGAGGCTTTCCTGACTCTTACGTCAGTATTGGTACTGGTCTTCTGAAGGCTTCTTCCCTACTGGGTTGTTTTCCTCTCCCGCCACCAAAGATCCAAAATATGGTTGCAATGATATCCACCACTTTATATGGCTCTATTGACCCATGGATCATCCCGACACCTTCAGAAATTGATTCCTACGGAGATCAGATGCCACTCTCACCAGCCGAGTTGGCCCACCAAGCCATCCAAATTACATCTAAAGCCTCCACAGCTATGGTTTCGACCAAAGGTACAAACCTCCCACCCATCACAGTTCTCTTTAAGGATCTCCTCAATGAATTCTTGCCTACAAATGAAGCTATTCGAGAGATCATGTCTCTAGAAGAACGACCTGGGGAAGAGTTTCACCATCGCGCTTTGATGATTGACTTGGACATGATAAAAACTGAAATCCCATCCTTTGACCCACCTGAGATGGTTCCCTCCGCTTACACGACTGTTCAAACTATCGATTCATAAGGGAACATGGGTAATCTTTCTAAGACAATGCTCATTGATATCTCAGTCAAAACGGGTATCGTGGGAAATATTCAGATTGGAGAAGATTGCAATCCGGAGGAAATTGCACTCTTCACATCCCTTTTCAAGGAATTCCACGATGTGGTTGCTTGGTATTACAAGAAAATTCCCGACATAGATCCTTCTATTGACGAGAAAGAGATCAAGAAATTCTGAGCATTCTTTTTATGGTATTTTTCTTGCTCGATAATCCGAAAAACCTCAAGTCCTCTTCTTCGGGCTCATTAAACTTACACAAAGAAGCTTCGAGCATTCTTTTTACAGTATTTTTCTTGCTCGTTAAACCAAAAAACCTCTAGTTCCCTTCTTCGAACTCGTTAAAATTATATGAAGTTGATATCGAGCGTTCTTTTTATGGTATTTTTCTTGCTCATTAATCCGAAAAACCTAGAGTTCTCTTCTTCAGACTCGTTAAAACTATGAAGAAGCACTGAGCTTTCTTTTTAGGAATCTTTTTCTCGATCATAAAACTGAAAAAATCCCAAGTTGACTTTGTCGGGCTCATTAAACTACCATGACAGAGAGTAAGGAGCCATTCTTTTCCTCTTTTGTAAAGCTCTTTAAACTGAAAAAGTAACCGAGTTTTCTCCGCGTGACTCGTTAAAATTTCACGGAGGTAACCGAGTTTTCTCCGCGCAACTCGTTAAAATTTCACGGAGGTAATTGAGTTTTCTCCACGTGACTCGTTAAAATTCCACGGAGGGCACTGAGTTTTTCTTTGTTGGACTCGTTAAAATTTCACAAAGAGTACGGAGTTTACTCCGTCTCCTCGTACTCATAACAAAATGCGGTAGACGTCCATCGAACATAGATTTCTCACTTTTCCGGCTTCGATGGACTAACTTACGAAAAATGAACTATTTAGAGCTTACTATTCTCCCTTTGACGTGCCTGGTTATCAAGACATGACAAAGGTACCCCAATGGAGTCGTATTTTACGATATTTCCCAGACTCTCTAAATATGAAAAATTCACCGAGTTTTCTCGTCTGGACTCGTTAAGCCTAATCAGACGGGGCACGAAGTTGTCTTTTATGATATTTTTCAGACTCTCTAAATATGAAAAATTCACTGAGTTTTCTTGTCTGGACTCGTTAAACCTAATCAGACGGGGCATGGAGTTGTCTTTTATGATATTTTTCAGACTCTCTAAATATGAAAAATTCACCGAGTTTACTCGTCTGGACTCGTTAAACTTAATCAAACAGGGAAAAATTTGGACAAAATGGATACTACCTCTGTTACATTTCAGAAAGGTCGATTTGGCAGCAAAATTCTTGAACATGGCACTTCCCAGAAAACTCTTTTGTAGTTAGCCGAAACCTACCATCTATGAGTATTAGCCTTCATCTCCCAGTGTCCCTGCACTAGTAAAATCCTAACACACTCTTTGGTGTTCATTAAGCCTCAGCTGCCTAGTACCCTGTTACAGTGCCTTCTATTGTTCAAGCAGATCTCGCTATCTACTGCTCCTGTTATCAACCAAACCGCTCATTATGCCAGAAATTATTTGTCATCTGACATCCCCATTTACTCTTCATTATCTCAATCATAAAAAAAATCAGTTGGTTTCTGTTTCATGTTGACTGATGTAGGATGCCTCAGTGCCTACCTTTTAACAGATCTCTTCTTATCAACTTCAACATCTTACCTAGGAAGTTGATCCAGAAACCCATCAGTACCCGGATACTTGCAGACATCAGTGGCAGGTAGTCTTGTGTTTGATCAAGGGTCTTCATCATTGGCCCCTGGTCGAATTATTCTACGAGTGTTCAACTTCAACTCATTTTATTCACACTCACTAGATTGTACTGTGCATCTTAGGGACCATCATCATTATCGGTGGCCACCTTTGCGTCTGTTAACAGTTTTCATTATCGACTGGCAATTAGACGATTTCTCACATGTTTGATGACAACTCCTTCATTCACATGTTGAGGAATATGCAATTTAAGTGAATCGATGGTCAAGACCTTGGGGCAAAGGTTACATCGTTAAAGTTGTGTTCCCTTCCCCAAGTTGCGATATTGTTTATGGAGACAACTTCTTTAGCCTGTTCCTGTTATGACAAACACTTCCACATTGTGCTTATCGATGGAAAGATTCTTCATATCTCTATTATAGAGAAATCATGTTGTTTAAGCTACTGAGCATGGGAATGCCCGACTCAAGGTGGATACTATATTTTCTGACATATGTTGTTGTTTCAGGTTTTCCTCAGTCTTTCAATCTCTTTATCTCTACTACACACATTGTAAAGTATTTCGGCGATCATCTTTGTCTCTGACCTCACACTTTAGGGGCATCTGTTACAGGTCAAAATACCTCCTCATCAGCTCAGAGGAGAAGATAAATATGGAAGGAATACAAAGACCTAAATTAAACCTATTTCTGCCAAGGTAACGCCTCTCTATAACAACACAAGAGCGTTATAACGTAGTTGATCAATGAATGGGCCACGTTAGTGGCTAGGGAAACGCTCTATTTACACTATAGGGCAGAGTTACCCATGTTTTAAGTTTGAAATGGGAAAAACTCGTGGAGAATGATTTGAATCTCCAGCTTTTTCTCACAAGAGAGTCAGTACAAAAAGGAAACTGCAAAGCACTGATCTCTTATTGGGCATTGCCATAAGCAACTGAACTCTCAAAGAAGACAAAAGCATGGAGGTTGGAGAAACATCTTGGTTTTTTCTATTCAGAACTGGTGGAAAAGAGAAGGGCAATGATTACTCTCTCCATCTCCTATAAAATGGAGTTGAAGGCTCTTTGTTCAAGGTCGAAGGATTGCTAAAGTTTTTGCATACTTGTGAAGTAGAGATCATTGTTGTAGTGTGAAGGTCAAAGGTCAAAGAGGTTCATTGAGAACTTGTTGATCAAGACATCACCACTTTTAGAGATAGAGAGATTGGAAGGCTGAGGAGGGCTTGGTGCAACCGACGGTTGTAATCCTCCTTTTTATAAATCAATAGCACTGTATCTGTTTTGTCCATTCTATGCGTTGATATCGTCATTATTATTTAATTACTTATATAGCATGAGATGAATGGATTAGATGTGCATATTTTAAATGTTTATTATATATTGGCTTAATTGATAGAAGATATATGTTATGTTAGAAATTACACGGGTGCTTTGACTGATTGCAGGACCAAGATTTGGAGCCGGTGAAGAAGAATCGCTGCTTCACTGCCTAGTGCTCTCTAAAGGACTCCGAGATCATTAAAGAGGTAATCTTATAGCTTATTCTATCAAGTGGTTTTAAGTTAATATGAACATGTATATGCCATCTTTGTGAACTATACAACTAATCTTACTATCTGCCTCGGGCACCAGAAAGCCCTGAGAGGGATATACGATAACCAACAACCCAAGCATTTTACCCTATAGCACAAACCACTCCTTCTTAGGGTTCGATTTTAAACTAAGTTGGAATCATCTGAAGGATGAGCTTATAAACAAGCAAATGTTATCCTCCTCAAGCTTGTCAAAAATAAAGAGGTGCTTACTAGAAATGGTGGGGGAAAAGAGAGAAAATGAATTCATTTGTTACACTTTGATTTAAAAGCCGTAAACCACTCTTGAACACGACACTTTTTGTCACACTTCTACCCGGGTTGGGAAAATCCTTTGCCTATCAGTTAATCAAACCAATTAAAGGTCTTCAGTCAATTTCTGGGTATTAGCTTAGGGAAACTATCACCAAACCATCTGACGTGTCGCTATGTGTTCAAAAGGACAGTAAAAAAAACCATTCATCTGCAAACATTTGTCTCCATTCGCGTTGACCATCGTTGAGTCAGACCTTGCAAAAAATTTCTTCAAAAATTGATCTATGGTTTTGGGTTGTGAGCTTGCTTACGACAGATCACTTTCTATCGATGATAGCTCATCATCTAGGAAGTTGATCTAGAATCCGTCAGTACCTTGGAATCTGCATGCCTTATTAATGGTAGGATTATTGCCTTCGACGACAGGTTACATCATTGACCTTTGATCGAACGATTCCGTGAAATGTTCGACTTCAGATCACTTATTCACATTTCATGGATTGTACTGAGTACTTTGAGAGCCATTGTCATTATTGGTGGTTTCTCTCACACTTGTTAGCAGTTCACATCATTGACTGGTAATCAAGTGGGTTCTACCATGTTTGACTTCGACACATTTAATCGCATGGTTAGAATCGTACTATTTCGGGAAGTAGAAATCAAGACCTTGGATCTAGTTTCCACCATCCAGGCTACGAGGAGTTTTATTATTCATTGTGCAGTAGACTATTCATTACAAATGGCTGTGTCCATGTTGTGTCTACACTATTGATGTAATATTAAAATCATTTCTGTATTAGAACAAGTTTAGTTAGTTTTTGATCTCAGTATGGGAATTCCTACCTCAGTGATGATATATGTATATATATATGTTTTGCATTGAATGTTTTTACAAGATTATGACTGGGGTGTCCACAGGCTAATCCTTGAAATGATAAAGCACTTCACTCTTTGAATTATCTCAGACTTCGCGCTTTAGGGGGCAATTTGTTACACATTATTTTGTCACCATGACATTTTACTGTCCATATGGGTTCATCAACACCTATATAATGCTCCCTTAGAATTATACAACCATAAAGTTCCTAAATTAAGTCTTGGATTTGGAGAAAAGCTTGTAAAAATCATAAAAAACCCTAGTTCTGCACTTTTCCTAGCCATTACCTGTGGTACTACACCTTTTGTGAAGGAAAACTGCAGTACCTACCGCACGTTTTATTTATTAAAACCGCAGACCCCTGTAAAAGGTAAAATGAGCAGAAAAGTAAGTTCTAGAAGCCCAGCTGGTCAAATATTCTCCCAGCTGGAAGCTTCTAGAAGGCGTTATCTGGTCGAATCTTCACTCCCTCCATTATCATGAACATTCATCCCTTCATTAAAGGAGCCTATTCCTTGGATTTTGGAACTTAATCCCTTGATAAGGGGACTCTATCCCTTC
This sequence comes from Pinus albicaulis, assembly GCA_034641835.2. NCBI lineage: Eukaryota > Viridiplantae > Streptophyta > Pinopsida > Pinales > Pinaceae > Pinus > Pinus albicaulis. The sequence goes on along the minus strand of CM076578.1, from coordinate 1,800,152,057 downwards.
CATTTTGGAGCTGTAACCACTTTCCTTCTCCTATAAATTGAAGCTTTGGTTCAGTTTCAAGGGTACTGACTGACTAAGGAGTCGAACTTTGAGAATTTTTGAGGAGAAATGTTGTAGAAATTCAGACTCTCTTAATTGATCATTATGTGGGAATGATTGCACACCCATGTGAATTTTAACTGAGAGAGTGCAAATCTTGTCAGAGTAGAGGAAACGTTTGTTCTGGACCCCAGGAAGGCTTGTACGACATCAAGGCGGACACGGTTGTAAGGATATTTCTTCATCAAAGATAATACAATTGGATCCTGTTTTCTCAATAAGTTGTTTGTGTATTTACTTGAATGACTTATTTCTTAAATTCCTTGATCATTAAGATAGATTTGTGATTTTTGAATTAGTATATGTTGCAGGTGCTTTTGATTCTTTTCCATGTATTTTCTTGCAGGTCTTTAGAGGTGAATTCTTGGAGCGACGAGAAAGAAGAATTCAACTAGCATTGGATCACAGGTAGGTCCTTTCTTCATCATAGAAAATTATAAATTACATATAATCTAGAGAAAGCAGTTTACATTTGTCCTGTTTGTTTCTAGCTGTCCGTAGGACACTTGGAAGGTATGTCTTATCCGAAAGAATGACTTATCTGTCCAGCAGTACTCCCACCACATCTTTGCTGCATGGGTCACTTTGACATGGCTGAAAGTGATACCCAAGTTAGGTGCCTTTGGGAAGCACCCATCATGATAGAGAATCTCCCTTTGCACCTCAAGGGAGTGAATAGATTTAGAATTTTTATTGGCCTCACCAATGCCATGAGATCTGCATGTAATATCACTCCTTGTAGGATCCATGGCCTGCATACACATGGTAAGAGAATAAGTCAAATCAGAAAAATAAACATGTTCCATAAAATCAGATTCTTTACCATTCAAGTCCCCCACACACATGGAGTTGGGCATGGGCATTTCTCCTCTTTTAAGAGAAGGAAGAGATGGATGAAATCACTCCTGCATAGAGTCCTTTGGCTACCCCAACTCCTCATAAATATTTCACTCTTGTAAGTGCTAATGTAGTTCCTCCTTCATACCCTCCCAATCAAAAATCCTCATGATTAGGGTGTAGATCTTTGCTGACTGCATATAGCTGGAAAGGAACTATTTTTGTGCTCTTTGTAGTATCTCTTGCTTAAGCTTGGAGGCTTGAGAAAATAATACTTTACCAAGATGATAGATGACCCCTTCATTGACCAAATAGCCTCCCCTTGCTTCATGCCATCTAATATCATCCCAGTGTGAAGATATTTGGAGTACTCCACAAGGAGTTGAGATCTCCAATATGGATCCACACAGCTCAACAATGACAGCACTGTTGATACATCTATGGTGGTGCTTTCCTTGTTGCTGATTGCTTCTTTGACATTACACATGCCAAATTTGTTTGTTGGGAGGCTGATCCTCCCCTTTCCTTACTCCCACAGTGCTGCAACTTGCTTTCTCATTGCTCCAACCCTTGGTTGATCTCTTTTTGGAGTAGCACTTTGTGAGGCTTCCCCCACATGATCAAAATCTAAATGGCAAGTAGGAATGTTCCTTGCAGCATTCTCATAAACATGAGAGAAGGAACTGTGAGATCCTTGCTTCCACTGCATAAATACATCTCTATTGTTTGTGTGGAAACATCAAGTGTAGGATAAGTGTGCATGCCTTGAATTATTTTTGGTTTCCCACTCTTCAAGTCCACCCACTCCATTTTCACGGCTTTCCAATCAGTGGGAACGTTCCCCAAGGTAATCAACCACTGGACACCCAATATGATATTGGTGTCTAGTATGTCAACTACAAAGAAGTGGCCCACCAAAGTGTAGGATCCCATAGTGACAGAAAGTGATGGAACATATTTCATGCATTGCATGGTTCTATCTCCTGGGACAAAAACAAAAAACCCATCAAAAGTGTCATTGGGGATTCCTCTCCTCTGCACAAGGTGAGCATCAATAAATTTGTGGGTGGCCCCACTATCGACTAGAATAGACACTTCCTGGTTCATAACTGAGCCTTGTACTCTCAAGGTCAAGTACTTAGGCACTCCTCTCAAAGAGGCAAGAGCCCCACTTGTTGGATCAAAGGCTCCTTCTTCACCTCTGGATGGTCATTGATCTTCCTCCTCATCATCACCAGCACTGTGACCCCTCCTAGGTCCATCATTCCCATATTCCTCCTCAAAATCTGAGAAGACTTCTATATAGTGTGCCCTTCCAGCAGAACATCTATGTCCCAGTACCCATGGCTCTTGACAAGTGAAACACATTCTCTTTTTCCTCAACTCCCTCCAGAGATCAATGTCAAGAGGTTTCTTCAATGAGATCTCCTTGGGTGGAGTAGCTTTCCCTTCTTTCCCCTTAGAAGAGTGAGAGGCTTTGCTTTGGAAATTTTCCTTTGCTCTTGGCAAGGCATATTGGAGATCTCTAGCTCTCTCAATGGAATTATGCAAAGTGATGGGCTTGGTAGACTTAACCAACCCATGCAAAGGTTCCTCCAGGCCATCAATGAACATGTAGACTCTCCTTGCTATAGATAGATCAGGGACCATCACTGACAATCTCAAGATTTCAGAGATATAGGCCTCTGCATCTCTTGTTTGCTTCTGCTTTGCAAGGCTTATATGTTGTGTAACAAGCTCCAAAAATAGCAGAAGAGAGATATCAACGCCTTATAAATAAGCCACTTCGAGGGGGCAACCTCCAATACATTACATAAATGAACAATTCTTGGATGATACAATTTACAAAACCTCCTTTCTATATATAGGAGTCCATGGGGCCATAATGTAATCCTAGTGGGACACAATGTAATCCTAGCTGACCTAACAATAATAATTTAAGGGCACAATAATAACAAAATGGGGGTTACAAGGGTACAATAATAACAATAAGGGGGTTACACTAATAATAATAAGGGACTATACTAGTAATATATGTACCTAACATGCCCCACTCCTCCAGAAAATTGTTGTCCTCAACGCTTGAGTAGCTCTGGGTGCTTCTGTATAAACTTCTCATCCTCCCATGTAGAATCTTCAGTGGGTAAGTTCTTCCACTTGATGAGATACTCTGAAATTGATCGATTCCGTAGCTGTTGAGTTCTTGTTTTCGTGACCGCTTCAGGTTCCAATATGATTTTTCCTTCCTCATCAAGTTCTGGCAATATGGTTTGAACTAGAAGATTTTCACCTATAACCTTCTTTAAGCATGAAACATGGAAAGATGGATGCACTCACGAAGAAGAAGGAAGCTCCAATTTGTATGCCATAGTACTAATCTTTTGCAACACCTTGTAAGGACCATAGTACTTTGGCGATAATTTATTATCCTTCTTAGCTTGCTTCAGGGACATTTGTTTGTATGGTTGTAGCCATAAAAATACCCAATCTCCTACATCAAAACTTCTCTCGCTGCGATGTTGATCTGCCTGTTGTTTCATTCGATTTTGTGCCAAATTCGGGTTATCCTTTAAGAGTTGGAGAACTTCCTGCTGATGCTCGATGTGATCTTCCACTGCTTGAACCTTCGAATTATCTCTTAAATATGATGTGATGGATGGTGGATGATATCCATAAAGTGCCATAAATGGGGTCATTTTTGCTGCAGTATGGAAGGAAGTGTTATACCACCATTCGGTGAGAGGTAACCACTTGACCCATTGTGTTTGTTTATCAGATACAAAACAACGAAGATATCCTTCCAAACATTTATTTACTATCTCAGTTTGACCATCAGATTGAGGATGATAAGATGAGCTATGAGCTAATTGAGTACCCAAACAAGAAAATAACTCCGTCCAAAAATTTCCGGTAAAAATGGGATCTCTGTCGCTCACAATAACCCTTGGGCTTCCATGTAGCTTTTGAATTCTGTCCATAAATGTAGTAGCAACTGTACTTGCTTTAAATGCATGAGATAATGCACAAAAGTGTGCATACTTGGTAAGTCTATCAACTACCACCATGATGACACTCTTTCCTTCAGACTTAGGTAAACCTGTGATAAAATCCATTGAAATCTCCTCCCAACGTTGACTTGGAATGGACAAAGGTTGTAGAAGTCCTGGGGTATTAATTGTCTCAACTTTATTTTGCTGGAAAACCAAACATTCCGCCACAAATTTTTGAATATCATATTTAAGGCCATCCCAGAAAAACTCTTTCTTCACCCTGTGGTAAGTTTTTAAAAATCCCGAGTGTCCTCCTAAAGGAGAAGTGTGCAATTCCAGAAGAATCTTTTGTTTTAGTTGGGAATTCTTACAAAGATATAAGCGTTCTTTGTACCATAAGGAATCATTTTTCCAACTAAATGTATCAGATGTACTAGGATCTTGCTGCAACTTTTGAATGAGTGTCCATACATCTTTGTCCTTCTTCCATTCATCTCTTGCTTCGGTTATCCAATACGGTTGGATAATAGAAATGGCACAAAGCAATGCTTCCACCTCTTCATTCTTTCTTGAGAGTGCATCTGCAACAACATTAAGCTTTCCTTTTTTGTAGATTATTTCAAAGTAATAACCCAACATCTTTGTGACCCATTTTTGCTGCTCTTCTGAAGATAGTCTTTGTTCCAAAAAGTGTTTAAGACTATCATGATCAATTTTTACCTTGAAGTGTCTTCCCAATAGGTAAGTTCTCCATTTCTTTAGTGCATGCAGTATTGCTAACATTTCCTTCTCATAAATAGGTTTCTATAAATACTTTCCTTTGATTGGACGACTTTCAAAAGAAATGGATCTTCCTTCTTGCATTAAAACAACACCAATTCCATTTCCTGAGGCATCACATTCCACAATAAAGGTTTTTGTGAAGTCTGGCATAGCTAAGACCGGTGCTAGGCACATTGCCTCTTTAAGATGTTCAAAGGCCTTAGTTGCTTGAGGAGTCCATGAAAATGCATCTTTCTTTAATACTGTTTTTAGAGGTGCTGCTATTCTCCCATAATTCTTAACAAACTTGCGATAATACCTGTTAACCCGAGAAATCCTCACAACTGCTTTATGGTTGTGGGGACTTTCCATTCCTTAATGGATTTAATTTTGTTAGGGTCTACCTTAACACTCTCGTGAGATAAAATATGACCCGGATATTCCACCTCTTGTACTCCAAAGAAACATTTGGATGTTTTTTCATATAATTGTTTCTCCTGCAATAGTTTGAGCACCATGTCAACATGTTGAACATGATCCTTCCAAGACCTACTGTAGATTAGTATATCATCAAAAAATACTAGCACAAATTTTCTAAGGAAGGGTTTGAAAATGGAATTCATCAACCCTTGAAATGTAGAAGGTGCATTGGTAAGGCCAAAAGGCATGACCAAAAATTCATAATGACCCTCATGAGTTCGAAATCTTGTTTTTGGAATATCTTCAGTCTTCATTCTAATTTGATGATATCCTGAACGAAGATCCAACTTGGTAAAATAAATTGCTCCATGTAATTCATCCAATAATTCATCGATCACAGGAATGGGAAATTTGTCTTTAATGGTGAGCTTATTGAGCTCCCTATAATCTGGACACATTCGCCATGATCCATCCTTCTTGTGTACCAATACTACTGGAGCAGAGAAAGAACTTTGACTAGGTTGAATTATACCCGCCTCTAACATTTCTTCAATCATACGTTCAATTTCGCTCTTTTGGAAGTAAGGATATCTATAAGGCCTGATGTTTGGAGGAACACTTCCTGGAATCAAATGAATAGCATGATCATGATCACGAATACGTGGGAGTCCTTTGGGAGTTTCAAACACCTTGGAATGATTGTCAAAGACTTGTTGGAGATCTGCAGAAATAGATGATTTTGATGTTGGAACTTCTAGTGAGCATAATTGTGCAATTACGCCTCGCTGTTCTTTCTTTAGAAGCTTTTCATGACATTAGAGCTTATTATCCTTCCTGGCTTCCCCGCAATACCCCGTAATTCAACTTCCTTTCCTTCTGAAAAAAATTTCAAGAAAAGTTCTTGAAAATTAAAAGCTACGGTCCCCAAAGATTGTAACCATTGTACTCCTAGTACAACATCAGCACCTCCCATAGGAATGGAAAGCATTGGACTAGTCAATACATATTCCCCCATGGTTAGCTTGATATTATGGAATTTTCCCGAGCAATTTATAGTTCCTCCATTTGCAACCATTACTTGACATTCTGGTGCTGGGTATAGGAAACAATTTAATTCCTTGGCTACCTTACAATGAATAAAATTATGGGTGCTACCTGAATCAATCAACACTATTACCTTTTTCTTCTTGATTTGTCCTTGTATCTTGAGAGTTTGAGGAGTGGCAATTCCTGCCAGTGCATTACACGATATGGTCGGATTCATTTCTTCCTCTTCTAGGGTTGGTTCCTGGTGTATATCCTCTTCTTGTTCATTTTCTTCTTCCTCTTCACAATCTATGTAAAATAATTTCTTCTCGACACACTTATGACCTTTAGTGTATTTGCTATCACAACTGTAGCAAAGCCCTTTTGCTCTTTTTTCTTCCAATTTTTGTGGTGTCAACCTTGTAGGTTGTGGAAATCTAGGCGTAGCAACACTTCCTTCTTTATGGAATTGAGTGGTAGGCTTCCTTGTCGCCATTATTTTACATTCAACTTTTCTTGCCAACCTGAATGCCTTCTCCAATGAATCCAGTTCCAAAACGTGAACTTCATGTTGGATGTTATCCTTTAAAGTGCCTATGAAGAGATCGATCCTATGTTCCTCTGGAATATCAGTTACCCTTATATTCAATTTTTGGAAGTCCTCAATGTGCTCCCCCACTAAGCCATTTTGTTTGAGATTTATCAATTGGCTAAAGAAGGTGTTGCTCTTTTTATCCTCATAATGTGCTATCATTTCCTCCGTAAAAATTGACCAAGGGACAATTTTTTTACGGGAGAAAAGCCATCGATACCATACAAATGCATTTTGTTCTAAATGTAAAGTTGCAATGTGTACCTTTCGTGTGTTTTGCATGTTATGGATATCAAAATATTGCTCCATCTGTAGTATCCATGTTACAGGATCCTTTCCATCAAACTTCCTCATATCCATTTTTGGAATATGGTGGTTCTTCCCGCCAACATTAGAGTTTATGAAATCACGATTGACATTTATTTTTTTCTCATCATGAGGTTCTTCTACTATCTTTTCACCATTAGGAACATTTCTTGTATCAACTTTGTCAAACCTTCGATGTCTGCTTTTAGATCATTCTTCATGTTTTCCATGTTGTCTTTCATGTCATCCATCTTAGCTTCCATGCTAGTTTCCATGCCATCCATCTTAGCTTCCACGCATTTCTTCAAAACTTCCATTTCATTTTTTGTTGCTCTTTGCGAGAGTGAAATTTGTTGCACTTTATCTTGTAATTTTGATAGATCATGTTGCAATTCTTCATCTTCATGAGTCATAGTAGAGCCTTCTAAAGGCTTAATGGGTGTTGAATTATTTTTACAGGGCATATTTTAGAACCCAATACTGATATCTATTCTACAATATGCCCTTGGAATCAATTCAAATTGATTCTTCAAACAAGACTTATGCAATTTGCAAAAAAATACACACCTTTTTCTTGCTTTTGAGGAGCTCGATATTGAAATTGGATTATCTCTGTATTTGTAGCACTTCAATATTTGAATTTTGGTATCAACGTAGCCCTCTGAATTATCTTTCGAATTCCACAGGTCTGACCTGATTGGGATTCTCCAAGACCAAGTTGTGTCCAATCTCCCACAATGACCTAATTATGGACTAGTTCTGTACATCGAACTTGTATGACTTGCCACGTGTCACTGTTTCGTCCTTTGGCTCTGAAATTGATGGCCAAGAAACTATAGTCTATTTAATAGTGAAAATTTTTTACGGCACTCCAATCCGATGCTCAGAGAGAGAGTTATAAATATTTTCCCACGATCACCTCTTTTAGATGAAATTCAAGAGCCTGAAAAAGCACTACCTTCCACAGATCATATCTCCAAAAATATTGCGAACCAAGATCTGAAATTTTTTGAAGAGGTTCCTCAGAATTTCAGCTTCCCACCCTATGAATTTCAGCTTCTGAAACTTCGTAGAAAAAAATTATAGCGAAAATGCCACGATGACCTATTTGGAGCAGCGAAACCCTAGAATCCAAAGCTCTGATACCAAATGTTGTGTAACCAGCTCCAAAAATAGAAGAAGAGAGATATCAACGCCTTAGAAATAAGCCACTTCGAGGGGGAAACCTCCAATACATTACATAAATGAACAATTCTTGGATGATACAATTTACAAAACCTCCTTTCTATATATGGGAGTCCATGTGGCCATAATGTAATCCTAGTGGGCCACAATGTAATCCTAGCCGACCTAAAAATAATAATTTAAGGGCACAATAATAACAAAATGGGGGTTACAAGGGTACAATAATAACAATAAGGGGGTTACACTAATAACAATAAGGGACTATACTATTAATATATGGACCTAACATTATAAAATGTGCCTCGAGATCCTTCTGGTCGAATCTCTCCACCAATATTCTAGTGAACTCAGCACAGGTAGACACATTGCTGTGTCCCAATGTAGATAGTCCATGGAACCAGAAGTTGTGGGCTTCACCCTCAAAATGAAGCGTAGAAATCTTGATGGCTTCTACTTCGAGGACTTTGTTCAACTGGAAATAGATATCCAGCTTTTCCACCCATGCTTTGGCAGAACAAGAGGATGATCCATCGAACTTGGGCAAAAAAAACTTGCCCATAGTGTGGTGTCTCCCATGAAAGAAACCACCATCTCTGTACTTCTTCCATGGTCTCCTCTGGTCCTTGAGATGGAAAAAGTCTTGGAAACTAAAGTTATCCTTGAATATCTGAATTTGTGAGTCATATTCCACAAAGTAACCTTCCAGGGAGGTTGGATCTTGTGGTCCTTCATTCTCTATAGCCAAGAAGGTAGGCATAGTAGAGTGTTGTGAGGCCTGTGGAACTTGTGGCAAGCTCACAGGTTGACCAGTCCCATAATGATACATTTCAGAACTTTCCCCTTGATGGAATCTCCCAAGGGATTCCCTCATTCTATCCACCCTCATCTCTTTTATCTCCTTGGAAAGATCTTGCATAGTCTCCAAGAGATTTTTTTCAAACTCCTCTTCTTCCTTATCCTTATCATTCACAAATTCAAGGGCTTTCCCCTTGTCTTGACCCTTGTCAGGGTCATCAGTGGTGTAGTCATAATTTTTATGACTTGTGTTTTGGTACCTCCTATCCCTCTCAGTGAGAGGATCCTCTTCTTTGGAATTATGCATGATTTGTGCTCTAAGGCAAGCACAGGCTATGCCAAGAGTGGAGCTCTGATACCACTGTAATGATCCTTTTTCAGGAAATTCAACGAGGTGCTCAAGAGAAACGCTATAGAAGTAAAAATATTCAAAAATAACGCAGATCAAGACTTGTTTCCTCTTATTTATGCTGTATGGGACTTATATATGGAAATTCATAAAAAAATAATCAGTTTAGACACATTAAACAGATCTCCCAAAAACTAGACTAGCTAAAAAGCACCCAAAGAGGGAGGCTGCAACCAAATGCAAACACTGCTTTAGAAATTGCGCAGTTTTCTCAGATTTTCAGTGGAGATCAGAAATTAGACTCATATTTCAGTAATACAGCATCTAATCAGCATTATGATGAAGTTATTTCAACATACCGTAGAATGAGTGAGAGATTACAGCAAGAAACCTTCAGAAATAAGAGCTAGAACACATGTATATTTGCAGAAATAGCTGAACAACGTTATTTTTATGAAGCTTCAGCAGCTGGAAGTTACAACTCAGATCTAGGATAGATATGTGGACAAAACATCAGATCTATTTCACATATGGAAGCTAAATAGTCTTCTCTTCAAGATCCACTTGGAATTTTGGCAAAAGCATGCATAAATAAGAGTAGATCCGAGAAACAAGTTGGAGATCTGGAATTTGCTGCAATAAATTTCTGAATATAACATTTCATTACAATGGATCAGATCTGAACAGAACATGGATCAGCAATCTAATCCATGGATCACCAAGTGGAAGGCAAAGCCCAGCACTATAGATATTTGATCTAAACTATGAGGAAGACACCATGAAAACCCTCATACAGAAATAACGCAGTCTACTCATGGGGAACAATTTTTTAGCTCAAATGATATAGAAAACTACTGTAAAATTTCTGATCTGAAGCACAAAGAAATGAGACACTCTTCCAGGAGGTCAAAGGACCTACTCCATGGAAAGAGGCTTCCACAATACACTAGATCTCTGCAGATCTAGATCCGCACTTGTTGCAGCTTGTAGAGACAACCAAACCCTCAATGGATCATAGCTGCCAATGTAAGTAGAGCTTGGAATCAAGCCTGATAGTGGTTCAATTCAGCAAACTTTCCTCCTTGAATCATCAAAGGAAGAGGTGAAATCCCTGCATAGGAATTCCAAACACAATCCTCCACTAAACAGCAGAAAATGGTATTTTTCTAAGCAGAAAAATACTCAGAAATATGATTAATCAACAACCTTCTCTTGCTGCCCTCCTTTTCCTTTTATAAGATGAGAAATATTTTGTAAACCCTAAACCATCTTGATGAGTTAGCCCTTTTCACATGAGAGGCTTCCTTCTAGAACTGCGTTGTCCCTTTTGGAGATGCAATGAACCTAGACAACACTGTTGATTTGGTCAAGGTTGACCCAGTTTTTAGCTCAAACCTCTTTCACACCTGCAAGTGATTATTTACTTGGCCCTGATTTTTCTTTGTTCACATGGGCATTGATTTATTCAAAAATTTTAGGAGTTTTACATTTCCTCCTTTATTCATTTATTCATGAAACGGAAATTAAAACAAAATTGAATGTTCCTCTTAGCTAAGACTAAGAGGGAACATTAGAGTCAGCTAGGATTATATTGTGACCCATTGGACTCCTATATATAGAAAGGAGGTTTTTTCATTTGTATCATCCAATAATTGTTAATTTATGTAATTTAAAGGAGGTTTCCCCCTTGAAGAGGATGATTTCTAAGTAGTTGATATATCTTTTTCTTCTATTTTGTGAGCTGGTTTCATAACATTAAATCACTCTACCTGAGTTTATGATCAATCCAGGAGAATCCTCTTGTCAAAAACTTTGCTCCACTCTTCCTAATGCTTCCATATGTTTCCATAGCCTTGAAAACCTTCTTGATGTACCTGCAACCCTCATTAGGAGGCCATGGAGGAAAAAATTATGACATAGAAAAATAAACAAAGAAAAAAAACTAATTAATAATAAATAAATAATAATCAAGGAAGAGAGAGATATAAAGTACTTATATTTTAGGGATTTTAGGGAATTTTCAACTCCCTCTCGATCCTTTCCTTCTTGCAGAAGTAATTTTAAATCCATCTGCAAACTCATCGTCCCTTCCCTCATCATTATAATATTGCTTTCCTTTCCTTCCTCATGAGGGCTAGGGTTTCTTCATTTAACATAATCATCGATCTAGTTTTAGCTCTAGGGTTTTATCCACAAACCATAGGAATTTCTTATCCAAGACTTCAAGTCTTCTAGAGTTTACAAACTAGTTCTTCTAAGAAGGGCTCATAACACAATTGTTATGACTTCTCTCACTTTATGTGAAAGAACCTTTATACTTATCTCACTCTATCTCTTAGTACCAACAAAATATAGAAAAATCATACCAATGGGATTCAATATGATCCTATAATTTACTAAAAAAAAATACTGAAACCTTGTACAATTTGTGGAAAGAAAACATGATTTCACAATCACATAACAAGTAAGAGAAATGAATTCTCAATCACACAACACAAGATGTATCCGGGGAAATAAACTGCTAAATATCCCTCTACCTATATATTTCATATGGTCAATATCATGAAAAAATAAAATTATATTCCTCACAGTAAGAAACCTTTGCACTTTGCCGACTGTCTCACTCGGATCCTGCTCGAATCTGGCTTGCAATCTAAGCGAAAGCGGTCAAGTATTTAACCTATTTCTTGCCACTGCCTTCCCATCCTTTCTTATGCATTCTTGGGCTAATTGAGCCCCTATTAATTAGGAAATTCCCAATTGATGATTGTGTAATCCTTCAAGGCCTTCATGATGACATCATTCACAACTTGTACAATTTTCTAATTATACAACTAATAGTTATCATCTCTTTAACCTCAGTCTCAATTGGGCCTTCCTTAGAACTAACATGCAATGACTATTTATAGCGAATGAGAAATTAACTGATTATCGCTACTTTTGAATTAAATATAGTTTGATTCAATCAACCTATCACTAGCTCATCTCTCAGTTATAACTAATTAAACTGATTTTAACTCAATTAATTGAGTTAACTAATTACAACTCACGAATAACTATAAATGGCCCCCCTAAAAATAGGAAGATCCTCTACATGCCTCGTCTTTGACCTCTAAATCAAATTTCCTAAGCTAACTCAGTTATTCTGACTTAGTTAACTAATACAAGTGGTCACGAGATGAAATTACAAATTTTCTTACAATTTCATCAAGGGAAAATTAAATCAAAAGCCTCATATGGTGCCATTTCTCGATGCCATTTAATGGATTCCATTTCCGGGTCCTATTTTCAATGTTTCTTGTTGCAAATTTCAACACTCCCTCTCAAAAAGAAATTAGTTCAGTCTATCTTGATCCAATACCTTTGGAATGTTATGCATGCAACACTTCTCTAGGGTTTTTTTCTCTTGCAACTCCTGAAACTGAATAGCCTCCAAAAAAAATGAATCAGTATGATTCATCTGTCATCATAGTCTCTAACTGTTGTTAGCTACTACACTGTCTACTAGAAACTTTGTGTTGATGCTAACTCTTCATATGTTCCCTTTGCACTACTACCAACTCTAATTTTTGCTCCAGTATCTAACATCTTTCACTCTGGTTTATGTCTTACAGACATTTGACTACATCAATCCTACTGATTCTTCCTACTACTGTGTACTGTGGGCTCCTCACAACCAAGTATGATCCATGAGACAAGACATGTCAAAGGATCCTACCCAAATTTATTATCTTTGGATTATGTCTACACATCGCCCCACCTCTCACCTGGAGGTATGGCTACATGTGCTCCCCCTACCCATCTGGCTCAAAATTTCCCCCTCCTCGAGGTCTCTGCTTCATTGGATGCCTCCACTCGGTCTCCTCTCTGCTTCTCCAATTTTGGTTGCTCCACAACCTTCTGAGACTGCTTCTGAGGCTGCAAGTTGAGAGGTAATTTAAGCTCCCTCTCAAACACCAAGTCTCTAACCTTTTCTTTGCTTCTCAAAGATTTTCATGCATCTGGTACCTCAAGTGCATACAAGTTCTTGACTCTTGCACCGATTTGTTTCACCCATCCCGTGGCGATGTGTCTAAGGAACACCTTTCATTTTCTAAATAACCGTGGTCTTCCAATACAACTATGGAGACAAGATTCTTCTTTAGTCCTAGAACATACAAATCATCTATCAGTCTGAGAGGGGAGCTAGACTCCCTTTGAAAGGTAACTGTACCTATGTTAGTCGCATTATCCCTCCCGTCATCTCCAAACTCCATGTTCTTCTGGAGGTCCTTCTCCTCCAAGTCACTGAAGAGATATCTATTCCCCATCATATGGAATGAGGTACCGTTGTCTAGGTACCACATGCATCCCATTATAGGGTTGGCCATGAATACAATGAGACTAAAATCAATCTCAAACTGTGAATCTAGCATTTCACCTGTTGCAATTGTAGGCTCCTTCTTTCTTGCCTTCTTTTGTGGATAATTTGAGGCATAGTGCCTGTGCTCGTGACAGTGAAAACACTTGATATTAGAAAAGTCTCTATTTCCCTCTTCGCCTTGGGAATTCTTCTTACCAATATAAAACCTTCTTATTTGTCAGTTTCAGAGGCCCCGTCTCTCGTTCTCCGCCTTATCTCTTTTATTACCAAGTCAAACCAAAAACTCTCCTAGTCTGGTAGCTTCTCCCTCCCATTCGCAAAGTCCTGGTAACTATGCCATCTCTTAGGAAGGTCGAGAAGAGATAGGCTCACCAAATCATCCTAGGCTACTATCACACCATCAAATCCAAGCTCATCTCAAAATTGAGTGAACTTCGTCAAGTATTTTGGTATCCTCTTGCCCTCCTCCATCTTGATATTTCTGAGATTATCTTTCAGCACCAAATTATTGTGGTCATTGATATTATTAAACATAATTTTCAAGGCCTTACACATAGATTATGGATTATCCTTCCCATGGAGACCTGAGACAATATGATCTCAAACTCCTTCTAACAAGATCCTTCTCTCCTTTTCTATCTTCTTCTTCCATGCATCAAGAAGTTGAGCATCTGCTGCTGCGGGTTGGGGAATATCAATGTCTATGAATTCGTTCAGTTTGATGTCCTCGAACACTCCCTCCATCCTTTCCTTCCATGCTATGCAATTCGAATTCCCCTCAAGAGCATATTCAAGTCTCAAGCCATTGAAAGACATATTAATCTACTTCTAGATACCGAAGAATAAATCTACAAATTCAAACCTGTTCAATAAAAAAAATTGTTCTTCTCTTCTATTGTGATTCTTGGCACTCTGATACCATGTAGAAAAAATATACCAATGGGATTCAATATCATATTATAATGTACTAAAACAATATACTGAATCCTTCTACAATTTGCAGAAACAAAACATGATTGCACAATCATATAACAAGTAAGAGAAAGAAATTATCAATCGCACAACACAAGATGTATACGGGGAAAGAAACTGCTCAAAACCCCTCAATATCTATATTTCATATGGTGAATATCATGAAACAATACAATTTTATTCCTCACACTAAGAAATATCTACCCTCTTTTGACTACCTCACTCCAATCTTACTCGAATTTGGCTTGCAATATAACAAAAATCGGTCAATTATTTAACCTCTTGCTTGCCACTTCCTGCCCATCCTTCCTTACACATTCTTGGGATAATTCTATTAATTAGGAAATTCAAAATTAATTATTGTTAAATCCTTCAAGGGCTTCTCGATGACCTCATGCATGACCTTTACAATTTTATAATTATACAACTGATAGGTATCATCCCTCTAACCTCAGTCTCAACTGGGCCTTCCTTAGAACTGACATGCAACAACTATTTATAGTGAATTATTAGTTAATTTATTGATCACTACCTGTGAATTGAATCTAATTTAATTCACTGGACCTCTCACTAGCTCATCTCTCATTTAGAACTAGTTAAACTGATTTTAAATCAATTAATTAAGTTAACTAATTACAACTCACAAATAACTATAACTGGACCCCTGGAAAATCCTCTACATGCCTCCTCTTTGACCTCTAACTCGAATTTCCTAAGCTAAATCAGTAATTCTAACTTAGTTAAATAATACAAGATGTCATGAGATGAAATTACAATTTTTATTCCAATTTAATTAAGGGAAAATTAAATCAAAAGCCTCATATGGTACCATTTTTGGGTGCCATTTTTTGGATTCCATTTCTAGTTTCCATTTTCAATGTTTCTTGTTGGAAATTTCAACACAACATATCTTGGCCAATACAATCATGACCTCAATAGAAAATATGAGCAGTACATGCAAGGCATATTCCACGACCCTCAATCAATCATACAATATTTTACACAACAGTACATATGGCATCAATACTTTAGAAGTTTATATCTCTACAAATTAAAAAAAAACACTTTGCTTCTCAACACACTTTGTATTAATATGAAACATCTCCAAAGGAAACACAAGTTTGTAAAACCTTCAATCACACTTCGGGTTTCCAAAAATGTTCTTGGTATAGGTGTAAGTATTGCACATAGTCCATCCTCCTTAGAAGATCTTATCTTTCCGTCATTAGTCACATTATTTATTTTTTCTCAAAAATTTCTTAATGTTTCCCAAAGAGATCCAAAAGAGAACCCTCATTTAAGCTTAAATTATGCTATTCTATATTACTTACTAGATATTTATTTAGCCTTATACTTAATGTCTTCCCCTTATCCACTATAATTTTATGAATTCCCTTGTCGTGACAGAACAAATCATTAATATGCATTTTGTCTATACCATATTAGAAATAACCAATCATACCAAAAAAATACAACCTAGAATTACTCCATATAATTTTATATTACAAGCTTAAGGCCATGCTTATTCAAGCCATCGTCCTTCATAACTCCACCATTATCATTACATACAAAGTTCTTAGCTATTGCATCATCAAAAAATTCATCCATTCCAACTTCTTCATTAAGGATTTCTTATTTTACGACAACTATTGTCTCAAAACCCTCTTTTTTTTGTGAAAATACATATTTCATACTTTTCCTTGGAATGCCCTAGGAGCCAAACAATATCCAGAAATCATTATAAACATGTTGATAAGAAGACCCTTGGTCCTTCCCTATTCAAAATATGCACATGTTTGTTGATACAAAGGATATACTGTAACAGAAACATCAAACTTCTTTACATTTGAAGACTCAAAAGAAGGTTCCAAAGTGGTTGAAGGATATGATATTATCAAGGTGGAAGATGATGACATGGAGATCAAATTCCAAAAGGAAAGTTACTTCCCTTGCTGACCTCCTTCATTCCCAATAAAAATCTCACACATATTGGCCATAAACCTAAGGCTTCTCAACCTCTCTTGTTGTTGTACTAAGGCCTTTAAGCCTTATTAAGGTCACTCTGATTCCTTTCAACCCACCTACATCTAGACTGAGGCCTTTCGACCCTCAATACAATTTGATCTTGAGGCCTTTTGGGCCCTTGTCACAATATTCTATGGATTTGGTCCTCATATATAACAATGTATTTTGATGACTCTTCTTCATAGTCAAGGCCTAGGAGGATACTGAACCTCCCTCGCAAGGATGATTTATACAAGCTTAAGGTAGATTCAAGCATGCAAAATTAGCCATGTTTTCATGAGACTTATTTGTGATAAAAATTCAAAACATGGTCTCAATCTACCCCTATCTTCCATTCTATGGGAGATGGACAAGATGTTGGATAACCTTATTCAAGAAAAAAATTTCAAAACATTGTTTCTCTTGATCCTTTCTCTGATAGCATGTTGAGTTTTAGGATATTCTAATATTGTAATTGCTTCTATGATTTCTTAGTTAAATATATTGGAAATACTAAGAGCGGGGTGAATCAATATTTCCCTCATTTTTCACAATTGGTTAGTTCCTTATTTTAAATTTAGAGCATTAAAACAAACATAAGAAACACCATTAGATCAATGAATAGTACACATAAATTTTTTCTCAACCAATTTCTTTGTTATGTATGATGTACATACAAATTTACCAGTTGAACTGGAGGGAAATACAATACTCCCCAAGAGTTTTCCCAATAAGGTTGGAAGGAATAAATTGTTCCTAAGTTTGGGCTCCCATACCAGGGATATGGCCCAACTACAATCTACTCCTCATCAAGCTGAATCCTATGCTACTGCACTTCACTACCATTGTTCACCATTGTTTCCATTGTTGTCCAATGTTTCCACTGTTGTCACCGTTTTCCATTGCTACCATTTTTTTCCATTGCTGCTACTATCACATATGTTGCCAATGTTACTTTAAAACTTCCTGCTGCTACCTGTATTCACTATTGTCACTATTTCAATTATTGTTATTGTTGTTATTGTTGTCATTGTTTCTATTGTAGTTTCTACCACTTCTCTCTCTTATTTCTACTGCTCCATAATTTTCAATAGACATGGTCATAAAGAATTTTTCACAACACCACTGTCATAGAAAATTGTCACACCAAATTCCACTATCATACTAGGCCACTCTCAGCCCTAACATCACTACACACATCATAATAGTAGTACATCATTGTTATATATATTAAGATCATTGTTAGGTATTTTATTAATCACTACATCTAGGTCACAAGGTCAAGGTTATTTCCATAGTCATGTTAATATCACTACATTCATGTCACTGATATGTCAATGGTTACTTCTGATCAAAGTCTATCATCACCCATTAAGGTCACTGCTTCATCAACGTTCCTAAATCATTGCTATTAAAGTCACTGTAATATCTTACCCTACTATTATTGTTCGTATATTAGGTCACTGCTAAAATAGTTCAAGGGTATTGTCACAAGGTCACTGTCACATCCCCAAAAATTCACTGTCATCCAATACAAGCACATCTATTAGTCACTTCCATACATTACTAACACATGTTATATACATACTTCCATATCACCTTCATGTAACATGGTTATTTTCATATAAAATCATATGATAAGGTCATCAATAATCATAACCCAAATGACACTGATAACAGGGAGATCCTAACTGTTGTTATTTCTTCAAGTTGCTCAAGTTCTAGAAATCCAACAACATACAATCCTGTGAAAAATTGTGTTGACCATCTTACTGCAAGGATGGAATGTTATAATGATGAAACTAGAATATAACTTCTCCTAACCATGATCTTACTATTGGCTAATATAACTACCAGACTCATACTAATCTCAAGAGAAAGGGGCCATTTTATATGAAGCTTGTCTTTGTTTTCTAATTCTTATGTCAAGCTTATTTAGAGATACAATACCCTCTCCAAGATGTCAAATGTTCCTTTAGAATAAAATTTCTTCACAAGAAATAGTTATGGTGATGCATAATTAATTCACAGGTTCACTATCTTCTTCTTCAAATAATTCATGGATAGATAGGCTCATAAAAATGGGAATTTTCAGAATATGAATATATATCACAATAGGGTTTTGGTTTAAGGAGTTGAACACCAGTGATATGATTACAAAGGAACTGAAAAATTATTGTATATAATGCACCCCATATAAATCCATAGGAACCTCAGGAAACATTTTATTACAGGATAGAAATATTCCTTCATAAACTCTCCAATTAGGGATACACAAAATCAAAGCTCCAACGTTAGTCATGTGAAATATTTTCATGGGTTTTATTCATAAAGAAACCTATATTTTCTTCAAAATAAACGTTTATAGTCCACTTGAGACTTTAGGTTTTGTACACGGTGGAAAAAGGTTGGCAAACCCAAATAGTTTGTTGTCTACTTCACAAATTTGTTTATGAGAAGACAGCTTCGAGGAACTCCCTCCATTTCCAGTCAAAATACCTTCTCCTTATTATAAATATTAGGCCCTTATCTTCATGATAATGTATATCAAATCACTCTAAAATTTAATGTGCACACAACTAACCATACTACACACATGGTTTAGTAAATCCATTACAATGTGATACAAAGTTAAAGTCACCAAAGCTTTTCTCAGGCCTACGTAAAGGATATGGCTTAGGAATATCCAAAGAATCACCATAACAGTCAAAAATATTTTAACCATAACTAATTTTCTTCCTTTGCGGGATCCAAACAATTTTCAAGGATTAATAAACACGCACAAGGAACTACTAGGATTCACGTTGTCTCAAGGGAAATTCAGTTTAGAACATGAGCCATACTTGATAATTCTTGCATGTTATCTTTATATAATAAACATGACCACAATAATCCTCATGTTATCACCCATAAAATTTTGAAACATTACTTGACATGGTCATACAGTTCACCCATCAAAAGGATAAGGTCTCCTTAAGCCTTTTCAAGTTGGTACAGGAAAATGTCATTTTTTTACGTATTTAACTTATCCTAAGGTTCAAGGTCACTTCCATTTATGTCAAGTCATGTCCCATCAGTCCTCATATGGTGTCAGTTTTCATTCCCCATGCATTTAAATTCAAAAAGGGTGCTTGTGTCAATTTTTCAAGTTTTCGTAGCATTTTATACAATAAATCAACAGTTTTCGCTATGAAACTGCCTAATAGTTTTGTAGCGAAACTGTCAGAGGATAAAATAATCACGCTACGAAAATATGTTTTCTTGCATGTCTTGTCAAATTTGATATGAAATGTCATTCCATGATTGGAGGACTTAGGGTGGTGGTCATTCGAGTCTCTTATGGTTAATTCAAAAGTACCAAGCCGTGTCTGAGGTCATCATTACCCTTTTTGGCATGCATGTGTCAGGATTAAAGCACGAGTTGTAATTCAAACCATAAAAACTTACCCCAATTAGCAATTTTGTCATATTTCGCTTTATATTTGCATGTAATTGGATCTCTAGAGAGCTTCTTCATCGAGCCAAGCAGGTTGCTAGAAGATTTGAACTTTGCAGGTGTCATCAAGCAAGCAAGGTTGTGAGGATATAAAGAACCCATGGCTGCAAGGAAGAAAACAAACAAATGTGGTCACTGCCATAGGTAAGAGCCCATGGACATGAATTTTCTCAATGAAGACCCAACTGCCATGGAGGTTTTCAGAAGAACTGGTTGCTTGCAATTCTGTCAAAGGTTACAGGGCTTTCATCTACAGGTTTCCAAGGATTTTCTGCCAACACCACTGGAAAAACTTCAAAAGTGGGAATTCTTAACCTTATAGTGACACCAAACAACATTTCAACAACAACAGGAATCCCTAGAGGAGGATAACAGTGGTTTAAAAGCATCAAATTCACCATTCAAGACTGCAAAGATTTCATCAAACCAGAACACAGTGAAATTGATTTGAAAAATGCTATCCCCAGGGGTTTCATGAAGGAAAATTATTCAAAGCTATTGATGATCATCCAAAAGTATTTTACCTATGAAGGATGGTTTCACATGGTCTACTCCTATCACCTTAGACTTCTACTATATTTTGTGGGTGAGAGGTCACTTGATTTTCCTTTTTATTTGTACAGAAGTCTAGGTAAAATGTCATACAAGTTTCAAATAAAAAAAGAAGGCATTGAAACTTCTATTTTTCATCATGGTTTGATTAAGTTATTGGTGTTAGAGGAATTGAAAATACTAGATAGAGATTGGACTTCCTTTTTGTTCATGAATGGTTATGAAATTGATGTTTTCACTCCTAAGAGAGCCTCCAAACCTAGAAACATTTTGTTATGAAACCAACTCCAAAAATATAATAAAAGAGAGATCAATGCCTTAGAAATAGCCACTTCGAGGGGGAAACCTCCAATACATTACAGAAATGAAAAATTCTTGGATGATAAAAATGACCAAAACTTCCTTCTATAGATAGGATTCGATGGGCCCATAATATAATCCTAGTCGACCTAACAATAATAATGTAAGGGAACAATAATAACAATATTGGGGTTACATGGGTACAACAATAACAATAAGGGGGCTACACTAATAACAATAAGGGAATAAACTAGTAATATAGGGATCTAACATGCCCATCTCCTTAAAAAAGTGTTTTCCTCAATGCTTGAGTAGATATGGGTTCTTTTGTATAAAATTCTCGTCCTCCCATGTAGAATATTTAGTGGGTAAGTTCTTCCACTTAATGAGATACTCTAAAATTGATCGATTTCGTAGTTTTCAAGTTCTTGTTTCCATGATCGCTTCAAGTTCCAATATGATTTTTCCTTCCTCATCAAGTTTTGGCAATATTGTTTGAATTGGAAGATTTTCACCTATAACCTTATTTAAGCATGAAACATGGAAAACTATATGCACTCACGAAGAAGCAGGAAGCTCCAATTTGTATTCCATAGTACCAATCTTTTACAACACCTTGTAAGGACCATAGTACTTTGGAAATAATTTATTATCCTTATTAGCTTGCTTGAGGGACATTTGTTTGTATGATTGTAGCACTAAAAATACCTAGTCTCCTACATCAAACTTCTCTCTTTGCGATGTTGATATGTCTGTTGTTTCATTCGATGTTGTGCCACATTTAGGTTATCCTTTAAGAGTTGGAGAACTTCTTGTTGATGCTCGATGTGATCTTCCACTACTTAAACCTTAGAATTTTCTCTTAAATATGATGTGATGGACGATGGATGATATCCATAAAGTGCTATAAATGGGTTCATTTTTGCTCAGTATGGAAAGAAGTGTTATACCACCATTCAACAAGAGGAAACCCACTTGACCCATTGTGTTTGTTTATCATATACAAAACAACGAAGATATCCTTCAAACATTTATTCACTATCTCAGTTTGACCATCGGATTGAGGATGATAAGATGAGCTATGAGCTAATTGAGTATCAAAACAAGAAAATAACTCTGTCCAAAAATTTCCAGTAAAAATGGGATGTCGCTCACAATAATATTTGGGTTTCCGTGTAGCTTTTGAATTGTGTCCATAAATGTAGTAGCAACTGTACTTGCTTTAAATGGATGAGAATGCAAAAAAGTGTGCATACTTGGTAATTCTATCAACTACCACCATGATGACACTCTTTCCTTCGGACTTAGGTAAACTTGTGATAAATTTCATTTAAATATCCTCCCAACATTGACTTGGAATGGATAAAGGTTGTAGAAGACCACAAACTATTGAATATCAGATTTAAGGCCAACCAAAAAAATTATTTCTTCACCCTGTGGTAAGTTTTTTAAAATCTTGAGTGTCCTCCTAAAGGAGAAGTGTGAAATTCCAAAAGAATCTTTTGTTTCAGTTGGGAATTTTTACAAAGATATAAGCGATATTTATACCGTAAGGAATCATTTTTCCAACTAAATGTATTAGATGTACTAGGATCTTGCTGCAACATTTGAATGAGTATCCACACTTCTTCATCCTTCTTCCATTAATCCCTTCCTTCGGTTATCCAATTTCGTTAGATAATAGAAATGGCACAAAGCAATGCTTCCACCTCTTCATTCTTTCTTGAGAGTGCATCTGCAACAACATTTAGCTTCCCTTTTTTGTAGATTATTTCAAAGTCATAACCCAACATCTTTGTGACCCATTTTTGCTGCTCTTCTGAAGATAGTCTTTGTTCCAAAAGGTGTTTAAGACTATCATGATCAGTTTTTACCTTGAAGTGTCTTCCCATTAGGTAAGTTCGCCATTTCTTTAGTGCATGCAGTATTGCTAACATTTCCTTCTCATAAATAGGTTTCTATAAATACTTTCCTTTGATTGGACGACTTTCAAAAGCAATGGGTCTTACTTCTTGCATTAAAACAACACCAATTCCATTTCCTAAGGCATCGCATTCCACAATAAAGGTTTTTGTGAAGTCTGGCATAGCTAAGACCGGTGCTAGGCACATTGCCTCTTTAAGATGTTCAAAGGCCTTAGTTGCTTCAGGAGTCCATGAAAATGCATCTTTCTTCAATAATGTTGTTAGAGGTGCTGCTATTATCCCATAATTCTTAACAAACTTGCGATAATAGCCTGTTAACCCGAGAAATCCTCGCAACTGCTTTATTGTCTTGGGGACTTTCCATTCCTTAATGGCTTTAATTTTGTTAGGGTCTACTTTAACACCCTCGTGAGATATAATATGACCCAGATATTCCACCTCTTGTACTCCAAAGAAAAATTTGGATGTTTTTTCATATAATTGTTTCTCCTGCAATAGTTTGAGCACCCTGTCAACATGTTCAACATGATCCTTCCAAGACCTGATGTAGATTAGTATATCATCAAAAAATACTAGCAAAAATTTTCTAAGGAAGGGTTTGAAAATGGAATTCATCAACCCTTGAAATGTAGAAGGTACATTGGTAAGGCCAAAAGGCATGACCAAAAATTCATAATGACCCTCATGAGTTCGAAATGTTGTTTTTGGAATATCTTCAGTCTTCATTCTAATTTGATGATATCCTGAACGAAGATCCAACTTGGTAAAATAAATTGCTCCATGTAATTCATCCAATAATTCATCAATCACAGGAATGGGAAATTTTTATTTAATAGTGAGCTTATTTAGCTCCCTATAATCCTGACACATGCACCATGATCCATCCTCTTGTGCACCAATACTACTGGAGAAGAGAAAGAACTTTGACTAGGTTGAATTATACCAGCCTCTAACATTTCTGCAATTATACATTTAATTTCGCTCTTTTGGAAATAAGGATATCTATAAGGCCTGATGTTTGGAGGAACACTTCCTAGAATCAAATTAATAGCATGATCATGATCACAAATAGGTAGGAGTCCTTTGGGAGTTTCAAACACCTTGGAATGATTATCCAATACTTTTTGGAGATCTACAGAAATAGATGATTTTGATTTTGGAACTTCTAGTGAGAAAAATTGTGCAATTACGCCTCATTGTTATTTATTTAGAAGCTTTTTCATGACATTAAAGCTTATTATCTTTCCCAGCTTCCCTATGATACCCTGTAATTTGACTTCCCTTCCTTCTGAAAAAAAATTCAAGAAAATTTCTTGAAAATTAAAAGCTATCGTCCACAAAGATTGTAACCATTGTACTCCTAGTACAACATCAGCACCTCCCATTGGAATGGAAAGCATTGGACTATTCAATAAATATTCCCCCATGGTTAGCTTGATATTATTTCATTTTCCAAGAGAAATTTATAGGTCCTACATTTGCAACCATCATGTAATATCCCAAAATAGGGGAAATCTACAACAATAAGAATATCTTAAGATATTCTAAAGTTGGAGCTATAGAAAATCATGAACAAATATACTCATATGATGTGTTCAAAAACACATAGCCATTATATGAGTGAAACAACAGAAAAATAAGAACTTCTACACATTCCCAAGTGGGGAAAATGCAGCAAATAGTCACTAAAAATGTTATTTCTGAATATCTGCATTTTTAATGGGTGGAATAACAGTTGTTTCCCTTAGAATATGATGTTATGCCCTCAAATACAAAAGGGGATCGGAAATAAATCCCTTTTTATATGTTAAAAAGACCTCCCGGCTTCATATCAACTTAAAAATAGCCAAATCACATGACTTATGTTATGCAGAAAAAGACTGAAGCATGTACAGAGTTATTTTATGAGGGTTTCTACAGTATAATGATAAAATAACATGGATCTGGAACTTAATGGAACAATATTCCAAGAAAATGAAGATTTGGCCTCCATATTGCATTATAAAGGTAACCCAACAAGGGTTTCTTAAAAGCATGAGTACAAAAAGAGTAGATCTGAATATTTAGGTCAGAAAATTTAGTCTTACTGCAAAATTATAGAAATATAGCTGAATAATAAAAAATAGGGATGAGAATCTCTTCCTCTAGCTTTGCAGGAGGATGGTTGGCCCTTTTCCTAGGAAACTAGCTTAGAAACAAGGGCCTTAACCCTACTGCAGCAAATCTATGCTAAATGACGCAGTTCCTGCAACAGAATGTGATGTAGGAGATGAGGAGTACTTTGGCCTGCTGCCAAGATATGAAATATGCTCAGAAATATTCCTAGCTGATCTCTAAAGAGAAGGAAGACACCTTCTACTGAGAAACAGACCCGGAAGTGGTGTAACAATCCTCCACTACAACACCCTGCAACTCAGCAATATTCTGCTACAGAAATAACGTTGGGACTGAAGAATGGTGCTTGGCCTCAAGCCTAGATGTGGAGAAATATAGGATAATCTCTCCCAAGAGGCCTCTCAAGGGTAGAGGTGGGATTTCCACTCAGGAACACCCTGTGCTCAGCAGCACTGCAACCCTGCTAAACAGCAAGAGGAAGCCAAGTCTAAACAGACCAAGATCAAATGATTAAATCCAAAGCATTATTAACAAAGGCTCGCATCCTCTCCATATATAGCAAATGAAACTCTCCACATTGGGTCCCATCCACATGTGCCATCAAGCTCATGCAAGTTATCCTCCACCAAAACTGTGTTGTCCATTAAGGAAGTTCAATGTATCTAGACAACTTTGTTGACTTGGTCAAAGTTGATTGAATCAACATGATCCCATCTCTGTTCACACCCAAGGGTGCTCAATTTAGCTGCTTATTCATACTCCTTTCACATTAGGAGTGTTATTGACCCCTCTAAAGAGGTTAATGGGCCTCTCTACCCATTTATTCACCTACCTAGTGATAAAACAACTCTAATATTCCATTTAGCTTGGAGGCTAAAATTTTGGAATATTACAGTCCTCCCCTCAAAAATGTTGCTTTTCCTCAAGCAATTGTATAAGGAGAGAAAAATTCCTCCCCTCCTCTTCTTGTGGCCTCCTCATCAAAAGTCTCCACCACTACTCTAAATGATATGCTACAAATATGTCCTCCAATGTTTCCTCCCAAGCATGCAAAACCATATGGCTTACATCATAGAAAGGTGGAAGATGTAAGTGGAAACCTCCCTGCTATCTAATGGCCCCCTCAAGGTAGGAGTGATGATGAACATGGGGAATATTATTCCCAATGAGTGATTCCCACACCCATGCTATCATCCAAATGAAATGAACCAATTTAGTTAGCTCAAAAAGATCCTCAACCCCTGGTTCATACAATGTGTTGGGGCTGCATGGAGAGATTGGATCCTCCCACCAAAGTGGTCTATCTCTCCAATAATGATAAGTATGGGGTTTTTGCTGCTCTTGGGCTGAAATATTATGACCTCCAAGAGTGGCCCAAGCTACCCACCAAAAAAATAAACCATGAAGTGCCTCCTCCAAAAACTCAAGTTCTCCAAATGGCTCCTCCCACATGAAGAAAAGAGATGTAGTTTGGAAATCATGGGCTGCCCATTACTTCTCCTGAAACATGCATCATGCAAAGTAGGGAGAATCATACCCCCAAAGGGCATCTTCAGCTCATATCCCACTCTTCAAAGAAAGCTTCCCATGAACATAGAAATATCAACAATACATGGAAGCAAAAACCAATAGAAACAAGTTGTCATATGACAACCGGAAAGTGGATTAAGGTCCCACACAAGGAACTAGCGCAGTGCATCCTTTGTCTCCATAAAATAAAACAAAAACAAGTGCTTTTCCATCCACTTTTTTGCTGCCACAATCATCTTACAAGATATAAACATGAAAGTACAAGGTGGTGTCAATGGTGCACACCAGAAATCATGTGGCTTCCCCCACAAACCACCAATGAGATAGCCAATATCAATGCTACAAATGGCTTCAAGTAGATCATTATAAAATATTAAAGAAGGAACAATCCCCCTTGGTACAATCACCTCTCCAAAATCCAAGAGTGGTGAATCAAATGGTAAGATTTCTCTTACCAACTTCAGATCTGGTGGCCTCCCCGGTGGAATGCCTCCATCTAGTGAGACATCAATGGTAAGAGAAGACTGTTCATATGGTTGGGAAACCTTGCCCTTGCCGTCAAAGCGCAAACCAATCTTCCTTCTCCTTGCACCAACTCTATGAAATAGATAGGGGTGTGTGCTCCTCATCAAATGATGATGTCATTCCTCCCTACCTTCTATTCCCATCAATATCATCTCACAATCATGCTTCTCATTTATTTTACTTTGTGATCCATATGTGAGATCCTAGGGAACTTCTTGCAATGACATAATAAATCCTCCAATTGGAGCATGTTCTCCTCCTTCCTCTGCATGAGGCACTAGATATGCTGTAGATGTGACAGCGCTGTAACCCCCATCCTTCTCTTCATATTCAATATGAATAGGAGGTAACTGCTCAATAAGAGGATCGCTCTTTGCAAAAGGAACCTTCATGCCCTCTTGTCCAAGGTTATGAAAAAAGGATCTTGCCCCTAGCAAGGTAGCATGCAAGATTTTAGCTCCTCCAATAGGTTTCTGAAGTGGTTTTGAGTTTGCAGGTCCTCCCAACTTATGCAAAAGTTTCATTGGTTTGATTATCTCATGTTTTTTATCAAACCTTTCTACCAATATTTTAGTGAAATTTGTAAAAGAAGAAGTATTAACATTTTTCAATGAAAATGACTCAAATATCCACCAAGCATAGGCCTTACCTTCAAAGTGCAGCGCTGCAATTCTGATGGCTTCATCTTCAGAAATTTGGTGCTACTGCAAATAAGTACACAACTCCTCCACCCAAGCTTTGGCTAAACAAGTTGGGGATCCATCAAAGGTAGGTAGAGAAAATATATCCATGTCATGTAGCTTGCTCCTCTCCACCTTGATCTTGTAAAACTCTTTGAAAGCAATATGATCTCTAAACCTTTCAGTTTGAGATTCATACTCTTGCAGAAAATTACCAAGAGTTTCCCTCTTTGGCATTTTATCTTCTTTAATCTCTTTCATTGTAGATATGGGCATTTGACTACGCTGTGAATAATATGGTGTAGCCAGATGCTCACACCTATCATGTGCCAATCTAGATCTGGCTCTAGATCTAAACTCCTCAGAAGATTCCATTTCTCCTCTCATCTTCTTAAGATCTTCATTGATGCACTGCATAGATTTTGGAAGAAGCTTTGTAAGCCTATCTTCCTTCCTTTCTCCACATAATGGAGTCTTATTTTTTTCCATCTCTCCTCCTCTTTATAGTATCAAGGCTAAGTTCAATAGGCTGAGCCAAGACTATGCTTTGATACCACTGTAATATCCCAAAATAGGGAAAATCTACAACAATAAGAATATCTTAAGATATTATAAAGTTGGAGCTACAGAAACTCATGAAAAAATATACTCATATGATGTGTTCAAAAACACATAGCCATCAGATGAGTGAAACGACAACAAAAGAAGAACTGCTACATATTCCCAAGTGGGGAAAATGCAGAAAATAGTCCCTGAAACCGTTATTTATGAATATCTGCATTTTTACTGGGTGAAATAATGCTTGGTTCCCTTAGAATATGATTTTAGGCCCTCACATACAAAATGGGATCATAAATAAATCCCTTTTGATATGTTAAACAGACCTCCCAGCTTCATATCAGCTTAAAAATAGCCAAATCCCATGACTTATGCTATGTAGAAAAATAATGAAGCATGTACAACATTATTTTATGAGGGTTTCTATAGTATAATGATAAAATAACATGGATATAGAACTTAATGGAACAATATGCCAAGAAAATGAAGATTTGGCCTCCTTATTGCATTATAAAGGTAACCCGGCAAGGGTTTCTTGAAAGCATGAGTACAAAAAGAGAAGATCTGAAAATTCAGCTCAGAAAATACAGTCTTACTGAAAAATTACAGAAATATAGTTGAATAATACAAAATAGGGATGAGAATCCCTTCCTCTAGCTTTCCGGGAGAAGGGTTGGCCCTTTTCCTAGGAAACTAGCTCAGAACCAAGGGCCTTAACCCTACTGCAGCAACTCTATGAAAAATGATGCAGTTCCTGCAAGGGACTGCACTGTAGGAGATGAGGATTACTATGGCCTACTGCCAAGATATGAAATATGCTCAGAAATATTCCTAGTTGATCTCTCAAGAGAAGGAAGGCACCTTCTACTCAGAAACAAACCCGGAAGTGGTGTAACAATCCTCCACTGCAACACCCTGCAACTCAGCAATATTATGCTACAAAAATAATGTTGAGACTAAATAATGGTGCTTGGTCTCAAGCCTGGATGTGGAGAAATACAGGACAAGCTCTCCCAAGAGGCCTCTCAAGGGAAGAGGTGGGATTCTCGCTCGAGAACACCCTGTGCTTAGCAGCACTGCAACCCTGCTAAACAGCAAGAGGAAGCCAAGTCTAAATAGACAAAGATCAAATGATTAAATCCAAATCATGCTTAACAAAGGCTCCCATCCTCTCCATATATATAAAATGAACCTCTCCACATTGGGTCCCATCCACATGTGCCATCAAGCTCATGCAAGTTGTCCTCCACCAAAACTGCAATGTCCATCAAGGAAGTTCAATGTATCTAGACAACTTTGTTGACTTGGTCAAAGTTGACTGAATCAACATGATCCCATCTCTGTCCACACCGAAGGGTGCTCAAATTAGCTTCTTATTCTTACTCCTTTCACATTAGGAGTGTTATTGACCCCTCTAAAGAGGTTAATGGGCCTCTCTACCCATTTATTCACCTACCTAGTGATAAAACAACTCTAATATTCCATTTATCTTGGAGGCTAAAATTTTGGAATATTACACATCACTTGACATTCTGGTGCTGGGTATAGGAAATAATTCAATTCCTTGGCTACCTTACAATGAATAAAATTATGGGTACTACCCGAATCAATCAACACTATTACCTTTTTCTTCTTGATATGTCCTTCTATCTTGAGAGTTTCAGGAGTGGTAATTCCTACCAATGCATTACACGATATGGTCAGACTCATTTCTTCCTCTTATAGGGTTGGTTCTTGGTGTATATCCTCTTCTTTTGAAGATTCTTGTTCACTTTCTTCTTCCTCTTCACAATCTATGTAAAATAATTTCTTCTCAGCACACTTATGACCTTTAGCATATTTGCTATCACAACTGTAGCAAAGCCCTTTTTCTCTTTTTTCTTCCAATTGTTGTGGTGTCAACCTTGTAGGTTGTGGAAGTATAGGAGTAGCAACACTTCCATCTTTATATATGTGAGTGTTAGGCTTCCTTGTCGCCATAATGTTACATTCAATTTTTCATGCCAACCTAAATGCCTTTTCCAATGAATCAGGTTCCCAAATGTGAACTTCATGTTGGATGTTATCCATTAAAGTCCCAATGAAGAAATCACTCTTGTGTTCCTCTAGAATATCAGTTACCCTTATATTCAATTTTTGGAAGTCCTCAATGTCATCCACCACTAAAACCTTTTGTTTGAGATTTATCAATTGGCTAAAGGTGTTGCCTTTTGTATCATCATAATGTGCTATTATTTCATCCGTAAAAATTGACCAAGTGATAATTTTTTTACAGGAGCAAAGCCATCGATACCATAAAAATGTATTTTTTTCTAAATGTAAAGTTGCAATGCGTACCTTTTGTGTGTTTTTCACATTATTTAGATCAAAATATTGCTCCATCTATAGTATCCATGTTACGGGATCCTTGCCATAAAAATTCCTCATATCCATCTTTGGAATATGGTGGTTCTTCCATCCAACATTAGACTTTATGAAATCATGATTAACATTTATTTTGTTCTCATCATGAGTTTTATAATATCCCAAAAAGGGACTGCTTAGCAATGCATGCATAAAAAATGGATTTTCAGAAATATATGCTTTATAAAATGAAATGAGAACTTGGATCCCTTAGATCTAAAAGTATACCATCTAAATCCAAGAGCAGATCAGAAACAAATCAAACCAGGTGAGGTTAACAGACCTCCCACGCCTAGTATGGCTCAAAATTTCCAAAACCCCAAAACTACTACAACATGAAATTACTGCATAAAGAGACAACATAATCTATTGAGATTTTATGCATAAAAATAGCTGAGAAAAATAGATCTGATATTATATTAAACAATATGGCTCAAGAACTGATATCTAGTCTCCTTTATACAAAATCTAGAGAACCGGGTAGGGTTTCTAGGAATACACCCAATTACCAATGGTGATCTTTAGCAATAAGGATGAATAATCACTGAAAACTAAAGCACAAGAGTATAGGAGGCTGAAATGATATATATCTAATGTATATATGATCAAATGTCTTCCCCCATGGAAGGATCAACCCTCCAATCACAGGAAAACTCCCAAAAAGAGCCATAAAAGGCACTGTTGAAATTTCCCTCCAGAAAAAACACAATTCCAGACTGGAATAACATTGTAGGTGATGGAAATATGTTGGCTTGTTGCCAAAGATCTAAAATCAGCCCAAGAAGCCCCCAAACTGATCTCCTAATAGAAGGAATCCTTCCTCCTATGCAAAACCAACTCAGAAAGTGGGTTTCTCAACCCTCCACTGCAACACCCTGCAACTCAACACAACCTCCTACAGAAACTGCGCTGAAACTGAATATTGAAGCTTGGAACCAATTTTGAATGTGTGGAATGATAGAACAGGTCTCTCCCAAGAGATACTCAAAGGTAAGAGAAGGAATTCCTAAACAAAAATACATTAGTGCTAAAAAACACCAACAATCTTTGCTAAACAACTGAAGAGAGCAAAGTCTAAGCAGACACATCAAAATATGATTCACAAGCTAACCTCAAATGGCTTCCATCCTCTTCCTTATAAACTAAGTGAGCCTTTTCACATTGGGTCCCACTCATTAGGGTTTCCACCATCACATAATCAATCTCCCTCCAAAATTGCGTTGTACCTTCATCAAGGCCACTCCTCCATGACAACATTGTTTGATTTGGTCAAGGTTGACCTCTTCAACCTGTTTCAGTCCTATTCACACCTAAGGGTCTTCAATCTAGCTCACATATAGTTTTCTAGACTAATCCTCATTCATATTGAGCTATTCTTATTTATGATCCACTCCTCCTTGTAATGTTCCAAATTTTTCAATAAAGTATTTGGAACATTAATTTTTCTTTTATTTTAATAAAAGGAATAAAATGGGTGAGGGAGCCCATGTAGCAACTTAATACACACTCCTAAGGTACAAAAAGTCACTTAAGTGGCTTAAGTTAGCAGCCCCAAGTGTGAAAAGGCCAAAAGAAAGTAAGCTAGACCATGGTTGACCCAAGTCAACAACGTACCCTAGAGGGGAAGCTTGCACAAGAAGATTGCGTAGTTGGATGGAGGGAAATTTGAAATGAGAGAAACCCTAATGTGAGTGGGGTCCATGGAAAGGAAACATGCCTTGCATAAAAGATGAAGGAGAGCCATTGTTGAGGGGATCATCTTTGGAGAAAGGATTTCAAAGTTGAAGCTCTCTTCAACGGAGGAAGCTTGTGTTGCTTAGCACAAGATGGATTCCTATTTAGGAATGCCCTTCTCTTCGATGGGAGGCCATGGAGAGATTTTTATTCATCTTCCTCACATCATGGCTTGAGGCCAAAGTATTCATTTGCAGCTACTGCGTTATTCTTGCAGCAAGAGAACGCTGGAGTTGCTGGTGTTGCAGTCAGGGACCTTCATCATCCCATTTCCGGAGCTTGTTTTGTAGAGGAGGAGCCGTCTCTTTCTCTAGGAGATCAGCAAAGGAAAACTTGGAGCTGATATTGCATATTTTGGCATTGGGTCATATGTTTCTTCTCATGCCCAGCATAGTCTCCTTCCCTTACAGCGTTATTCTCAGAGGTGGCTTGCACAAAGGATTCATTTTGTGCACTAGAGAGTGCAATCTTCGATAAGGGGATCAGCCCCTTCACTTTGGAGATTATTGGAGGAGATATCATTTTTTATTGCAGCATCTAATTCCTTCTCCTATTTTTTATTGTATTTGAGTTGCAGCAGCTACACTGCAACTCCGACATTTTTCTATTTTATGTATTTTAGCCAATCCCTTGGAGGATTGTTGTAATAATGTTTTCTGGGGTAGAGATATTTCTCCCCCATCTTTATTTGAGCACATATTGTTATATCATCTCATATATATCAGTTTTCAGTGATTTTCCCTCATAGACTGCGCAGTGACAGAGTTGCTAGGTTATGTAGCAGTGTATTCTCTTGTTTTATGTACATTTCCCTTGAGGCTGATTTAGGCTCACCTTGAGAGGCATTTTCCTCAAGGAATTTGTATTATATTTGCTGTTGCAGATTATGTATCATATTTGTACTCTTCTTTCATTACATGAGGCATTATTTCACTGCTGTTACATATTGAAGTTTTAATACTGCTGAAGATTCTCTCATTAAGCATTATTTCGGTATACTTGTTGGTGGGAAATCTGAATAGCCCCCTTAGGGTTATTTCTTTGGGCTTATATTCTGCAGGGAGTTTGTATCAGATATATTCTAAGGCATCCCAGTGCTGGATGGCCTTATTTTCACATGGCCTTCCTTATACAGCGCCCTCATGGACCCTGTTGCAGAAATTCCTTGAAGGCAAATATTAGCTTTTGACAAGTTCTATTGGCAGAGTCTGCTAGTGGGCTAGGTAGCCTCTGGATCTCATCCTTCCTTTTGAAGGTGACATATCCTGTAAACTCCCCAATAGTCAATCTCTGAAATAGTTCAGTGTTGATTGTTAATACTCTTGGAGTTGGAATATTGGAATTTCTTAAGATATTCCCAATGGAGCAGAAAATTCCAGATTTGGAATATTACAGTGGTATCAGAGCTTTGAACTTGGCTCAGCTTGTGAAGTTCAAATTTCAGAGAAGAAGAAGCCAGAATGATGCAGAGGATGAGATTTATCTCATCAGTTTTGGGTCCAGCAAGAACCTCTCCAATGAGGTTGAGGAAATAAAAGAAGGAGAAGAGGAAGGACCATGCACTTCCTATTCTCACAGAGAAATAGATCAGAAGCATGGAGAGGCAGATACCAGCGTTGTCTTTATCATGAAGGAGCAGCCTTCATCTCCAGCAGTTGAGGCAGCCAGCACATTTGGGGAAGAGACTCTTGCATGCACTCTAGACCCTTCCAAACTTTATCAAGGTATGCATGAGTTTTCATTTCCTGTTGGTTCAATACATGCCATGAGGGATTACATACCATGGCAAGCTGTTTGTCTAGAGAAGGATACTTTCACTGCACTATGCCATTTTGAGGAAAGAAACTCTCATCATCCTCATGCACTATTGATGAGCCATGCATCACATATGAGGGTGGGGTTTAGAAATTTTATCATGAAGGATATTGCATTTCAATGTCCCATGAAATGCAAAAGGAGAAATCTGTTTTGGGGCAATGTTAGCTCTTGTGAAAGAGGTACCAAGTGGCAGTATACTTACACCAAAGAGCAGAGCCTTATGGATGGAGTGTGCACAGCGGAAATGTGGAGGATCCATAACCCACAGGTCCCAGGATCATTTCACAATTATTGCTCTTGATGAACAAAGAGGAGAACATGGGTGCATCATGATGGGATGGAATTTATCTTACCATTCACTATGTTCCCATTTCAGATTGGGTATGGTGGAAGTATGGAGGAGTAGCAAACATTCTTGTTGCTCAGATTTTGTTTGGATGTTGCGGGAGCAAGAGGAGGCACTAGCATAGTGCAAGGGGATTTCTCTTTGATCATGGATGCCCAAGCAGCACCTTCTTCATGGGAGGGCTCTACATTTGCAACAGCATGATGGGAGGAGTCTTTGGCAAGGTTCATGTCAAAGAAGGGAGCTTTGAGATGACAGTGGCCCTACTCCAAAGGCCAGCAGTGCTATCACTTGAGAGCTTGGATTACTTGCTGAAGTGTTCTCAAAGCCACTTCACAGGTGATGTACTTTGGAGGCATGTAGATGGAGAGTATGAAGGAGTAATGTAGGAGAGAACTCCTTACTACATTTTGACTTTATTGGCTTGGTTTCACAAGCACAAGAAGAGGGATCTACATGCAGTATTTCTGGGTTCTTCTTTCATGCATTTTCATGCATATTCTTCATTGATGGAGGAGTCCACTTGGGAAGGCATCTTAAACTAACTTTTATGATCAACAAGTTGTATCAAGGAGAGTCTTGTTTCCTTGCACATTATATTTGGATGTACTTATGGTTCATTGTAGCAATTACAATGGCTATTTCAGCAGTGGGTTTTGGGCGAAAGCCACATGGATTTTGGCGTGCACCTTTGGAACCAAAATGTGTTTCCATGATCACACCTTGCAGGATGGATGTGGTAGCAAACAAGTGGCTGCAAAGACACTTGTTGCATCATATATTAAGGTAGTAAAATGATGCCCTGCGCTAGTTCCATGCATGGGACTACATTTCACCTCCTTGCTCTCATAAGTTTATGCTTCCGTATGTTGCCAGTGGAACGCTGTTCAGAGGAAGCAATATCTTGAAGGAGGGAAATAAATTGAAGATGCCCATTGGGAGTGTAATTCTCCCTACTTTGCATGTTGTATGTTTCAGGAGAAGCAATGGGAAGCCCATGATTGCCAAACTTCATCTCTTTCCTTCATGTGGGAGGAGCTATTTGGAGAGTTTGAATTTTTGGAGGAGGCACTTCATGGTTTTTATGTTTGATGGGGTGGCTTGGGTCTCTTTTGAAGGCCATTTCATTTTAGCCATATATCAGCAGCAGCCCCATATGTAGCATGAGGAGGGAGAGACTCGTTGGGTGGATGTGCCCTTTGGGAGAGAAGACCTCCATTCTTCTTGCAGCACATGCTCCAAGGGGAGTATGGAAGATGATATGGTCACCATGTTCAGCCATGTGTTTTTCCATGAGGTGAACCATATGATTTTTTGGATGCCATATGTTGATGCATTCCAACTCATCACATGTGAGATGATTTGGGCCAGCTTGATTTGTAGCGTTGGAGGAGAGGTCCTTGGGGATCTAGACTTCATCTTGCCTCTTGAAGGCAACACTATTGCAGCCCAAGTTCAGCTTTCACTCCACATTCATCATAAGTGGAGAATGTTAGCTCCCTATAATTAGCAATATTGGCAAAGTCCAACTGCAGGGAGAACACTTATTTCAACCACTTTGGGATTCTAGGATCTAGCCCTCCTGAATCCAGAGAGGGATCTCTCCAGTGCAAAAATGGATTTATCTTTTAAATATTTTGGGTGATGATATTAGGCTAGTTATGAAGACCAAGGGTTTTGTTTAGTTTTTGGATGGTTGAGCATGATTATTATTTGGGTGAAAAGTTCTAAATGGAAAGAGTTCCAAAGGTGTGAAGTTGCAAGCAATCAGAACAAGCTTTGGCTAAAAAGATAGATATAACACTGGTTTTTAGTCCATTGGTCTATGGAGTCATAATAGGGTTTAATTGAAACAACAAGGTTCAAGAGTGGTCCATGGGGCAAGTCATCTATGTCTAAGGATCTCTTTAAATTTTATTTTATGGAATGAAATGATACAACAAGAAGGGGAAATTAAACAAATGAAGAACAAAGAGTAACCTAAGATCAGGTAAGTACTTTGAAACTATCTTGCTTTTGGCATACACTTATGAGAGACATAGAAGTAATCTAAGATCTGGTAAGTACTTTGAAACTAGCTAGCTTTTGATGCACTTTCAATAGAAAACATTTAAAAAACAAAGGGAAACTTTAAAAGCAACTGTTGGAGAAAAGACTAGAGGACATGGCTCACCATAAACTTCCCTAGCTCTACTTTACTTAGTAAACTTTCAAGACAGACACATAAGATAAAAAAGAATGGTCTAAGATTAGGTAAGGACTTTTAACCTAGCCTGCTTTCAACACATTCTTAGAGAAACTTTCAGCTAGTTTTTGGGGATAAAACTAAAGGACAGGGCTCACCATTATTTCCTTAGTTCATCTCTACTTAACATAAACTGA
Source organism: Pinus albicaulis (assembly GCA_034641835.2). Taxonomy (NCBI): domain Eukaryota; kingdom Viridiplantae; phylum Streptophyta; class Pinopsida; order Pinales; family Pinaceae; genus Pinus; species Pinus albicaulis. The sequence continues at coordinate 1,800,114,993 of CM076578.1, read as the reverse complement.
AAATAACATTCAAGAACAACATTCAGCTGAGATAGTAGGACGAGGGAACGCCAACATTCCTAACTGCTTAAATTGAATTAAATCATTCCTAAACAACACAATTTGGAAGAAAACATATAGATAAATATTATCAGTCAGAGAAGGGTATTGATATACAGTAAATCCTAACTCTATTCTTGCTGTTATTTATAAGAGAAGATGGACAAAGCGAAAACATAAGTAAAACAAAAATTTACAATAAGAAATAACGTCACTGTCGACATAGACCAGGATCCCATAAATCAGCTTGTATTGATGATTCAAACCAGTTACAGCTTTAAGTCCAATGTTTCAGTTCAACAATCATCTTCACTTCTCAGACTAACTTATTTAATCACAAGCAGAGCTTCAAGAGCCCGTGAACATTATTTACAGGTAGGAGTTTCAAGCTCAAGTATATTTCAAAGTTCTGCAACCAACATTTTCTCATCTTCTACAGGAGTTTTTATAGAAGAAATGAGGAGGTGGGATCTGATAAAAGATCTCCTGGGTTAATTAATATAGACATGATACTTCTCGGCCTTTGAGGGGCTCGATGGAGAATTTTACAGATGTTCGTCTGTATTAATTGTTTTACATTTAAGAATTAAGCTCGGTGGGAGCTTTTTTTGACTTTAAGGCTATTTTTCATGTTGTAATAACTCTACTGATATTTTTTGCATTAAGTTCCTTTGGCAGAATTAACTATTCGACTGTGCTGAGGCAAATATCTTATTTTCTGATCATAACTCGGCCTCTGTTGAATGCTTTGAGGCTACAGGTGGCTTTGGGTAGCTGAGAGGAATCAATTTTCCTCTTATGTGGCAGTGGAGGCATCTTTTGACTGATAAATATTTTGATTTGTCTGTAATTGTGTTTTAATTCGGAGGATTAGGCTTTTGATTTTCAATCTTAGCTGTAATCCCCAAAACTGTGAAAACAATCTTCAATCCTATGTTCTGCTGTGTCTAAGTCTTCAACACTGATACTCTTTAGCTTTGATTTAATGGTCTATGTCTTATTGATGTGCAGGTGCCGCAAAGGGTCCATATGGCATCAATGCCCATGAAGCATCGACGAAACGTGGAGGTGAACCCTACGAATGGATATTTCTCAAATAAACAAAGCCTAGAGTATCGTCATCCTTGGCTTTATCATTTCTTTCAAAATATTTGAAATTCATTTGAACCTGCAAAAACACACGACTGTTATGAAACCTTGCGTTATTTGGTAAAACTGCTTCAAAGGTTGTGGGGAGGAGCGTGGTCGTTGGATGGCAGAATCCAATGGTGGAGATCGTGCGTAGAAGTCAAAAGAAGAGCGGTGGGTGAAAATAGCGCAGAGGATTAAGTCTGGGTCGTTTGATCTTGCAGAGATCAACAGTCGAAATAAGTCGAGAGAAAATAAAGCGAAGGGGTCACTTTAAAGAGATATGGCAGAAATGTAAAGAAATAAGGTTAAAAACCTTTGGCGGAGGAAAAAATGAATTAAACATCAAATGGGTTTCGGGAGGAATATGAGCCGTCGGATGAGATTGGCTCATAAGGATCAATCGTTGAGGAGGTGTGCGATGAAACTCAGTTGGAAGAGAGGGAAAGTGGTTTCAGAGGGAAAAACAGTTGCTTTCGCGCGATGAAAGGGTGAGCAGGCGATATTGCCTTTTCGAACGCGATATGCGTTAGGAGGCGACATGTGTCTTTTGAAAACAGCCTATATCGCGTAATTTTTTAGAATTAACCTCTGTGCTCAAACTTACGTGAATACGCGTGCGAACTGTTAGATATGGGGTCTCAGATTTGACGGCGGAGAGCGAGCATGATATGGGATAGATGCGCGGGTGAAAGCGGGAAGGGCAGTTTTGTTATGGACCGTCTAATCAAGAGATCGATGGAGGAGATCAGATTTGGAGGGAGGCAGGACCCATAGAGGTCAGGCCTGTCGCGGTTGATATGAGCTGTTGGATGAAACAAATCAATGGCTAGGATGAAAACTGGAGTTTGAATGAAATAATAATAAAGCGAAGAAAGGGTTAATATGGGCCGTTGATCTGCAGAGATCAACAGCTAGGATTTGGCCTAAAACATTATGAAGTGGGTATATGTTTTTAAACCAAAGTCGGGATATGCGATCTGGACCGTCCGATCTGGACACGTGGACGACCCAGATGCAATCGAAGGCATGCGATCGGCGAGGGAAGAAACTTGAATGGCGCCGATGCGATTAACTGTGGATCGTCGATCTGCAGATCAGATCGACGGTAGAGAACTCATCGGGAGTTGACCAATCGGGGGTGGTATAGTATTAATGCGCCCTATGAAAAAATTCCGACGCGATTTGCGCAGTCCGTTGATAATTTCAGATCAACGATGGATATTGTTTCAAAACACGCACCAGCGGAAACCCTTTAATACTTACCAAAACCCAAAATTTTATAAAATACAAAGGTTTTTTATGGCTCGGGGCGGGTTATATATATAAGGCTGGAGCCCATCTGTGGGTCCTTTGGATATATAGAGAGCAAAGGCCCGGGGCTTTACGTATAAGGGCCAATCGAGATCGGGCCTTCGGACTTTTCAATATACCCATTTTGATTTTCTCCGATGCGATTAGTGCTTCGGGACTTTAACCCTTGGTCACGAGCACAGGTTCATATGTAGAGAAATGGAGGGCGAGAATTTATACAAATGGGGCTTAATCGCATCAGAACTTTGAGGCGAGGCTTTTTAATCTACCCATTTATATTAAAAAAACATTGCTCCGACAGGTTTAGACCGAAACTTAGGAAAGTGGGTTTATTGAATTTACAAAGGGAAAAATGCATCAGAGATGGGTTTTAAACAATGCTTAGCACCAAATGTGGGCTATGTGGTTATATGAAATAATAATAAGATTGGGGGTTTATAAACAAAGGGCTTAATCGCATCGGAGGTTTTAACATGGCAAATAGACTTGCGCACTCCAATTTCTCCGATGCGATAAGCGCCAGAGGGTTTAGTGCTTGGTCATAGCACCGGGGCACATGTGGGGAAGTGGTTTTGGCTTAGCTCAAAGGGGCTTAAGCATTAATACAAAAAAGTGTATTTTTATGATTTTTTCAGGGTTTTCTGATGGATTTGGAGGTTTTGGCAAGACTCAAAAATGAGTTTTGAACCTTGTAAAAGGATTTTCATGAAGGGAAGAAGAGAAATCATGAAAAATAGAGGAATTTGATGGGGAAAAATGAAGGTTAGTTTTGAGTGGAGGAAAGGGGAAAAGTGAGTTTTACAACAATCTTTTCTCTATGAAAATAGCAGATTTTCAGAGTTTGAAATGGAGACAGCAGTGAAGATTTAAACAAAGGGCATGATGTCTTCATGAGTCTTCAAGAGATAAAATTTTTAGCAATAAAACTTGTTCCTTGAAGGCTCCAAAAATTTTTTAGCCACCTTGTAGTAGATCTGATAAGAAAATGTATAGAAATGGAAAATATTCCCAAGAAATAACACCATTAAAGACAAAACTTCAGATCTTCATTAATATCAAACCCTTAAGGTAGGGCAACACCATACATTCACTCCTTAAGGAAGGAGATCACTCCACAAGCCATATGCTTGCCCATACAATAATCCTTGACATCTCTCAATGGAGAGTCTCTAAGCTCTATATAGGTTTCATACATGCAATACCATGGGTAGTTACCATGGGTCTCTCAATACCATACATCCAATACAATGGGCTTATCACTTTATTCTCTTGCTACATGTGGTCCCTTACATAATGTGGGTTAACCACTTTATTTATTAACTATGGCCCATTTATTTATCATTCTTATATTAATACATCATATTATTCCCTTGGGTACCTCCCTCTATACCCTATATTATCCCCTCTAGGTACACTACATTACACCCCCCTTAAACATGTTTCATCCCCGAAACATGAGAAGAACACAAATAATAAGATCTACTCAAAAGAGTATTCCACTGGTACCATTCATGTGCATCTAGCCATCCAAGGGAAAGGTGAACACTTGATCTAATCGGTGCCTCACTCGGTTGAGATGGAAGCGGGTTCTAGTGGTTCTTCCTTGTTGATGTGTTGTTAGTGGATCGGCGCACCTCTCTTTGTGTCATCTAGGGGTTGTTGTCCTTGTTGCTAATTCGTTGCCACCTTGTTGGTTGTTGTCTTGCTGGGTGATGTGGGTGGTGATATGTTGAAGCTTTAACTGATGTAATATCTTTCCTTAATTCCTCCATGATTGGTGATGGAGTGGTGTCTGGTTCCTTTATTGGTACTTGCTTTGATGTCTGTGTTTGGCTGTCTACCATCAAAGGCTCATCATCTGATGTGTCTGCGTCGTTAGATATTTTTGCTTCTTCCTCCTTGGTCTCTGCATGGTTCCTAATGCAAATATCGTGCAATGTAATTTTCTTCTTTTTATACCAGAACTTCATGAATTTCTTTTGCACATTAAAATTGACAGTACCAACGGATTCCATCCAAGGATGTCCCAAAACAACATCCACAACAGCCATATCTGAAGCATAAAAATCAGAATGCAACACATACTTATCCATAGAAATCTTCAAATCTTTATAAATTTGAACATCTTCATTATCAACCTGTGTGTTTTCAATATGCTTTGCTGGAACTTGCAATTTTTTAGCCAAATTCACATTGATACAATTATGCTTGCAACTAGGAATGATAGACACAACAATGTTCTCTTTCTGAATACTTCCATGAACCCGTAATATGGAAATATTAGTAGAAAATAAGTCTTTATGGCTCTTGCTATCCTTCTTTCCGGCTTGAGACCACTTGTCCAAAAGGACTTTTTCAAGTTTTTTCTCGGGAAGTTTCCTCACTGCGCTGTCAAGTGAGGTCCACCATTTATTTGCCTCATCTTTCATATGAAGCCCTATGGAGCATATCCAAAAACTCACATATTGAGCCTTGAGATGTTGTAAAAAATCTTCAATAGTAGGGCCATCATCTTTTCATGTAAACTTCATCTTGCGAGAATCCATAAAATAAAGTAAGGGTTTTGAAGAAAATCACTTACTTTGGCAAAAATTTAAAATGGACATTACTCGGTCAATATAACTCAGAATCCTTAATATAAATTGTTTTTGAAAATGGAATAGCCATTTTGCATCTAACCATATGACTGAAATCCCGATCTAGGCACTCTGGAAACACAAATTTGCGCTGCAACTGTCCCACCGTCAAATTTCTGAAAAAATGGCTGATTTTAAATCAGTGATAACTCCCTCATCCAGACTCCGATTCGACTGATTTTTTTTTTGAAATTGGGTATTTTTCCGTAGGGAATCCAGATCTGATATTTATTTCTGAAAAATTTTCACCAAATTTTTCAGATCTGCTCTACAAACTCGCCGCCCAAAAATTTCTTTGGCAAAAATTTAAAATGGACATTACTCGGTTAATATAACTCAGAATCCTTAATATAACCTGTTTTTGAAAATGGAATAGCCATTATGCATCTAACCATATAGCTGAAATCTCGATCTAGGCACTCTAGAAACACAGATTTGCGCTGCAATTGCCCCGGCGTCACAAAATTTTGGAAAAAAATGGCTGATTTTAAATCAGTGATAACTCCCTCATCGGGACTCCGATTCGACTGATTTTTTTTTGAAATTGGGTATTTTTCCGTAAGGAATCCAGATCTGATATTTATTTCTGAAAAATTTTCACCAAATTTTTCAAATTTGCTCTACAAACTCGCCGCCCAAAAATTTCCTGCAAAAAAAATGAAAAAAACAAATCTCCGAACTCTGCCCAAGAAAGTGCTCTGATACCACTTGTAGTAGATATGATAAGAAAATATATAGAAATGGAAAATATGCCCAAAAAATAACACCATAGAAGATAAAACTTCAGATCTTCATTAATATCAAAACCCTTAAGGTAGGGCAACACCATACATTCACTCCTTAAGGAAGGAGATCACTCCACAAGCCATATGCTTGCCCATACAATAATCCTTGACATCTCTCAATGGAGAGTCTCTAACCTCTATATAGGTTTCATACATGCATTACCATGGGTAGTTACCATGGGTCTCTCAATACCATACATCCAATACAATGGGCTTATCACTTTATTCCCTTGCTACATGTGGTCCCTTACATAATGTGGGTTAACCACTTTATTTATTAACTATGGCCCATTTATTTATCATTCTTATATTAATACATCATATTATTCCCTTAGGTACCTCTCTCTGTACCCTATATTATCCCCTCTAGGTACACTACATTACACCCCCCTTAAACATGTTTCGTCCCCGAAACATGAGAAGAACACAAATAATAAGATCTACTCAAAAGAGTATTCCACTGGTACCATTCATGTGCATCTAGCCATCCAAGGGAAAGGTGAACACTTGATCTAGTCGGTGCCTCGCTCGCTTGAGATGGAAGCGGTTTCTGGTGGTTCTTCATTGTTGATGTGTTGTTAGTGGATCGTCGCACCTCTCTATGTGTCGTCCAAGGGTTGTTGTCCTTGTTGCTAATTCGTTGCCACCTTGCTGGTTGTCGTCTTGCTGGGTGATGCGGGTGGTGATATGTTGAAGCTTTAACTGATGTAATATCTTTCCTTAATTCCTCCATGATTGGTGATGGAGTGGTGTCTGGTTCCTTTATTGGTACTTGCTTTGATGTCTATGTTTGGCTGTCTACCATCAAAGGCTCATCATCTGATGTGTCTGCGTCGTTAGATATTTTTTCTTCTTCCTCCTCAGTCTTTGCATGGTTCCTAATGCAAATATCGTGCAATGTAATTTTCTTCTTTTTATACCAGAGCTTCATGAATTTCTTTTGCACATTAAAATTGACAGTACCAATGGATTCCATCCAAGGATGTCCCAAAACAACATCCACAACAGCCATATCTGAAGCATAAAAATCAGAATGCAACACATACTTATCCATAGAAATCTTCAAATCTTTATAAATTTGAACATCTTCATTAGCAACCTGTGTGTTTTCAATATGCTTTGCTGGAACTTGCAATTTTTTAGCCAAATTCACATTGATACAATTATGCTTGCAACTAGGAATGATAGACACAATGATGTTCTCTTTCTGAATACTTCCATGAACCCGTAATATGGAAATATTAGTAGAAAATAAGTCTTGATGGCTCTTGCTATCCTTCTTTCCGGCTTTAGACCACTTGTCCAAAATGACCTTTTCAAGTTTTTTCTCGGGAAGTTTCCTCACTGCGCTGTCAAGTGAGGTCCACCATTTATTTGCCTCATCTTTCAGATGAAGCCCTATGGAGCATATCCAAAAAATTTGATATTGAGCATTGAGATGTTCTAAAAAATCTTCAATAGTAGGGCCATCATCTTTTCCTATAAACTTCATCTTGCGAGAATCCATAAAATAAAGTAAGGGTTTTGAAGAAAATCACTTACTTTGGCAAAAATTTAAAATGGACATTACTTGGTCAATATAACTCAGAATCCTTAATATACCCTGTTTTTGAAAATGGAATAGCCATTCTGCATTTAACCATATTGCTGAAATCTCGATCTAGGCACTCTGGAAACACAGATTTGCGCTGCAACTGCCCCGACGTCACAAAATTTCTGAAAAATGTCTGATTTTAAATCAGTGATAACTCCCTCATCCGGACTCCGATTCGACTGATTTTTTTTTTGAAATTGGGTATTTTTCCGTAATGAATCCAGATCTGATATTTATTTCTGAAAAATTTTCACCAAATTTTCCAGATCTGCTCTACAAAATCGCCGCCCAAAAATTTCTTTGGCAAGAATTTAAAATGGACATTACTCGAACAATATAACTCAGAATCCATAATATAACCTGTTTTTGAAAATGCAATAGTGATTATGCATCTAACCATATGGCTGAAATCCCGATCTAGGCACTCTGGAAACACAGATTTGTGCTGCAACTGTCCCGGAGTCACAAAATTTCTGGAAAAATGGCTGATTTTAAATCAGTGATAACTCCCTCATCCGGACTCCAATTCGACTGATTTTTTTTTTGAAATTGGGTATTTTTCCGTAAGGAATCTAGATATGATATTTATTTCTGAAAAAATTTCACCAAATTTTCCAGATCTGCTCTACAAAATCGCTGCCCAAAAATTTCCTGCAAAAAAATGAAAAAACAAATCTCCAAACTCTGCCCAAGAAAGTGCTCTGATACCACTTGTAGTAGATCTGATAAGAAAATGTATAGAAATGGAAAATATTCCTAAGAAATAACACCATTGAAGACAAAACTTCAAATCTTCATTAATATCAAACCCTTAAGGTAGGGCAACACCATACATTCACTCCTTAAGGAAGGAGATCACTCCACAAGCCATATGCCTGCCCATACAATAATCCTTGACATCTCTCAATGGAGAGTCTCTAACCTCTATATAGGTTTCATGCATGCAATACCATGGGTAGTTACCATGGGTCTCTCAATACTATACATCCAATACAGTGGGCTTATCACTTTATTCCCTTGCTACATGTGGTCCCTTACATAATGTGGGTTAACCACTTTATTTATTAACTATGGCTCATTTATTTATCATTCTTATATCAATATATCATATTATTCCCTTGGGTACCTCCCTCTGTACCCTATATTATCCCCTCTAGGTACACTACATTTAGGCTTAGCTCAAAGGGGCTTAAGCCTTAATACAAAAAAGTGTATTTTTATGATTTTTTCAGGGTTTTCTGATGGATTTGGAGGTTTCGGCAAGGCTCAAAAATGAGTTTTGAACCTTGTAAAAGGATTTTCATGAATGGAAGAAGAGAAATCATGAAAAATAGAGGAATTTGATGGAGAAAAATGAAGGTTAGTTTTGAGTGGAGGAAAGGGGAAAAGGGAGTTTTACAACAATCTTTTCTCTATGAAAATAGCAGATTTTCAGAGTTTGAAATGGAGACAACAGTGAAGATTTAAACAAAGGGCATGATGTCTTCATGAGTCTTCAAGAGATAACATTTTTAGCAATAAAACTTGTTCCTTGAAGGCTCCAAAAATGTTTTAGCCACCTTTTGATATAACACATTTTATAGGTGGCTAACAGTGTCTCCACTTGGGGATGGTGCCTTCCTGAAGGCATCAAGAACTTCAGACTTGCATTCTCTAGGAGGCTGATCAGTGCCTTATCCATTGGGCTGTCTTTCTTTACTTGGATGTTCTTCTTTTGCTCTGGAAAATGTTAGCAGCCATGGAAAACAATGGATATTCATTAACATAAGCTTTCTACCTACCCAATCCTACTGAGCTAACATTTTTTCTTCTTTAGAGTGCACTTGGATTGGCAAAATCTTTTTACAACATTTTATTCTTTTGAAAGCATACAACTAATCTAATCCTACTTCTTATTTCTCCATGAACTCAGATTAGACAGTTGAGTCCATATGCTTCTCTACCTAATCTATAAATCTGTTAGGATTAAACAGTCTAACATATTTTTATTCTCTAATTTCTAAAACATAAATTTAAAAGCATTCAAGTCAAGCTTGAAAAGTCTAACTTGATGTTGATCTATGGCATAAAAAACAAGTTGCACGTAGATATTATTTTACAGAAATTTAGATCAAAATGGAAGGCTTAAGATCTGAAATTTTCTCAGCACGACCTTCTCTTTTCTACAGCTCTGTTTTTGAGTTTATTCGAGCTATTTTTGCTTGTTCTCTGGTTTAGATTTTGAGCTATTTAGAACCAGTTTTACCTCTGTTTTTTACTCAAGAATTTTTAAATAGATTTGAGTCATTCTTGTTTGGAAACTTAGGTTCAGATTTTGAGCATGTTTGAACCTTTAATTTTTATCCTAATCTACCTATTGATAAGCCAAAATTAAGCTGTTTGGAAAATCAAATTCACTAGCCTATCAGCAGTAAATTTAAAACTAGTTAGCCATGATTAGACTGAATGACTAACTAGAAGTGTGTTTTTCAGGAGTGGCATTTGAGCTTGCACACTTTCAGATTTGTTTCTCTTTTTTGGTATGGGGCAGTACCTTTATTGTTTTTACAATCTGCCCTCTTTTATTTCTTCTATTTTTTTTGTATTTTTGTTTTTCTAACTTTGAATGCAAGGATGGATGAAATATTTATAATGAGAAAAAAGATAAAAATGCTTCAAAAAATAACATGGATCAAGAGAAGTAATGTTTGAGCATCCTGCCATTGACAGGACCTCCAAACGATTCAGCTCCATTCAGCTCCTATAAGAAAAAGACATTGTTACCAGCAACTGAATGAATGAGATAAGGGTCAAGCCATAAGTTATCAAATTTTCCATGCTTTCCCTTGTCTTCCCTCCTTGAGTCCCACTTTAAGACTTTTTCCCCAACATTTGAAATTCCTGGCCTTTGTTCTTCTATCAAAAAGTTTCTTGATGCTGTCTTGCTTTTGTAATGATTTGTTATAAACCTCCTCTCTGGTTTGCTGAAGGTGAATGGTCTGATTTATGCTTCTGATCATGTCATTATCTTCAGTTTGCAACTATTGAATCAACTTCATAATTGGTACACCAAGGTTGGTTGGAAATATTGCATCAGTACCATACACAAGCTGGAAAGGTGACATTCCAATAGATTTCTTCAAAGTCAATTTGTCAGCCCAAAGTGCATGAAATAGCTTTGTGTGCCAAGACTTCTTGTTGTCCTCCAACAATTTCTTGATTATGTTCACCAAACTCTTGTTTGAGGATTCTGGAAGTCCATTACCTTGAGGGTAATAGGTCGTGGAATGACCCAATGTGATTTGATACTTGTGACAGAATTCAACCATCTTCTTTGATCCAAATGCTGCTACATTATCAATGATGATCTTGGTAGGGCAGCCAAATCTAGAGAGGATATTAGTCTCTATGAATTTTATAATGACAAAATCATTGGCTTGCCTATAAGGGATGGGTTCTATCCATTTGGTGAAGTATTCTGTGGCAGTGAGAATCCATCTATGCTGGAAAGATGATGGTGGATGGATTTCTCCTATGAAGTCAAGACCTCACTGTTGAAAAGGAGTTTCAATAGTGATTGGATGCAGAGGTAAGGGTAGCAGCTTCCTTTTTCCTTCAAAAAGTTGGCATTTATGACAGGAAATTATCATCTTGTGTACATCTAGAAAGAGAGTGGGCCAATAGTAGCCAACCCTTAGGATTTTGTTGGCTGTTGTCTTCCAGTAGAGGTGGCCTCCACATTCTCCTTCATGGAACTCGTGCTTAACCTTTTCTGCATCAAACTCAGGAAAACACTTAAGCAATATCTCACTTGCATTTTTCCAATAAAGACATTTATCTATAATGCAATAGTTTACCGCTTTTAACTTCAAAAACCTTGCCTTTGTTTTTAATAAACCGAGAGGTGTGCTTAAATTAAGCAAAACAAACAAAATATCAGCATACCAAGAGGAATTCATGAAATGATATTCAACAATGGGAGTTGAGAATTCTTCTTGGTCATCTAAAGCATTAATCATATTAATATCAAGAACTTCAAAATTTGATTCAGCCATCAATCCAGTTAGACCTTGGCCTTTGATGAGTTTAGTGGGCTTGATCTCTAAATCATATTAAAAAATAGCAGCTATCCACTTACCTCTCTTACCATATGGGTCCTGTGTTAGAATGTCTTTCAAAATTGAATTTGGGACAAAGGCAATGATGTGTGAGTGAAGGATTTATACTTTGAAGTCTTTCAAAGCTTTAACCAAAGCAAAAGCTTGATTTTCCATAATGTTATACTTCAAAGGAGCATCCCTCAATGCCTTGCTAAAGAATGCAATATGTTGCTCTTGTCCTTGTGGATTTTTCTATAAAAGGATAGCAGCTATTGTATGTTCTAATGAAAATGAAAAAATATAAAAATATTTTGAAAAATCAAGACTGATTAGAACTGGTGTCTTGGTTAACGCTTGTTTCACCAGCTCAAAGGACTTCTTTTCTTCCAAGGTCCATTTTACCCCTTGCTCCTTCTTCAACATGTTTTTTATATTCCTAAGGAGCTCAGCCAAGTTGGGTATGAACCTTCTCAAGAAATTAATCTTTCCAATGAAATATTGTAACTCCTTGATGTTTCGAGGATGAGAGATTTACAATATGGCCTCAATCCTTTTTGGATCTATCTTAATACCCTCTTCTGAAATAATGTGCCCAAGATTTTTACCTTCTTGAAGACCAAATAGTGTTTTCTTAGGGTTTAAAGATATCCCAAACTTTCTGCATTTCTCAAAAACTTTTCTCAAATGTTCTAAGTGCTCTTCATCTGTCTTTGAAAACACAGGGACATCATCAAGGTAAATAATGATGAAGAAGCTCAATTCCTCCGAGAATGCTATGTCCATGGCTCTCTGAAAAGTTTCTCTAGCATTCATTAGACCAAAGGAAATTTTCACATACATGAAAGTGCCCCAAGGTGTGGTAAACGTTGTCTTTAGTTGATCATCAGGGTGGACTAAAACTTGATTGTACCCTGAATAGCCATCAAGCAAAGAAATTCTTTTTGAACCAACTACCCTTTGTAATATATGGTCCATCTTGGGTAAAGGGTAGTTGTCCTTGAGTGAAGCTTTGTTTAAGTCTCTAAAGTCTATATAAAGCCTAATCTCTCCTGTTTACTTCCTAACTGACACCAAATTAGACACCCACTCAGAATATCTAATAGGGACAATAATACCAGCTTCATACATTTTCTTAATCTCCTTCTCAACCAAAGGTAACTAAACAGGGTTTATTCTGCGCAGTTTCTATTTGAATGGCTTTTGGTTTTCCTTGAGAGGGATTTTGTGCTAAATTATTTCAATGTCATAGGATTTTAGATCTTTGTAACTCCACGCAAAAACATCAGAAAATTCTTTAAACATCTCTATGTATTTGAGTTTAATGTGAGCTGGTAAAGTCTTAGACAGTTTAATCATTTTCAGTTTTAGTTTACTGCCTATATTACACTCCTCCACTTCAATCTCTATAGGCTCCAGTTTTGGCTTCTTGGCCACATCGTTGAAATCAAACAACTCTTCTAAAGGGGACAGACCCTTTGGCAAAATTTCATCATTTGACTGCAAAGTTTCTAAGTCCTCTGTTTCTATTCTTGCAATCATTTTTGTTTTGTTTTCAAGTTTTATTAACAACAAATTCACATAAGTAAGCTCAGGAGATGGTTCTTCTTCGCCAAGAAATTTTTCTTCAATAGGGCAGTCTGTCTCATAATCTGAATTCGAACTGTGAAATTCAAATTCATTTCTAAACTGCATGAAGTCTTCTATTTGTTTGTCTCCATAAAACACTTGCCAATATTTATCGTTATCAGGGATGGCCAGTCTAAATTAAATCTGAGTTGTACATTCTTTGGTTTCGTATGGCGTTAAACATGTTCTAGCTGCGAAAGCTAAGCTGTGGGCCATGATATTTTTTCTTCTCGGGACAAAAATTAAAAGGGATTCCTCAAAAGTTTTAAGTAAATCCACAACATCGTTTCGATAGGCCTTTAGTCTGGGGTGATTTGCATTGTATTCCCCGTTGACTTGCCTAATGATTAATTCAGAATCCCCATGCACTCTAATTCTTTTGGCTCCTAATTTCTTCAATAGATGCAAGCCTAAAAGAAGGGATTCATACTCTGTTATGTTATTTGAACACTGAAAGTTTAATCTACAGGAAAGGCTCTCTACGTGGTTATTTTTAGTGTTGCGTATCCAAACCCCTGCACCATTTCTCCTAGTGCAGGACCTGTCAAAGTACATACTCCATAGAGGATTAGCTTCGGGTTCTTCCATTTGATTACTATCCTCTTCAACGAGTGTGCTTTCGGTTTGTTCTTGAAAATCAACACTCTGTTGCATTTGATTTAATTCCTCTAATTTTTCACTATGTTGAGGAATGATTTCTTGACTCTCAAGGTTAAAAATAAATGGATTAATGATTTGTAGCTCAAGACCCGTGTTTGGTTTGTTGTAGATTATGGGTTCAACAAACTGTTTAGACATTTTTGTGATGTTTACCTCCTCCTCTCTATCAGCCATTAACTCTGTTAAAGTGACTTGTTCACTAAACGATTCATCGTTAAACATAATAAAATAATCAAGGCCAGTATTTACAGAATACAGAGGAGAGTTTTGAGGTCTGTCTTGACTAGTGACCATGTATTGCATATGGGACTCCCTGTAAAGTCTTCTTGTCTGATTAAAAACAGGGATTGTCATGTAGGTCATGTCCATCTACATATTCCCTTGTAACTTAGCCCCCCAAGACCTAGATAACAACATTCCATACTTTGGGGGTACATCAGCCACAACAATATCCATAACCAAACATTTGGCTGGAATCTGGGGTAAGTTACGCAGCGGTCTTTGATTAATCCTAAAAATTTTACTCTACTTGAGTCGAAGGAGTAAAGATCTTTATAAGGTCTGGTGATTTCTAGACCCAGGCTCTCCATTACAGCTTTTGGCATTAAATTATGAGAATCCCTTGAGTCTTGCATAGCGTTATGCAAAATTTTGTCATGAACATTTAAACTTACATAAAAGGGAGGAACAGGTCCCTCTTGATACCTACCTTCAATATTTGGACCAAAAATAAGCTCTGGCTGGTCATCATTAAGATTGATTGTGTCATTGTTATCCTCTATGTTTAAGGCCTTAAAAATTTGGGTCCTATATACATTTTGGGCAGCCAATTCAAAGAGAGGAATAGAGATTTTAATTTTGGAAATTTCTTGCTCTAAACTAAAAGGAATTTGATTCTTTGAAGTGCTTGTCTCAGCCTTATTAGCTACCACTCTGTCAGCAAAGTTTGTTTGCTGATTTGTTCTATTTACATTTGACAAAATCGTTTTAACAGGAGTACTAGCTGAAGTGTTAGTACTGCTAAGGTCTGCACTCTGTTTTACATTGTTTTGAGTGTCTTTCTCTTTACCTTTATCAGAATTTCCAGCCACTGCTTTGTCTTTTTGTTTTACATTTTTTGGTTTGTTTACAGTGTTGTTTTGTGAAGATTTGTCAGAGGTTTTATTGTTGGGAGTTTTTTGATTGGTTTTACTTCTAAGGCCATATTCCCTTTGAGATTCAATGATGACATTCTCCATGTCTTGATAATAACTTTCATCATTATCTCTTTTGTCATCATAAGGTGTGTATAGACCTTGTTTTATATCATAATGAACCTCAAAGTCATCATTATCTACTCCCAACATGTTGATATCATCTTCCTTTAATTGCTCATCTATGTCTTCAGCCTCAATCACATAGTTTTGATGAAAAGGAGGAGTGATTTGTTGATCATCTTCCCTTGGTCTATTTTGAGGCTGATTTCTTCTAAAATTCTAATTTTGGTTCTGGTTCCTGTTTTGAGGAGCAGTTTGGTTTTGACTTGCTTGTGCTCTCTCAAGAATGCTCATTTTCTTCATCATCTCCTCCATCATTCTTTCCATTTTTGAGCTGGAAGTAGAAGGTGTGGATTCTTCTCTAAAGGATACTCTCTTCTCATTCTTCATTCTTTCTCTTTTCTCCATTAAGTTAACTTCCACAGCAAGAGCCCCTTTTTGCATATCTTCAAGGGTTAGAGGATCTCTTTCTCTCAGCTAATAGGCCATTTCAGGGTCTAACCCTTCAGGAAACTTGTTTAACACTGAACCTTGTGGAGGTTTTAGATCTGGGGGAAGTGCATTATACACACTATTAAATCTAGTGCAGTAAGCTTGTACACTTTCCCCAGTGTTTCTGTGGAGATTTTTGTAATCAGAGAGTATTTGAAGAGGGTTTTTTATCACTTCCCATTTGTTTAGAAATGTCTAATGGAAGGCTTGGAGATCATTTATACTATGGGGGCTTAAGCCTTTAAACCATTTTCTTACGTCTCCCCCAAAACTCTGAGCAAACAGTCTAAGTTTGATAGAATCATCATCAATTTCATTTCTGTCAAAGTAGTCATTCATTTTATCCACATGTTGTGATGTAGTTGTAGCATTACTGGCATCATATAATGGTATTTTGGACTGATAGTCCTGTGGAAGATTGACCAAGAGAACATGAAGGACTAAGGGAGCATACCATGCTGCCATGATATGTGGTGGGGGTGGATTTACAAGAGGTTGGTTAACAAAAGGGAAAGTGGGCTGGATTGGAGTGGTTTGGACAGCAGATGTTTGGTGAGCAGATGTGGATGGACCAGGAAAATATTGCTGAGCTGATCTGGGATGAGAGACACCTAAATTGTGAAGGAAATGTAACTCAGGTGGTGTTGTTTCTCTACTACCAGGATGTTCACTTGTTTTAGGAGATGAAAGTGAAGATTCAGAATCTAGCTGATCTAAATCATCAAGAGACCTAGTTCTAAATGTATTTCTTAGATCTACTTGTGATTGTTGTAGAGCTACAAGATTTTCAGGAACTGAATTAGCTCTCAAGGGTGATCTAAAAACAGTTGAAAATTTTATCTTAAGAGACTTCCTAAGGATACTTTCCGGGCTATCAAATATCTCAGGTGGGTTTTGGTCAGGATAGGCTCTAGTATGAATCTTTCTAGGAGCCACTATGCTATTTTTTTCAGACCCAACTAAATAAGAATAGTTTAACCAGATATGACAATCTTTAAGCGGTTAACTAAATTTTTTCACACAAATTTTAATCCTTCAGTCCTCTAACTGAGTTTGAATGATATTATGATGATAATCATTCTTCCCAGTGGAGTCTAAGGTCTGTTTAGGATTTGTGGAGTTGCCAAGTGGAATTTTTTAGCTCTTTTTAGAGGTAAAAGGTTTTACGGTCCACCACCATGTTTATTAAATACCAATCTGAAATATTTTTGGGTTTTTTGAGTTATTTTTCAATCCTATTGGTTCTAAGAGTGTCCTAACTCTGTTTCAAAACTTAGCTACGGTTATGAGACAAATATAGTCTACTCTTATGGCTAAGCCAGCTGATATTTCAAGGTTAGATAAACTCTTATGAGAATCCTAGGGTCTGCCTAGTTTGTCACTGATTCAAACAAGTTTTATCATGATTACCATCTGTCTGGTAGTGCTTGAAAAGGGCTGCTTTTACTCACTGCACAATGTTCTTGAATCAAGGGTTTTCTGAGGTCTTAAAGGTACCTAGGCTAAAAAATACTCAAAAAATCCCCAGCAGAGTCGCCAGAAGATGTTAGGCTGGTGGTGGCTCAACTGGTTAATATACCAAATGTTCTTTGAAACAAATTTCTGATATCCAATGATTACCTTAAAATGAAAATTACTCAAAACTCCCCAACGGAGTCGCCAAAAGATGTTAGCTCCCTGTAATTAGCAAGATTGGAAAAGTCCAACTGCAGGGAGAGCACTTATTTCAACCACTTTGGGATTCTATGATCTAGCCCTCCTAAATACGGAGAGGGATCTCTCCAATAAAGTGCAAAGATGGATTTATCTTTTAAAGCTTTTGGGTGATGATATTAGGCTAGTTATGAAGACTGAGGGTTTTTTTTAGTTTTTGGATGGTTGAGCATGATTATTATTTGGGTGAAAAGTTCTAAATGGAAAGAGTTTCAAAGGTGTGAAGTTGCAAGCAATTAGAATAAGATTTTGCTAAAAAGATAGATATAACGCTGGTTTTTAGTCCATTGGGCTATCGATTCATAATAGGGTTTAATTGAAACAACAAGGTTCAAGACTGGTCCATGGGGAAAGTCATCTATGTCTAAGGATCTCTTTAAAGTTGATTTTATAGAATGAAATGATACAACAAGAAGGGGAATTTAAAATCGAAGATCTGGTAAGTACTTTGAAACTAGCTAGCTTTTGATGCACTTTCAATAGAAAACATTTAAAACACAAAGGGAAACTTTAAAAGAAACTGTTGGAGAAGAGACTAGAGGAAAAGGCTCACCATAAACTTCCCTAGCTCTGCTTTACTAAGTAAAATTTCAAGACAGACACATAAGATAACAAAGAATGGTCTAAGATCAGGTAAGGAATTTTAACCTAGCCTGCTTTCAACACATTCTTAGGGAAACTTTCAGCTAGTTTTTGGGGATAAAACTGAAGGACAAAGCTCACCATTACTTCCTTAGTTCATCTCTACTTAACATAAACTAAAAATAGCATTTAAGAACAACGTTCAGCTGAGACAGTAGGACGAGGGAACGCCGGCATTCCTAACTGCTTAAATTGAATTAAATCATTCCTAAACAACACAATTTGGAAGAAAACATATAGATAAAGCTTATTAGTCGGAGAAGGCTACTGATATACATTAAATCCTAACTCTATGCTTGTTGTTCTTTATCATAGAAGATGGAAAAAGAAAAAACAGAAGTAAAATAACAATTTACAATAAGAAATAACGTCACCGTCGACATAGACTAGGATCGCATAAATCAGCTTGTATTGATGCTTCAAACCAGTTACAGCTTTAAGTCCAATGTTTCAGTTCAAAAATCATCTTCACTTCGTAGACTAACTTATTTAATCACAAGCAGAGCTTCAAGAGCCCATGAACACTATTTACAAGTAGGAGTTTCAAGATCAAGTATATTTCAAAGTTCTGCAACCAACATTTTCTCATCTTCTACAGGAGTTTTTATAGAAGAAATGAGGAGGTGGGATCTGATAAAAGATCTCCTGGGTTAATTAATATAGACATGATACTTCTCGGCCTTTGAGGGGTTCGATGGAGAAGTTTACAGATGTTTGTCTGTATTAATTGTTTTACATCTTAGAATTAGGCTCGGTGGGAGCTTTTGTTGACTTTAAGGCTCTGTTTCATGTTGTAATAACTCTACTGATATTTTTTGCATTAAGTTCCTTTGGAAGAATTAACTATTTAGCTGTGCTGAGGCAAACATCTTCTTTTCTGATCATAACTCGGCCTCTGTTGAATGCTTTGAGGCTACAGGTGGCTTTGGGTAGCTGAGAGGAATCAATTTTCCTCTTATGTGGCAGTGGAGGCATCTTCTAACTGATAAATATTTTGATTTGTCTGTAATTGTGTTTTAATTCGGAGGATTAGGCTTTTGATTTTCAATCTTAGCTGTAATCCCCAAAACTGTGAAAGCAATCTTCAATCCTCTATTCTGTTGTGTCTAAGTCTTCAATACTGATACTCTTTAGCTTTTATTTAATGGTCTGTGTCTTGTTGATGTGCAGGTGCCGCAAAGGGTCCATATGGCATCAATGCCCATGAAGCATCGAAAAAATGTGGAGGTGAACCCTACGAATGGATATTTATCAAATAAACAAAGCCTAGAGTATTGTCATCCTTGGCTTTATTATTTCTTTCAAAATATTTGAAATTCATTTGAACCTGCAAAAACACACGAATGTTATGAAACCCTGCGTTATTTGGTAAAACTGCTTCAGAGGTTGTGGGGAGGAGCGTGGCCGTTGGATTGCAGCATCCAATAGTGGAGATCGTGCATAGAAGTCAAAAGAAGAGCGGTGGGTGAAAAAACGCAGAGGATTAAGTCTGGGTCGTTTGATCTTGCAGAGATCAACGGTCGAAATAAGTCGAGAGAAAATAAAGCGAAGGGGTCACTTTATAGAGAAATGGAGGAAATGTAAAGAAATAAGGTTAAAAGCCTTTGGCGGAGGAAAAAATGAATTAAACATCAAATGGGTTTCGGGAGGAATATGAGTCGTCGGATGAGATTGGCTCATAAGGATCAATGGCTAAGGAGGCGCGCGATGAAACTCTGTTGGAAGAGAGGGAAAGTGATTTCGGATGGAAAAACAGTTGTTTTCACGTGATGAAAGGGTAGGCAGGCGGTATTGCCTTTTCGAATGCGATATGCGTTAGGAGGCGACACGTGTCTTTTGAAAACAGCCTATATCGCGTAATTTTTTAGAATTAACCTCCGTGCTCAAACTTACGCGAAAACGTGTGTGAACCTGTTGGCGAGGAAACAAGTCTCGCAGGCAAGACCCAGGTTTAAGGGTTGGGGCCAACAAAAGAATTTGCTGTAGTCTAGAACCACGCCGGCATTATCACCCTACTCCGGGGAGCAGAGAGTCTCACCCAAGGTGTGCCGCAACCACATGCAGAAGGGGAATAGATCGATAGTAGTGGAAGGATCCGCAACTCATGATTATCATTGAATTGATTGCATAAACATAGGTATATACGCAAGAACATTCATAGAGTGAGTAGGTATTAAGCAATTAAAATTTTAAATCACCATAACCATCATGCATGCATATGAATTACACAATAGGACAGCAACCTGCAATTGTATTGATATCTTCATCCACATCCAGAGTTACATAGCTTCCGCAAGGAGAGCTTACAGTCTGATACAGATGCCTTACATAAAAGAAAGGTAAATGAGAGAACCCTAGGAACTACAGAGATGTCCTGCCCGATCTCCTTTAGTTGCTCTGCATTCCTTCTCCTGTTTCCTTTTTTTCTTTCGGCCGGGTGACTGCTATTTATTCACCCACTATTGCAACTGTTAGTTCTTCTTTGTGTTCTTCTTCAGCTGCTTCTGACTTCTATCTTATTGTCTGTGTGTTCCACTTTCTGTATTCTGCTGTATATTCTCATGCATCTGCTTTCTTCAACTATCTCTTGCTTTTGCGCCACCTCGATAGCTCTGCGGCTTGCTGTAGTTGCCACTTGGTCGCGATTTCCATGTGTCATCATGCCGCAACCCAAAAAGCCCTCCTGTACTCAAAATTCAAAATATTTAAAATGGGTTTCCAAAACAAGGGCCCCAACAGGCCCCGACCACAGTTTCTTGACTCGTCCCCGAGTCAATCACAAATGACAGTCTCTATCTCCATTGCCCCACTTGATCCCATGCCCTGTTCGCCCTGTGTGCCTTCATCTTGTGCCCGTTCTCACTGTGCACCTCCAGGTGGTTGTTCAAACAAGGGTCCCAACTCCGGGACTCTGCAGAACGTTGTAGCTTTAAGCTCAGTGAAGGCCGACACATCTTGCTGCCACCCCTGCATCAGTGAATCCATTTCTTCAGCGATCTTGGTGACAACGGCCTCCTCTATGTGTGCCGGGACAGCCCTGAACATCATGTTAAGCTGGGTTTCGGCCTCGGCGGCTAGCTGTTGCATTGATATGGCACTGGATTGAATGGGCAGGCGAAGTTCACGAATTACCCATTTGGCCACCGCTTAGTTGGCCTCGGTTTGCTGAATCTGTACTTCGAGCTTGTCTGCCTGGGCATATAATTGGTCCAACCGTACAGGGTCTGCGGTCTCCTAAATTTCCCTTGAAATCTGTTGTAGCTGCGTGGAAATGGGTTGCGTTTTGACTGTAAGGGCTAGTGAACACTCTTGAAGACCTTTCAGGAGGTCGTAAGCCTCGCGCGCCGTAGAGTTAAGGGTCGCCTGCATTTGAGCGGCCTGGCCCTAATTAGCTGCAACCTGTGTGGAATATACAATCTCGGGGTTGGGTAGTGCTGGCCGTGCGGCTAACGCTGCTTGAAGCTCCTGGTTCTCCCTGTGTAGGCCGTTGTATGCAATCTGGAGGTGGAAAGCCTGTATGACGAGGCTGGTCTCCGTGACATCAGGAGGCAGCTAAGGGTAATGAGCCCCGACATGTGGCCATAGTTAGAAAAACACCTGAGTGACGTTGCTTATCTGTCCTTCTAGTTGCTCCTGTGTCGTTCTGAGCTAGTCGCGTTGTTCTGTAACTGCGGAAATGTGTTGTTGCTGCTTGTCGCACCGCTGCTGGAGCTCCGAATGAAGCCTTTCGGCTTGCTAGGGTTCCCTTTGAATAAATAAGTATAGCTGAGCTGTACCCCAGGTCTCTAAGTTGGCGGTCTCGGATGTTGGGTATGTGTTATATTATTTCCACGACTAAGCACGCGCGGGGGGGCGATAGCCCCCCCTTTGTGCTGGGTGCAATGGGGGGGTCACAGGGGGGGCGGTAGCCCCTCCTGTCGGGGTCCGGGGCAATGCCCCGACGAAAATTTTTGGTCCTTAATTTCTAGTGGGTAGTCCACGTCCATGGTTTTTCACATGGTTTTGGGGTACGATGGTTTCCGGCCCCTAGTATTTTTGTAGATCCGGTCAAAGGAACTACGGTTATGTTCTAATCAAGGGTTTATGGATTGGGGTTTATGTATGCTTCGGCGTGTATATATATGTGTTGTAACACTAAAAAGGAAAATAATGAAAAATCAAGTTGGTTGTCCCAATTTGGGATCCAGGGGAAAATCTCTGTATTTATCTGTTTTATGTTTTATGCTCTCGCTATTGTTTATTTTCTGTTATAAGATTCGTGTGTAGATAATTTCTGTTCAGGGTTAAAACCTACATTTGGTATCAGAGTTGTTTCAGCTTCAAGGGGATGCCTTTGCTGCTGAGGGTTTTTAGTTCGGGCCTGAGGTAGACCCTGTTCAGTGGGAGATCTGCGGGATCGATTCTTGCGGTGAAAGAAGATGGCGAGCGGCGGAAAGATAGAGATAGAGAAATTTAATGGTCAGAGTTTTGAGTTGTGGAAGCTCAAGATGGAGGATCTGCTGGTGGATAAAGATCAGTGGATCGCGGTAGATCCAGGTACTAAACCAACGACAATGTCAGATGAAGACTGGAAGAAACTGGATCGGAAGGCTAAGAGTACAATACGGTTGTGTGTCTCAGATTCAGTATTGTTGAATGTATCTGGGGAAGCTACGGCGAAGACCTTGTGGGAAAAACTTGGGAATTTGTACCAATCTAAGTCTCTGGTGAATAAGTTGTTCCTGCGGAAAAAGCTGTATAACCTGAGGATGAAGGATGGAGACTCGGTGACAGAGCATCTGAACGCCTTCAATACTGTGGTAAGTCAACTGTCATCTGTTGATATTAAAATCTCAGATGAGGATAAGTGCATCAGTTTGTTGTGTTCTCTACCAGACTCGTGGGACAGTCTGGTTATTGCAATAGGTAGCAACACAACTACCTTGAATTTTGATGACATTGTCTCAGCCTTGCTGTCGGAGGAAATGAGACGGAGAAATATGGAGGGTCAGAATGGAGATGCCTTATCTGTATGAGGAAGGTCCCAGAACAGAAACAAGAATAAGGTTTCGAGTGGGAGATCCAAATATAGAGGGAGATCTAAATCTCCTGGAAAGTTTGTAAAGGTGTGCTGGAAATGCAAAAAGGAAGGGCACTACAAAAAGGACTGCAGATCTAAAGCTCCTGAGAAAGGAAAGGGATCTGATGATGCTCCTTCTGCAGAGGCAAAAACCACCTCGGATGAAGGTGGGGATGTGTATTTGGCTTCTTCTTCAAATACACATGTAGATCATGAGTCATGGTTGATTGACCCAGGTGCATCCTTTCACTTCACTCCCCATAGGGAGTGGTTCTGCGAGTATGAGAAATATGATGGTGGTGATGTCTTCCTAGGGGATGATAGGAAGGCCAGAATCGTTGGACGTGGAAAGGTCAAGCTGAAGCTACAAGGTGGAAGAATTAGAACACTTCCTGGTGTTCTGCATATTCCTGCATTGGCCAGAAATCTGATTTCTGTAAGCAAGATGGATGATGCAGGTGTAAAAACAGTGTTCGAGAAAGATGCCTGCAAGATGGTTCGGGGAGCACTGGTATTAATGCGGGGAGTTCGGACTGGAACTTTGTACAAGCTACAAGGTAGCACAGTTATTGATGGGTGTAACAGTTCTGTGGTTCCTGAAAGTGGGACGGAAAGCCTAGCTGTGTCTGGAGAAAAGACCATGCTATGGCATCAAAGGCTTGGACATATTGGAGAGAAGGGGCTTCGGATACTGCATAGAAATGGTATGGTAGAAGGTATGTCTAATTTCTCTCTGGATTTCGATTTCTGTGAAAATTGTGTATATGGGAAGCAGAATCGGGTGAGTTTTCCTCCTGGTGCTAAGAGGGCAAACAAGATATTAGAACTTGTGCACAGTGATGTGTTTGGACCTGTGTCAGTTCCATCACTGGGAAAGTCTGTGTACTATGTTTCATTCATAGATGACTTCTCAAGGAATACATGGATATATTTCTTGAGGAAGAAATCTGAAGTCTTTGACAAATTTAAAGAATTTAAGGCTCTGGTGGAAAACCAAACAGAGAATAAGATAAAGGCGTTGAGGACAGATAATGGTGGGGAGTTCTGCAAGAAGGAATTTGAAGAGTTCTGTAAGAAGTGTGGTATAGCACGACAGAAGACTACTCCATACACACCTCAGCAAAATGGAGTTGCAGAAAGAATGAATAGAACACTGATGGAAAAGGCAAGAAGCATGCTCAATGGTACCGGGTTAGGACAAGAATTCTGGGCAGAGGCAGTGGAGACTGCATGTTACTTAGTTAACAGATCACCTTCATCAGCGTTGGAGGATAAGACTCCACATGAGGTATGGACTGGTAAGAAACCCTCTCTTTCACATCCAAGGGTATTTGGATGTGATGCATATGTACATGTTCCAAAGGAGAAAAGGACCAAGTTGGATAATAAATCTGAAAGGTGCATCTTTATTGGGTATAAGGATGGTTTAAAGGGTTACAAGCTTTGGAACCCAGAAACAAGGAAGGTTGTGTACAGCCAAGATGTGGTGTTTAGAGAAGTGAAAGATGTTGTTAAATATAAAGTCCTACCAAAGGAACCTGAGAAGATAGAGTTTGAGATAAAGGAGGATGAATCGGACTCTACAACAGAAGAAGACTTAGAAGATGAAGAGCCACAAAATCCAACTTTGAGAAGATCAGTTCAAGAAAGAAGGCAACCAGAAAGGTATAGTCCATCTGCTTTCTGTTCAGGTTTTGCCTTAACTATAACTGATGATGAACCCAGAACTATCAAGGAGGCAGTAGATTCAGAGGATGGAAAACTCTGGAAGGAGGCCATGGTTGATGAAATGGCATCCTTGCACAAAAACGATGCATGGGATCTGGTGGAGTTGCTGGCTGAAAGGAAGCCCATTGGGAGCAAATGGGTGTTTAAGAAGAAGATGAATGCAGAAGGCAAGGTGGAGAAATACAAAGCTTGGTTGGTAGCGAAAGTTTATTCCCAGGTGCTGGGAATTGATTTTGGTGATATTTTTTCTCCTGTTTCCAAAGTTACTTCTATTAGATTACTTTTATTTGTTGTTGCTGCATTTGATTTTGAGATAGAACAGATGGATGTGAAGACAACATTTCTTCACGGGGATCTAGAAGAGGAGATCTACATGAAGCAACCTGAAGGCTTTATGGTGAAGGGTAAGAAGGAACTGGTATGCAGGTTGAAGAAGTCTCTGTATGGGTTAAAACAGTCACCAAGGATGTGGTATCAGAAATTTGATACCTATATACGGGGACTTGGCTTCACCAGAAGCAAGGAGGATCACTGTGTTTATTTTAAATTAATTGGTGACCGTGTTATTTATTTGGTCTTGTATGTGGATGATATGTTGTTGATTGAAAATGACAAAGAAATTATCCAAGATTTGAAGACCCAACTGTTCTCCAAATTCGACATGAAGGATCTTGGTGCTGCAAACTATATTTTGGGCATGGAAATTAAGAGAGATTCAGCAAAGAGGAAGCTCTGGTTAAACCAGAGGAAGTATGTCGAGACTATATTGCAGAGGTTCAATATGCAGGATAGTAAACTGGTGAATGTTCCTATTCCTGTAGGTGTAAAGCTGTCTGCTGAATAGTGTCCCAAGACACAAGAAGAAGAGGAGTATATGTCTCGTGTTCCATATGCAAGTGCAGTGGGTAGCCTGATGTATGCAATGGTCTGTACTAGACCAGACATTGCACATGCAGTGGGAGTATTGAGCAGGTTTATGTCAAACCCGGGGAAGGAGCATTGGACAGTAGTGAAGCGGGTTTTCAGATATTTACGTGGCACTAGTGATTATGGCTTGTGCTACCAGGGAAGACCAGGATTGGAAAGAATGTTGGACATTCATGGTTTTTTTGATGCAGACTGGGCTGGAGATCTGGACCAAAGAAGATCTACAAGTGGGTATGTGTTTAGCCTATTTGGAGGCACAGTCAGTTGGATGAGTAAAAGACAATCTGTAGTGGCTCTTTCAACTACAGAGGCAGAATACATAGCAGCCACTCATGCAAGCAAGGAAGCAGTTTGGTTGCAAAGATTGTGTTCAAGTATGGGGTTGGTACAGCAAGCTATAAGGATAGACTGTGATAGCCAAAGTGCAATTTTCTTGGCTAAGAACCCTGTTTATCATTCAAAGACAAAGCACATTGATGTTCAATATCACTTTGTTAGAGATATGGTTGAGGCTAAAAGGGTGTTGCTGGTAAAGGTGGACACTTTGAAGAATGTTGCAGATGCATTGACAAAGTCTGTGAGCACTCAGAAGTTCTCTTGGTGTAGAGAAACAATGGGTGTTGAAGAATTGGGCCGATGACTAAGCCCTCTTGTGGCCCCCCGTGGAAAGAAAACAACAAGTGGGAGAATGTTGGGTATGTGTTATATTTTTTCCACGACTAAGCACGCGCGGGGGGGTAAGAGGGGGGGCGATAGCCCCCCCTTTGTGCTGGGCGCAATGGGGGGGTCACAGGGGGGGCGGTAGCCCCCTCTGTCGGGGTTCGAGGTAGCGCCCCGGCGAAAATTTTTGGTCCTTAATTTCCGGTGGGTAGTCCGCGTCCATGGTTTTGTGCATGGTTTTGCACATGGTTTTGGGGTACGATGGTTTTCGGCCCCTGGTATTTTTGTAGATCCGGTCAAGGGAACTACGGTTATGTTCTAATCCAGGGTTTATGGATTGGGTTTATGTATGCTTAGGAATGTATATATATATGTTATAACACTAAAAAGGAAAATAATGAAAAATCAAGTTGGTCGTCCCGATTTGGGATCCAGGGGAAAATCTCTGTGTTTATCTGTTTTATGTTTTATGCTCTTGCTATTGTTTATTTTCTGTTATAAGATTCGTGTGTAGATAATTTCTGTTTAGGGTTAAAACCTACACCGGAAGCGCCCTATTTCGGCCTCCTTTCCTGCAAGGGTTGCCCACTGGCAATTGATCGATTAGAATGCTCGGGAGGGGTTGGTGGCGTGGCGTCTGGGTGCGCTGAGTCAGCCATATTCAGATCCGGCCGTTCTTGCTGATCTATGTGGTCCGGTTGTGGAGGGATAGTTGGCTCGGGCTGAGCCTCAGTGGAGTCAGACACAATGTGTGTCTGCTGTGTGAATATATCAGTAAGAGAAATGTGGGGTTATCCTGCTGGGTCGACCGGTGGTACTACTACGGCAGTACTAGAGTCAACTTCGGCCCCGCAGTCCCCACCAAGGAGTTCCCGGATGACGGGGTCGGACACGGTAGAAGATGAATTGGATGGGGCGGATGAATGGTGGATGGAGCGGTGGACGGGGTGGTGGAGGGCTGTGGAAGGCGAATATTGATGAACTCAGATGGGTCAATGAGGGGTTCTTCTTGAATCAGCACCCCTGAGCTCGGTGGCAGTGGTGGATCATCAGCAGTGAGGTCCACCACTGGATTTGCCTCGGTGGTGCGGGCCCTCTTGGCTTGAGGGGCGGCTGGTTGATCCGTAGGCTTTCTTTTCTCTCCCATCAGGTTCGTGATAGGGTTTCTTGAGGTAAAGAGGACAGTAGGGATGGGGGAGGTGAGAGGATTTGTATGGGGGTGCGAGCTGGAACAAGAAAGTGGGAACTCAGAAAATAAAGGGAAAGGAGCGGCACCGCTGGAAATGATCTAGGCCACCGCATTGAAATTTTTTACCTGTGTGTTCAAGTGGCAAATGATGGGAACGAGTGGCTCAGGGAGTTCCGGTGGTGTTGCCTCCGCATCAAGTTCGACAGGCTTTTGCTGCGGCAACTGCTTTAGGGTAAACAGCTTGGGTGGTTGGTTTTCGAGGATCCCTCTCAGGGCTTTCCGGTGCAGGAGCGGTATGATGGGTGCTCTATGCTCCAGAGATGGCATGAAGTGAACATTGGCAAACAACGAAGAATGCAATAGAATAAGAAATTGCCTCTTTGGCGGTCCTGATCCCTTGAAGCGGCGTGCGGCAAAGTAAGAGTCCTTCGCCGGCTCCAAATGCGAGACCCACCAATCGATTAGCACCCGCGTAATTTCTAATATAACAAGTATCATATCAATTAAATCAATATACAATAAACATCTAGATTATACACATCTGAGCCATTCATATCATACTATGTAAATGTTCAAACAATAATGACAATATTAAGCATTGAATGGACAAAACGAACACAGTTCTATTGATTTTGAAAGAAGGAGGATTACAACCATCGGTTGTACCAAGCCCTCCTCAGTCTCCCAATCTCTCTTCTCTCTAGTGAAGAAGTCCAAGTCAACAAACTCTCTAGGAGCCTCTTTGACTCTTGGCCTTCACAATGTCACACTATTCTCTATTCCACAAGTATGCAAGAACTTTTGAGCAATCCTTCGACCTTCAATTAAGAGCCTTCAGCTCCTTCTTATAGGAGAGGGAGAAAGCTATTGTTGCCCTTCTCTTTCCACTAGTTTGAAATGGAAAAGGCTTAGATGTTTCCTTGATCTCCATGCTTTTGCCTCTCTTGGAGTTCAGTCTTCTATGGCAATGACTAATAATGAACTGGTGCTTCTGCAGTTTCCTCTGTGCACTGACTCCTTCGTGAGGGAAAGTCAGAGATTCAAATCTTTCTCCGCGCTCTTTTCCCAATTCAAACTTAAAACACGGGTAACGCGACCTTTTAGTGTAAACAGAGCGTTGCCCTAGCCACTAACGCGGCTAATGTATTTCTTGCCTGCGTTATAACGCCCTTGTTCTGTTCTATGTATGCGTTACCCTAGCAGAAATAGGTTTAATTTAGGTCTTTGTACTTCTTCCATATTTGTCTTCCCCTCTGAGCTGATGAGGAGGTATTTTGACCTGTAACAGATGCCCCTAAAGTGTGAGGTCAGAGACGAAGACGATGGCCGAAATACTTTATAATTTGTAGAGATAGAGAGAGATTGAAAGACTGAGGAAAACCTGAAACAACAACATATGTCAGAAAATATAGTATTTGCCTAGAGTCGGGCATGTCCTATGCTCAGTAGCTTAAACAACATGATTTATCTAGAATAGATATATGAAGAATCTGTCCACCAATAGGCACAATGTGGAAGTGTCTGTCATAACAGGATCAGGCTGAAGAAGTTGTCTCCATAAACAATATTGCAGCTTGGGGAAGGGAACACAACTTTAATGATGTAGCCTTTGCCCCAAGGTCTTGACTGCCGATTCACTTAAACTGCATATTTCTCAATCATGTGAATGAGGGAGTTGTCGTCGAACATGTGAGAAATCGTCTGATTACCAGTCAATAATGAAAACTGTTAACAGACGCGAAGGTGGCCACCGATAATGATGATGGTCCCTAAGATGCCCAGTACAATCTAGTGAGTGTGAATAAAAGGAGTTGAAGTCGAACACTCATAGAATCATTCGACCAAGAGCCAATGATGAAGACCCTTGATCAAACACAAGACTACCTGCCACTGATGTCTGCAAGTATCTGGGTACTGATGGGTTTCTGAATCAACTTCCTAGATAAGGTGTTGAAGTCGATAGGAAGTGATATGTTGAAAGGTAGGCACTGAGGCGTCCTACATCAGTCAACACGAAACGGAAACCAACTGATTTTGTTTATGATTTGAGATAAGGAAGAGTAAATGGGAACATCAGACGACAAATAATTTCTGGCATAATGAGCGGTTTGGTTGATAACAGGAGCAGTAGATAACGAGATCTGCTTGAACAATAGAAGGCACTCTAGCAGGGTACTAGGCAGCTGAAGCGTGATGAACACCAAAGAGTGTGTTAGGATTTACCGGTGTAGGGACACTGGGAAATGAAGGCTAATACTCGTAGATGGTAGGGTTCGGCTAACTGCGAAAGAGTTTTCTGGGAAGTGCCATGTTCAAGAATTTTGCTGCCAAATCGACCTTTTTGGAAATGTAACAGAGGTAGTATCCATTTTGTCCAAATTTTTCCCCGTCTGATTAAGTTTAACAAGTCCAGACGAGTAAAATCGGTGAATTTTTCATGTTTAGAGAGTCTGAAAAATGTCAGGAAAGACAACTCTGTGCCCCATCTGATTAGATTTAACGAGTCCAGATGAGCAAACTTGGTGAATTTTTCATGTTTAGAGAGTCTGAAAAATGTCATAAAATACGACTCCATTGGGGTACCTTTGTCATGTCTTGATAACTGGGCACGACAAAGGGATAATAGTAAGCCCGAAACAGTTCATTTTCCGTAAGTTAGTCCATCGAATCCGGAAAAGTGAGAAATCTATGTTCAATTGACGTCTACCTCATTTTTTTATGAGTACGAGGAGACGAAGTAAACTCAATATTCTTTGTGAAATTTTAACGAGTCCTAACAAAGAAAAACTCGGTATCTCCGTGAAATTTTAACGAGTCACACGGAGAAAACTCGATTTACTTTTTCTGTTTAAAGAGCTTTGAAAAAGAGGAAAAGAATGGCTCCTGGTTCTTTGTCTCAGTAGTTTAAAGAGCCTGACAAAGGTGACTTGGGGATTTTTTCGGTTTTACGAGCGAGAAAAAGATTCCTAAAAAGAATGCTCAGTACTTCTCCATAGTTTTAACGAGTCTGAAGAAGAAAACTCTAGGTTTTTCGGATTAACGAGCAAGAAAAGACCACAAAAAGAATGCTCGATGCCAACTTCGTATAAGTTTAACGAGTCCGAAGGAGAGAAATCGAGGTTTTTCGGATTAACGAGCAAGAAAAATACCGTAAAAGGAATGCTCGATAAAACATGAGTATGTCTGCTCATAAATCTTGATCCCTTATTAGAATCATCAGTACCAAATCTCGAGAGTTGCGACATGTGTACAGCGAGAAATCATGACTTTGCCGACTGACTTAAGAGAGTCATGCCCCAGAATTTGCTATAAGAAGGTCAAAAGACTTTCATTTTCACTGTTTCGAGTGCTGTGAAGAAGCTCTAGAGTGGAAAAGGGGTGAAAATTTCAGCTGACGATTACAGTCAATCCGGGCAACAGTTTTCTATTCCGCGAGCTCCAGGTAAGAGCTAGAACCTCCTGTTATCATTTAATTGCCAATTTTTTAGTTTTTGCTGGTTCAACATTAGGAAATTTTGAGGCCCTAGAAAAATATTTGCGCCTAACGCGGGTGAGGAGTATAACAGCCGCGTTAAACGCATAACCCGTGAGGGAAGTGCGCGTTAGAACGCTCTGTTTTGTACTAATTCCTGCGTTAGGTGCAACATGCTTTCTAACAATTCAATTTTTCATTTTTGAAGTGGTCCAGGCAAATTTTAATCAGTTGGAAATGTTGCATTTGCAGGTGTTCAGCTGTTAATTATGAGTATCTGGCGAGAGAGAGAGCATGAGCGGGAAGAACGAGAGATGGTGACGGATGCGGCAAGTTTAATGGCTCTCCGGAGGTGCGGATTGCTTAAGTATGCCCGTTTAGAACTGATGAGGGGTCAAGAGGAACTCCTGAGGTGGCTGATCCAGCAGTGGGACGAACAGCATCATGTCTTTTGGATTGGTGGCAATGAGCTCGCCATCGAAAAATATGATGTTTAATTTTTGACCGGCTTGTCATGTCGTGGGGCGAGGCCCAATTTGACGGGGTCCAGAGCTGACCCTCGTTCCACTACTGATCTGATCCATGCGCACTGCATACATGGTGCCCAGTCTGTGAGTAACCGGATACCTATCGCACAGGTGACTCTGAGACCCCTGCGGGCTATATTATGGATGATCGTTCGCTTGGCAGGTGCCAAGAGTCAGCATGTGGCGACCAAGGCTCAGATGCTCTTAGCCTTGGATTGTATGCAGCCTCAGGTTTTCGACTGGTGTGACGGTGTGGTCCGTCGGGTCCGAGCAGAGCTTACTGCATGCAAGACCCGTACTCAAAGAGAGTTTGGGTACGGTACACTGATTGTTTCTTTCATACTGGAGCGGATACCACTGATGAGGCCCAAGATCCCTACAGCGCCATTGGGTCCACGCGAGCCGAGGCAGGCTCGGTGGGCCACTTTGCTTCCACGGACTGGAGAGGGTCCCGTCCGTCACTGTTTTGATGAGGGATTTTTTGATTGGCTGGACTCTCAGATCATCATGATTGAGGATTATCCCTATGCAGGGATGAACTTCACAGGCAATCCCGAGCTAGTCCTGCTCCCTGGCACCCAGTGGGGGCCCGATGGTAAGAAAAAATGATCAATTGTTTTCAAAGAAGTTTTTGTTTTTAGCTTTTGAATGTTTATGTAATTTTTTTTTGTTGAAAAGGGGTGAAAATTAAGTTTTGACATGAAACTTTTGCTTGCTTGACACAGATGTGGCACCTGTCCGTCCAGCTGGGGCCCCTCGCTATGCACGGCGAGGATTGCAGCTACCCGGGGCTGGCGCACCTGTAGAGGATGCGGAAGCCAGCGACGACGATGATACCCAAATTTTACATGAACTCTCCAGGAATCTGGAGGGTCTGAGCATGGGTATACCGCCGCTTCCTATGCGGGAGGTTCCAGTTCGTCTGCAGCGACATACTGTGGGTGTGCCGGAGAGATACCTGGTTCCTCTGAGGAGGATAGCTAGAGCAGTTGTATGCTATTATGAGCATCAGGCTTAGCTAGTGGAGTAGATGTATTAGTGTCAGAGCATGGCTTAGTGTAGCCAAATTTTGTAAAACACCCCAAGTTTTGGGAGATTTTCTTTTTGATGTTTTCTATGTACTGGACACGACATATATCTATATATATATATATATATTTGGTGATTTTGTGTTTTTAAATTTTTATGCATTTTTTGATGTGATAAAAATATATGTACTCATGAGTAAATCTTTTACAATAAATGTGACAAATGCCAATCTAACACATAATTTGCCAAAGAATCAGCTAATGCATTAAATTCCCTCGGAACGTGCTCAAATTTGATTGTTTGAAATTGACGTTCTAAAAGTCGTACTCGTAAAAAATAACGTAACAACACAGGGTGGAGGACACGGTAATGATTGTTTAACTGCATAATGATGAGTTGGGAATCTAACCTGACCACTAAATCGGAGATGTCACGAGATGCCGCTTCCGTGAGGAGTTGGATCACTGACATGTACTCGGCGACGTTGTTGGTGGCGTTACCCAGGAAGATCCCCCCGGAACCAAGAAGGTCCGACTCAGGAGTATAGAGAACCCAAGCAGCTGAAGCAATGTGCCTAGTGTGACGACTAGCACCGTCCGCATACTCGACGTATGATAACGAGTGTGATGACATCTGTGCGAAAGAAAAATATTACATGAGAAAAACACCTTAAACCAAACAAAAATTGAGAAGCATCAAAATAAAAATAGGCAAAACTTATATACATAAAATTACAAAGCATATGCCTAGTGCGAAACTAGGAAAAATACTTCTTCAGATAGAGCCCGTTGCGGGGCTCCTCGAGTGGAATTCCATTACAGTCCTGTAGTTCGTAAGCTTCTTTTGAGAGGGCTTTAGTAACGATGTAAGGACCGAGCCACAATGGTTGAAGTGTTCCTGCCCCCAAGAGGTCGTGTTTTTGATCATAAAGTAGAACAAGATCGCCTTCTTGGAAAGAACGAGGTTTGACAGATTTGTCGTATTGAGCTTTAACTCGGCGCTGGTGAGCTTCGAGTGCTAGTGTAGCATCTCAACGGGTTGCGTCCAAATGATCAAGCGAGAGCAAGCTCTCTTCTGTGGCGGTGGTGCCAGGCAGAAGTTCAACGGCCAGTTTAAGCAATGGGATTTCGCACTCAATCGGAAGTACTGCCTCCAGGCCGAAAGCAAGTTGGAAAGGTGTGATATTTGAAAAGCAATACGGAATATTTTCCATGATACCTGTTGTTTGGTCAATTTAGTGTTTCCTAAATTGCTGCATTTAATTGTCAATCCGGGAATCGTAAGCTAATGAAGTGCGGCGCACTATATGTGCAAGATAACCTCTTTCTTAACTTTTTGTTGTTTTTGGTCTTTCTAAGGTAAAATGGAAATTCTAAAGTGAAAAACAAGCTTGGTTATATTTGTTCAAGGAAATGATATCCCCTATAATGATTTACCAATCTTGAAACTTTAAAAGCAAATTGAAAATTCAATGACAAAACTTAAAAGAAAGTAAAAGTGTATTGCTGAAATGAAAGGTGCTGCTAATCTAATGAATCAAAACAAGAAACTAGTGAACATGAAAACTAAACTATTCTTGCTGCCAACTGAACACAAAAGAAACTACGCTTATGGAAATTCAAAATTGCAATGAAATAAATCTAAATCAGATTACATCAATTCATTTTCTGACCCTTCATCATTAGACCAGCTATGATTTGCGGAAGTAATCATAAACAACTTGTGTAACTAATATTTAATTCGCAGAAAGTAAACTAATACTAAAACATACACACATGATTCAATCCCTCGCCATCAGTCCAGCTGTGGCTTTCGGAGGCAACTGAAGATGTCATACATGATTTAATATATCTAAGTTTGCAGAAAAGAAACTAATACTAAACTACACATTTCATAATGCAGCCCCTCACCATCAGTCCAGCTGTGGCTTTCGGAGGTAATTGAAGACGCTATGAGCAGCTTAATATATCTAATTTTGCAGAAAAGAAACTAATACTAAACTACACATTTCATCATGCAGTCCCTCACCATCAGTCCAGCTGTGGCTTTCGGAGGCAACTGAAGACACTATGAGCAGCTTAATATCTCTAAATTTAACTACTGAATCAAATAAGCAAAACTGAAGTGTACAAAGCAAGACTGAAGTTAAACAAAAGCTATGGAAAGAAAACTAGCAGCAGAATAATGTTAGTTTCATATCATTAGCCAAAATACTATGAAAATGCCCGGGCTGTCTACCTAAAACCTGCACAAGAAAACTGATCAGTGATTTAACAATCATAAAAACATGAAAGACAAGAATGCAATGGAAATTATAGAAATGTATGAACAGAAATGAAGCAACTATGAAATATGAACATGTAATGGATTATGATACAATGACTGTTTAAAGAAATGAAATGAAAAATATAAACATTAATACACAGAACCTCGGTTGAGCAGGGGCCCTCTACGCAGCTTTGGTAACGATCCTCAACACAAATTAAGTTGAAAACAGAGTCTTTCACATTAAAAAGCAGTTCATTACAGACTGGTAGTATTACGGCTCAAGGCAGCGTAATCACTACATAACAGAGTACGCACATCAACTATCAATTAACAACTCAACAGCTATGATCAACTAACTCTACGTGCGTATGCAAACGCTCTATATAAAGCAATAAACTGTAACTGTCTCCTGAAGTTTATGATAGCAGCCAGCACGTAGACCCCTAAGGCCACGGATATAGGAGTATGGCCATGTTGGAAAACGGATCTATGGAAGGTGGGCGCTTGAATTCAACTCCAGAACTTTGCACAGATGTCAATTACCCTCCGCAAGCTTAGAAACGGCCGTATGGATGTTTATATGCCACGAAACAGAGTCCAGCCGACATAGAACTCCATAGTTGACTTCCACGTGGATGGCTTTGAACGCGGCTTTCTTTGACGAATTTACTTGAACCAATAGGACACGAACCATGTCCTCGTCATTCCTAGCCTGCCCATGTGACTCGTTTCCTTCGTAGACACCTGTAGCATAGATTTCCACAAAATAGCTGCGGAAAGTTGCAGCAGCTGCGGAAAGTGGCAAGTTTCCGCAGCTGTATGAACAAAATCTAAATCAAATAGAAAACACAAAAACATAATTAAAAACCGTGTTAGATACCCTTTTGCACATGATATTGACAATTTTGGAGGTTTAGGTGAGTGAAAAAGATATGGAAAAGTGTATGGAAAAGAGGCAAATTCGGGACTCAACATACCCCCACCGTGAAGGTGTTGCATGTCCTCATGCAACCAAAATTTTGATACTCTTTGTTCAATTCATGTGCCTTGATACTTCAGCCAGCACATCTAACCCCCTTCTCTTCTTCTTTGGTACTGCCATCATTCTGGGTTTCTTCATTAAGCACCTGAATTTGATATTCACAAGTGCTCTGCTCAATTTTTTGGCATTTCCTTTTTAGCTTCTTATTCTTCTTTTGCCAAATACCCAAATGTAACATAGTATTGTCATGGATAATCTTGTCCAGTTTGCCTTGCTCTTTGAGTGTTTCATTTTCATTTTTGATATGCCGATTCAAAAGCTCAAGCTCAAAAATCTTATGTTTTAATGACTGAACCAAATCATCCTGCAATGTATGAGGCTGAATAGAAGAGGTACTTGGGCCTGTGGCTGCCTTCTCCAGGGATTCTATATAGTCATAGACCTCCTGCTGTTTGGGGTCTACTTCCGGTGTCTTTTTCATTGGGCTGTCCCCAAATTGTTGCAAGGGAGAATTATGTTCAAAATCTGGCCGAGGAGAACTTACATCAATATTTTGCTGAGAATAAGATGGAGTACGCTCATTGTCTGATTGGGAGTGAAAGGAGTCAGGTTCACTAACTGACTGAAATGGACTATGGTCAATTGGAGACTGTTCAGATGTCTCCTCACCCAAATCAATGAAATGAGGACCTTTAATTTGTGTTTTTCTCAGTTTTCCCTTAAGCCTGCTGCTTCTCCTCACATGTTGTGGTACACTACTCTTTTGTTCTTGTTTTCCTGTTTTTGCCTTCTTGGATAGAGATGATTGTTTTTGAAGAAAAATTAATCTTTCAGATAGAATTTGGTGATCTTCTTCTTCAGAAGAAGAAGTTTTATGGACAGCCTCAATAATTTCTTTCCCTTTTGATATTATTGGCTTCTTAGTTTTGATTTCCTTCTTCTTCCTTTTTATCAATCTCTCTTCCCTATCATTTTTCTTCATAGTAATAGTAGAAGTATCTTGGATTTCATCTACTGTTCTTTTCCTTCTACTTCTTTTTGCTGTGCTAGCTGCGGGAACTTCCTGTGTAGGAGCATCTTGGGTTTCAACATCCATTTTCTTTCTTCTACTCCTTCTAATTGGATTACCTTCAGGAATTTCCCGAGGTTCTTCAAAGAAGTTTCTTACTAAGAATTGTTCCCATGTATCTTTTCTTTCTTTTAGCTCCTTTTCAATCAAAATTTTTATAAGCCCATGATGATATAAATGAGGCTCTACATCTCCTAGGTGTTTTTGCACAGTCACAGCCATTTTCTTCAAGCTATTGAATAGGAAATAAGGAAGATTGAGAGTTTGGTTTTCAAGAAAATTCATCAATATCCTAGTATGATACATGTACATAGAGCCAAAACTGCCTTCACATGTGATAAATTTCTGAACAATGAGTAATAAAGTGGCCCATTCATCTTTTATTGCATGCACAGGGATTCCTCTTTTGAAAACAGTGATATCCATACCTTGATTTCGAAGGATTGTTCTCCATGCCTCATCACTGATACTTTTGTTTTTGAACCAACGTTCTCCTTCCTGAAGAAGCTCTGTGGCTGCTGCTATTGATGCTTCATTGACTAAAAACTTGAGGTCTCCCACTTCTGCTTCCGAGCCATCAAATGATCTTGCAAACGCTTTGGTAACTTCTCGGTGGTAACCCCTGAATTTCTGAATAAAACGCAGCCATTTAGCTTTCCTCAACATCTCTTTTGCTTGTGGAAATCCCTCTATAAATTTCTGTCCTTCCGGCTCTGCCCTTAATAATTTTCCCATTTTACTTCTCTGTGCTTCACAGGCTTGTCTTTGTGAGGGTTTAAGCGGAAATGGAACGATGGAATACACAGAATCTAGCACAATACTGTGGGGATGTTATCACAAAACGGAAATGAGCACCATAAACAGAATGGAATAAGACTGTGGGTGGATATACGGGAATGAGAGTGAGCAAAAGGAACGGAATGGAATGAAACAGAGAGTGAGAATGAGTAGAGTGGGGTTTTGTAAATACGACAGAGACACGACAAAGAGGTTAACAAAGTATAATGCATTCGGCCGCGTTTTGAATTTTGGTGGCTGTGTCATAAATATGAACACGTTTCAATCAATGATTATGAAGTTATGCGGCTTGTAAGAGTCCTTTGTCAACTCAAATACGTATCATTATCTACGGTGGGATATTTGAACATGAGTGAGAGTCGGAATTTCAATAATAAAACCGTTTGTGAATAAATGCAAGAGGATAACATAGAGATCGTGGAAGGTTACAGACTGTCAATATAATCATTGCGCGTTATGGGTAGAGCTCATAGTTTAAAATTACATAAAAATGTGTTTTTCGATACTATTTGAAATAAACTTTATTCATACCTTTGGAATCCTTGCTTTTCCCTTGGTCTTCAACTGATTGATCTTCATTAGTGTCTTGAATGTCCCATTGATCCTCTCCTGCATTTTATTTCATGATTTATGAAAATAACAACTAACTGTACATTCTTTTTGAAAACAGAGTAGTAGTAGCTGCGGAATCTGCTTCTGGCTGCGGAAACTGGAGTCAGCTGCGGAAACAGATGTCAGCTGCGGAAAATGACACAGCTATCACTTGGCTGAAATAGAAATGAACAAATGACAAATGACCAGGTGGAAATGGTCATAAAAAGATTTTTATTGATGGAATGGATGAAATGAAGTGGAATGAAGTGTAATGAAGTGAAATGAAATGAAATGAAGTGGAATGAAATGGAGTGGGTGGTGAGATGAAATGAAATAAAAGACATATTTTTTTTTTGGAAAATATAGAGTGTCAGGTGTCCCTGATTTTCACCCCATATTTTCTGTATAAGACTGCCAATCAATGATTGGTTTTCAGGCTTATACCATTTTTTTTTTTTTTTTTTTTTTTAACTTGAAAAACAAAAGCTAGGCTGGTGGAGAAGAAGAATTCTTCTGTACCAGCCTGATTGCAGAACTTTCCTGAAACAACTTGACAAAATCCTCTTTAGAGAGTGGCTTATGATAAACTTTCAATCTATGGCCATTCACTATAAGAGGAGTTTGAAACTCATCAATGGTCTTGATTCTTACAGCTCCATTGTTAAAGATCTTGTCAATCTCATATGGCCCAAGCCAATGAGTCTGAAATTTCCCTTGAAAGTCTTTAAACTTGGAGTCAAATAAAAATGCCCAATCTCCTTCTTGAAACTTCTTCTCTTTGATATATTTTTCATGCCACTTAGTTCTTTGATATTGAACTAGATCAGTTCTTAGAATTGTTTCTTGTCTGATCTCATCTAGCTCATTCAATTGCTCCATTCTATGCTTTTGAGCTTCTGATAAGTCCATTCCCAACTGAACTGCTATCTTGAAGGTCTTGAATTGGAACTCAATGGGGAACAAGACTTCTTTCCCATAAACAAGTTCATAGGGAGAATGTCCTGTTGTATTCCTCCATGTAGTTCTGTAGGCCCACAAGGCTTCTGGAAGCCTTTCTTCCCAATCTCTTATATGTAGATGAACAGTTTTGGTGATGATACTTTCAAGAACTTTGTTTGTGGACTCCATTTGACCATTTTCTTGTGGATGGTAAGGAGTAGATTTTCTGTGCTTGATTTTGTATTCTTCCATCAACTTCTCCACCAAATTTGATGTGAATTGGCTCCCCTGATCTGTTGCAATTTCTCTTGGAACACCAAAGCGAGTAAAAATATCCTCATAAAGAAAATGAACAACTGAATTTTCAGTAGCAGATACTAATGCTTTAGCTTCTACCCATTTAGTAACATAATCAGTGCAAACCAATATATACTTCTTTTGCTTCGATGGTGGATTAATTGGTCCAATAAAATCTAAAGCCCATTTTTCAAATGGTTCAATGAGTACATGTGTTTGCAATGGAATTTCATTTGAAAGGGTAGGTTTCCCTACTCTTTGGCAGCTATCACACCTTTTGACATATTGTTTTGCATCTTTGAAGAGAGAAGGCCAATAATATCCCAAGGAAAGGATTTTATAGGCCGTCCTTTGTCCGCAAAGTGTCCGCCGCATGGTTCATCATGACATGCCTTAAGAATATCAGGCATTTCATCTTCCCTGACACATCTTCTGATCACAAGATCTGGCCCCGTTTTAAACAATTCGTTAGAAATCCATGAATATTTTGAACTCTCCTGAATAATCTTTCGTTTTTCTCTTGGAAATAAATGTGAAGGTAGTTTCCCTGTAACCAAATAGTTAGCAATATCTGCATACCAAGGGGTCTTAATAGTTACCGCAAACAAATATTCATCAGGAAACTTATCTTCTACAGGAGAATCTTCTTTAGTATTTTGAATTCTAGACAAGAAATCAGCTACTGTATTCTGTTTTCCTGGTCTATCCAACACAGTAATATTGAATTCTTGCAAAAGTAAAAGCCATCTTGTCACTCTGCCATTAGTAACAAGTTTGTTCATTAAATATCTAATTGCAGAATGGTCAGTATGAATAAAAGTTTCATAGCCTGTTATGTAATGTCTAAACTTATTAATTGCATGAACAACAGCTAAGAACTCTTTTTCAGTCACAGTATAATTCAACTCCGTGGGAGTCAAATTTTTACTGGTGTAATAAATGGCATAAGGAATTAAATATTTTTGACCCAACACAGCTCCAAGAGCTGTATCTGAAGCATCTGTAGAAATATGGAAAGAAAGTTTCCAATTTGGTCCTCTCAAGATAGGTGCTTCAGATATTCTTGTTTTCAAAGTTTCAAAAGCTGATTGACAATCAGGATCCCATTTAAATTTACAGTCTTTTGTAAGCAACTTAAAGAGTGGAGATGCTATTTTAGTGAAGTTTTCTATAAATCTTCTATAGTAACCAGTAAATCCTAGAAAACTTCTAACATCTCTTTGACAATTTGGAATAGGCAACTTGGAGATGACTTCAACTTTTGATCTATCAACCTTAATTCCATCTCCCGAAATATGATGTCCTAAAACAATCCCTTCAGTAAACATCATAAAGCATTTTTCATGGCTTAATGAAAGGTTTGTTTCTTTACATCTTATGAGAACTTTTTCCAAATTTTCTAATGCCTCTTCAAATGAATTACCATAAACCGTAAAATCATCCATATAAACCTCTACACAATCATGGATTAGATCAGAAAAAATTCCTAGTACTGCTCTTTGGAATGTTGCTGGTGCATTACATAACCCAAAAGGAAGCACTCAGTAGGAAAAATTTCCCCATGGACAAGTAAATGTGGTCTTATCTTGATCTTCAGGTGCTACCTGTATTTGATTATAGCCACTAAAACCATCCAAAAATGAAAAGTA
The DNA here is from genome assembly GCA_034641835.2 of Pinus albicaulis. Lineage (NCBI taxonomy): Eukaryota > Viridiplantae > Streptophyta > Pinopsida > Pinales > Pinaceae > Pinus > Pinus albicaulis. Next base: position 1,800,073,842 of record CM076578.1, on the reverse strand, counting down.
CTTTTTACCTGCTAATGTATCTAATACCTGATCAATAAAAGGCAAAGGAAAGTGATCCTTCAAAGTTGCTTTGTTCAATTCCCTGTAATCAATGCATACCCTCCATTTACCATTCTTTTTAGGTACTATAACCAAAGGAGAAACCCATCGGCTATCCGAAATTGGATAAATGAAGTTTACATTGAGAAGTTTTTGGAGCTCTTCTTTCACTATCTCCCTAAGATTTGGATTCATCCTTCTTTGAGGTTGTCCGATTGGTCTACTGTTTTCCTCAATATAGATATGATGGATGCAAGTCTTAGGATCAATACCCTTCATGTCAGTATACTCCCATGCAAATGCAGTAGAATGTTTTTGCAAGATTCTGGTTAGTTCTTCTTGTTGTGACTTCTCCAGATGTTTATTAATATTCAATGTCTTTTCTCGAAAAATCTCAAAAGCAGAATTACCAAACTCTTCCATAGAGTAGAGAGACATTTGTCTTGATGATAAATATTCTATGTCAGATTCCAACTGAAATTGTGTGGGGTCATATTCTCAAGTTATCTCAAAATTTTCTAATGTGTTCAGAATTTGACTATCCTCACTAATTTCAGAAATGGTAAAGACAGGTTGTATAGTGTTCTCATCATCGACCCATTCATTGTCTCCTATTTCTGTAATTGCTCTTGTAGGAGGATACAAATTGAATTTCTTTGTCGAATTACCATTAGAAATGTACATGTCTCCAGATCTACAACTAATAAAAGCATCAGCTGTGGCCAGCCAAGGTCTTCCTAAGATAATTGGATGTCCTCCTAGATTACTTTTGGGAGTCAAAATCATAAAATCTACTGGATATTCCCAAGAATCTAAGGAGACCGAAATATCTTCTAATACACCATCTGGTTTAATAACCGATCGATCTGCAAGTTGCAATAAAGTAGGTGTAAAAAGAAGGTTAGGAAGTTTTAACTGTTCCATAGTCTGCCTACTCATAATGTTGATAGCAGCCCCTAAGTCAATCAATGTGTTTGGAATTTCTATCCCATTTATATGTGTCTTGACAATTGGACTTCCTGGATCTACATATTTCTGCATGGCAATTTTTCCCATCATAATGTCTGCAATCTTTCCTACCAGGTAGATTCTTCTTGTGTCCTTTAGCTTTCTTCCTGGTCTTTTGAAACTCAACTCCTTTATAGTTTTTGCTAGAATAGGAATTTCTCGAATGGCTTGTAGCAATGGAATCTTGATACAAACATTCTTCAATTCATCTAGAAAGTCATAGTTAGGCAACAAGATTTGTTTTTCCACCCCCTTATCAATTTGTAATCTTTCCGGAAAAGGAGGTGTAGATGAAGATACAGGTTGCTCAACTATAGGAGTTGTGGATGTTAGCTTTTCTTTTTCTTTTTGGATTTTTGAATTTTGAAGAGATTCTTCTTCGGAACCCTTATTGACTTGAAGAGAGTCCTCCTCAGAGGTATCTTTCTCTTGAATGTCTATAGAAGGTTTTTCTAAAACTCTACCAGATCTGAGTTGTACATCGTTGAGAGGAACAATCATATAGGTAGGAAATTGTTGTCCTTCTACCATATAAGTAGTTTGAGGATTCTTATTGTTAGGATTTGGCAATGGCTGAGCTGGAAGTTGATTTGTCTTTTGTTGGTATGGAAGCATGAGTTGAGGATTTGTATTTTGTTGAGAAGGTTGATGTTGTGGAAATGGCAATGAAAGTTGTTGTGGATTTTGGCTTGGAAATTGTGGAGCTTGTTGATTTTGAAAAGATGGAGGATATTGATAAAATTGAGCAAATCTCCCATAAGGATTTTGCATCCCCTGTACCCATGGCTGATATGAATTTTGATGTTGGGACCAAGGTTGTTGCCAAGGATTCCAATTTGGTGGGGTTTGAAGATTCATAGGGTTATTAAACCCTTGAGATTGTTGTCCCCGCCAAGGTCTCCTTGCGACAAAACAGAGAGATTCTACTGAATTTGGATCTTCTTGAAAAACAGCTTTGAGTCCAGGGATTGAAGGACAATCCTTGATCTCATGATTTTCCGAGCAAATCATACATGTTTCTACAACTTTTGCATCCAAGGGACATTCCCTTAAAGCATGTTTCTTCCTACATTTCGGACAAAAGATGGCTAAAGCATCCGTTTCTGCTTTCTGCTTGTTTTGGATTTTAAGGGTGTCTAGTTGTTCACTAAGGCTCCCTAAGATATCAGTTTTAAACTCATCAAGCATATTACCAATCTCTGCCCTACTTACTGATCCAGTTGCAGATTTGTTAGCCCTAATAAGAGAAGAATCCCTAGGCCCTTTTCCAGTTTTAGATCTTCCCCTTGAGAATTGGATACATAGTTCGGTTATATCATGAAATGGGAGTTGAGAAATGTCTCCTTTACCCATCATGTTTAAAATGTCTATCCATTCATCTCTAATGGCTTTTAATAGGAGGGCTTTCAAGGTTTCATTATCTAAGTTGCTCATCTTTGCTCTTTTCAAGTTGTATTTAAATCTTTCAATTAGGTCTTCCAAATTTTCATCTTCTTTTTGCATCATTTTAAATACCTCATCCTTGTGATTGGTGGGCATACAATAATCCAAGTATCTATCCAAAAATGTTTGTTTCATATCATTCCAAGTCCTGATAGATTGAGTGGCTAATCCCATCAACCATTTCAAAGCAGATCCCTTCAAAGTTGAAGGAAATAGTTTGAGTTTTTGAGAATCTTCCATATAGTCATAAGTTCGGCACACTACTTCAAACTCAAACAGAAATGTTTCAAGATCCTCACTTCGCAATCCATAAAAGTTAGGGAGAACAGATGGTGAGATATTTTTCATTGTTGCATGAGTTTCCTCATCAACTATAGGGAATCCAAGAAAATTGTCCCTATTTCTACCATTATTTCCTTCACCATTGTTATCTTCATTATCTCCTCCTCTTCTACCTCCACCTCTATTTATTACTTCCTCTGCCATGATAGTTTCTTTAGAGTCCTTATAGTCCTCTAGTTCTTCTACCAAGGAAGGATGAGAGAAAGTCTCTTTGTTTTCTAAGTGGGTTTTAGTAGGTGATATAGGAGAATCCTCTAATTCAGCTTGTTCTTTGACTTCCAAAAATCATAAGGCTAGGGGTAGATGGTGGTGAATCTGGTCTATGCCTTGAAGAAGATGGAGTTGTGAAAATCGAATTCTTGGCTTTAGCTATAAACCTCCCCCTAGAATCTCTCGCTCTATGCATGTCATTTTTTTTTTATTTTTCTAAAAAGTTAGGCTAATAATTCTCTTTCTGATCTTCCAGATCACACTAGGTGCAAGAATAGAGCATACTTAAGAAATTACTAAACCAATAACTCTCTTTTCTGATCCTCCAGATCACACTAGGTGCAAGAGGAGAGCATACTTCAAGAAGTTATCAAGTTTTCCCTTCTTTATGATTTTATGTTTTTTTTTTTTTTTTTTAAGAAATTGGCTACCTAGTTACACTTCCCCGGCAATGACGCCAAAATGTTTGGTCAATTTAGTGTGTCCTAAATTGCTGCATTTAATTTGTCAATCCGGGAATCGTAAACTGATGAAGTGCGGCGCACTATATGTGCAAGATAACCTATTTCTTAACTTTTGTCGTTTTTGGTCTTTCTAAGGTAAAATGGAAATTCTAAAATGAAAAAAACAAGTTTGGTTATATTTGTTCAAGGAAGTGATATCCCCTATAATGATTTACCAGTCTTGAAACTTTAAAAGCAAATTGAAAATTACAATGACAAGACTTGAAAGAAAGTAAAAGTGTACTGCTGAAATGAAAAGGTGCTGCTAATCTAATGAATCAAAACAAGAAACTAGTGAACATGAAAACCAAACTATTCTTGCTGCCAACTGAACACAAAAGAAACTACGCTTATGGAAATTCAAAATTGCAATGAAATAAATCTAAATCAGATTACATCAATTCATTTTCTGACCCTTCGTCATTAGACCAGCTATGACTTGCGGAAGTAATCATAAAACAACTTGTGTAACTGATATTTAATTTGCAGAAAGTAAACTAATACTAAACCATACACACATGATTCAATCCCTCGCCATCAGTCCAGCTGTGGCTTTCGGAGGCAACTGAAAATGTCATACATGATTTAATATATCTAAATTTGCAGAAAGGGAACTAATACTAAACTACACATTTCATCATGCAGCCCCTCACCATCAGTCCAGCTGTGGCTTTCGGAGGTAACTGAAGACGCTATGAGCAGCTTAATATATCTAATTTTGCAGAAAGGAAACTAATACTAAACTACACATTTCATCATGCAACCCCTCACCATCAGTCCAGCTGTGGCTTTCGGAGGTAACCGAAGACACTATGAGTAGCTTAATATATTTAAATTTAACTACTGAATCAGATAAGCAAAACTGAAATGTACAAAACAAGACTGAAGTTAAACAAAATCTGTGGAAAGAAAACTAGCAGCAGAATAATGTCAGTTTCATATCATTAGCCAAAATACTATGAAAATGCCCCGGGCTGTCTACCTAAAACCTGCACAAGAAAACTGATCAGTGATTTGACAATCATAAAAACATGAAAGACAAGAATGCAATGGAAATTATAGAAATGTATGAACAAAAATGAAACAACTATGAAATATGAACATGTAATGAATTATGATACAATGACTTTTAAAAGAAATGAAATGAGAAATATAAACATTAATACACAGAACCTCGGCTGAGCAGGGGCACTCTACACAGCTTTGGTAACGATCCTCAACACGAATTAAGTTGAAAACAGAGTCTTTCACATTAAAAAGCAGTTCATTACAGACTGGTAGTATTACGGCTCAAGGCAGCGTAATCACTACATAACAGAGTACGCACATCAACTATCAATTAACAACTCAATAGCTATGATCAACTAACTCTACGTGCGTATGCAAACGCTCTATATAAAACAATAAACTGTAACTGTCTCCTGAAGTTTATGATAGCAGCCAGCACGTAGACCACTAAGGCCACGGATATAGGAGTATGGCCATGTTGGAAAACGGATCTATGGAAGGTGGGCGCTTGAATTCAACTCCAGAACTTTGCACAGATGTCAATTAACCTCCGCAAGCTTGGAAACGGCCGTATGGATGTTTATATGCCACGAAACAGAGTCCACCCGACATAGAACTCCATAGTTGACTTCCACGTGGATGGCTTTGACCGCGGCTTTCTTTGACGAATTTACTTGAACCAATAGGACACGAACCATGTCCTTGTCATTCCTAGCCTGCCCATGTGGCTCGTTTCCTTCATGGACACCTGTAACATAGATTTCCACAAAATAGCTGCGGAAAGTTGCAGCAGCTGCGGAAAGTGACAAGTTTCCGCAGCTGTATGAACAAAATCTAAATCAAATAGAAAACACAAAAACATAATTAAAAACCATGTTAGATACCCTTTTGCACATGATATTGACAATTTTGGAGGTTTAGGTGAGTGAAAAAGATATGGAAAAGTGTATGGAAAAGAGGCAAATTCGGGACTCAACACCTGTCTTGACCAAGATATCAATGAGCAGTGTCTTGGAGAGATTACCCATGTTCCCTTCTGAATCGATAGTGTGGAAAGTCGTATAAGAGGAGGGAACTATCTCAGGTTGGTCGAAAGATGGGATTTCAGTTTTTATCGCCTCCGAATCAATCGTCGAAGCGCGATGGTGGAACTCTCCCCAAGGTCGTTCTTCTAATGACATGATCTCTCGAATAGCTTCGTCTGTAGGCCAGACTTCATTGAGGAGATCCTTAGAGAGAACTGTGATGGGAGGGAGGTTTGTACCTGTGGTCGAAACCATATCAGTGGAGGGTTCAGATGCGGTTTGAATGGCTTGATAAGCCAACTCGGCCGGCGAAAGCGGCATCTGATCTCCATAGGAATCAATATCTGAAGGTGCCAGGATGATCCATGGGTCGATAGAGCCATCCGAAAAGGTGGATATCATTGCAACCATGTTTGGGATCTGTGGCGGCGGTAGAGGAAAACAACCCAGTAGGGAAGATGCCTTCAGAAGACCGGTACTGATACTGACATAAGAGTCAGGGACACCTCCTATTAGGGGTACAGAGCTACTTGGTAAAGTGGAATAATCAGGGGTGCAGAAGGATAGCTGATCGACCGTGACTATTCTCCCATCCAATGGAAATAGGATGAGTCGAAAGACCGAAGACACGATGGCGGTCATAGCATAAGACCAACTGCGACCGAGCAATAGATTATAGTCGAGATGACGATCTACGACTTCAACGTCCACGTTTACCGTTTTCCCACTCAGAGTGATGGGAAAGCTAGCAAGGTATCCTTTGGGTAGGAACGTGTGGCCATCGAAAGCTTTGAGAGAATTCGATGGCGGGGTTAGAGTAGGAGAACCTAAATTCAGCCAGCAAGCTTGTGACATAACGCAGGTCGAAGCACCTTCGTCTATGACAGTGCGATGGATGGGTCTCCCTTTCAACACAACCTGCACCTGGAATGCGAGTTGATGTGAGAGGCAAGGTTTAGCCTTTTCCATATCAAATATTGCTAGCGTGGAATCCTGGGGGTCTATTCCGCCAATGGCCAAAAGCAAGGCTTTCCTTTGTGCTGGACAGGTTTGTAATACTTCAAGTGCAGACATAGCTGACGGTGCCTGCGCCAAATCTTCTACAATATTGTAGTTTTGGGCTGCATGTGCAGAGGTATTATGAGTCATGCGTCGAAGTGTCCCTTTGGGGGGACGAATTACAGGTTCAATAGTAGGCCTTTCGATATGCAAATCGTTGGGCGGCGGCGGATTGGAACTAGTTCTAGGTTCCTGAGCATCTATGTTAGGAGTTCCATAAAGCTTGGCGTGAGTTTGAAGGTCAATAATCTCGATGCCATAAATGGCAGATGGTCCTTCGCCGGAAGGATACGAACCACCATTGCCTCGTTGATGGGGTTGTGGCGGGTTGTCAACCATATGTTGATGTTGCTGCTGTTGATTGGGGAAAGGATTGTGAAGAACGGCAGGTGTTCTCCCAGAATCCTTGTTAGCAACAAAATCGGTGCATTCCTGCAACCGAGGACATTTGTATGTCAAGTGGTCCTCCGCACAGATTTTACAAGGAAATTTCATGGGTTTATCTTTTCCTCTTTCATTAGCGGCATTTTTCTGATTGGAGTTATTCTGATTATTTGACTGCTCTTCCGAAGAAGATGTTTTCATCTTATTCTTCCTATTTTTCCCGTTGGGTTTTTGTGAGGTTTGCACCGAATTTACCTCAGCGGAAGGGAGAGGAGTCGTTTGATGGGGGGCGGTGGCAGCCGAGGATGGATGGGAGGTTTTCCCCCGAGACTGATTGGTGGCTACACCAGAGATCGCGCCAACGAGACCATCGGCGTGAGCTCCGGTTTTCTGAGTAGCCGGAGGGTTCGGGTTACCAGGGGCATGGGGGAGCAGATCGTAAAGCGTGCCGGATTGTGAATAGATTAAATCCAGGTGCTGGGCACGACGAATACATTGATCTTCTGTCACCGCACGAGAAAGGCCAATGTCTTTAGAGATATGGGGTAAAAGAGACTTGCAAAACCAATTGGCCAAGAGATGGTCCGGTATTGGCGCTTTGACAAGCCTCCTCCTACGTCTCCATTCATGAATATGGTCGGAGATGTGGGTGGCGGTGTCTTGGCGTAGTGATGTTAACAATTCTGTGCCGGTTTCCACTCTAATTGGTAGTTGAAAGTTCTTTAAGAACTCCGTCGCTAAAGCGCCAAACGTATTGATGGCGGCACATGGTAATTCAATGTACCACTTGGCGGCATTGCCTGTAAGGGTGCGGGAGAACAGTCGAAGGCGGACACTATCATCTACCATGGAATTGGATATGGACCACAAATGGAAGGTAGTGACGTGTGCGGCCGGGTCATCTCCATGCTTCCCGTCGAACTTCGGGATATCTGAAGGAATCTTATGCGGTATAGGAGGCCAAAGCGAGTTGTGATTGATGGGGTCGTTTGTCAGCTTATGGATGTCGGGTATGTCCAAAGCTGCCAAGAAAGGCAATTGTGGATTTTCCCCCGAGTCTAACCAAGGCAGTATGGGCTGACTACTTGGACCATAGGGTCCTCCCATCCACGTGTTACCAGAAGGGTAAGTGGGACTTTGATAGAAACCTCCCATAGGTGGAGGAGTAGGAACATACGGTTGTTGTCCATAGGGCGTAGTGTATTGAGGGGCAAACGGTTGGTTTCCCCTAGCATAAAAGTGCCCTCCCACTCCAGATGGAGGTTGGGGTTGGTTAGTCCAAATGGATGCAATAGAGTTTCCCGAAGGCATAATAGTACTTGCATAATTTGGCAACAGTATAGATCCTACACCTATGTTTGAACCACTTAAGGGGATAGTATTTACAATGGGTTGTCCCATTTTTCCTAAGGATTGCATAGGAAGAGAAATATTCCCTGTTACCTGTGTACTGGTAACACTGGCCCCTGGTATAGTGGCCAGGGGGTTTGAACTCAACAGAGGGTTCCAACCGAAAGGGTTGCTAAAGGGTACCGAAGTAGTCATGCTCGTGGGAGGAGCCACCGTGGTCCCCAACGTGGTTACGGTAGGAGTAGATGCCGAAGGGTTCGGTAAACTACTGACAGTTGTGTTAACCATAGGGCTAGGGGTAGGCATATGTTGACTAAGGGGGTTACCCAGTAATGGCATAGAACTGACCACCGGCGGGGAGGATGATGGCGAACCAGGAATTGTTGCCATTGGTATTGACCCTGTGGGTACCGGTGGAGAAATAGATGTTGGTGTTGCCGCAGACATATCTTGGTGCAGTGGAATCTGGACTATCACAGGTCCTAACGGATCAGTGAGTGGAGGATTGTAATTAGGTACAACGCCTTCAGTGAAAAGTTCTTCCGGGAGTTCCGGCTGATAAGGGTCTATGTGATAATCAAGATTAGTCAAAGGAGACTGCTCTTCCGTAGAAGGCCTGGGTTCACCAAGGTTCAATCTTTCCTCTAGAGTGAGAGGAGGTATACCTTGCTGTCATCGAGACAGACGGCATGGGTCAGGGGACGCCACGGTGACCGGTTTAATTTTAACAAATTTTATTAAAATGTGATATATTATGAAGTCTCAAGTGACAGTAACCACACACTTTCTAAAAAGAAAAGACTCTCTAAAATCAATCAGCAAGCAGCCAGTATAGGGTGCCCTATCTGAGTACTACCGTTCACTGGTGATGAAATCCAGTCTCACAATAGCATACAGAGAGGGTTGGTCGAAAGTACAGTTACGGTCACTCTAGAGCTTCGCCCGAACCTCAGACGATAGGTGTAAGCACTCTCATGAAGACGAGTACCCTCCTAAAGACCGAAGACAGAGTGGGTCCATCTGTTTCAGGTACCAGGACAGCCCGTCCCAGTCACCTTGTGTAAGTCCCTAAAAGTATGGCCACTAAGGATACCTCAAATCACAGACATCATCAGGGGGGTCCACAGTCAAGGACAGTGTGCTATATGGGCAGAATACCTAGATCCCCGATCTAGTTTCGACATCCCCAAAGGGAACCCCAATATATAACACACCCACAGGATGCAGTCGAAGGCGGGCTACCTTCTAGTGCACCCAAGTGTTGTCTCGCGCTGAGCTCCGGTAAAGGAACGGTCCCAATAATGTGAGTGCAGCAAGATTTCACTCGTTAATGACTCTAGTTTTCAAGTTTTGAGATCTTGGGTAGTTTTCTCACTTTCCTAACCCAAGATCCTAGCCTGAACTACTGTTTGTGTGAGCTCAAAAAAGAGTAATTAGATTGATTTTATTATCGCTTTGTTTTTAGTGTACTTTGTTATTAGTCTTGCGGAGGGGGAATGGACGTATGAAGTATAGTGAGACTCTGACTCAATAAACCATGCAAAACATGCTCTAAATATTAACTTCAATAAAGAGTGTTTCTACAAGGAGAGGTTTCTTTATCAATCATCCATGCACCAACATGTAAATAACACAGCTCAAATTTCAAGATTCAGACTTCTATCTACCTCTTTTAACAGTCTGTGAACTAAAATTTCATAATAAACTCAACTAAATGAAAAAAGAAAAAAAAGAAAAAAAAATTTCTCTTTTAAAAAGTAAATGTTTTGCACACTAACTAAATAAGAGAAACAAATAGTCAATGCCAGCTTTAGCAGACAAGCACAGGGATTCAGTCTGTGAAAGGTACTGGTGGCCAAAAAACTCTACAGCTAAAACACAGTCACAGTAGTGAACAACAGGGTTTTTGGCTGAGTAACGCTCTGTCTGTGAGAAAATACAGCGTTATAACGCACTGTATTTAAGCCTAGACCGTGTTATAACGCACTGGATGAACTGCATAGGTCGCGTTAACCAGGGAAAAGCTCTTCAGTTGGCCAGACAGGAACAGGATTGAACTCTGCAAGCGTTTGGTATGTCTACTGGGCATCAAAAAATGGTCGGAAGGATACTGAACAGAGGAGAGAAGAAATGAAGGGAAAAAATAGTCCGGAAACTATGGGGAAAAGTCCCCAGCAGAGTCGCCAATTCTGCTTTAGGGTAAACTGCTTGGGTGGTTGTTTTTCGAGGATCCCTCTCAGGGCTTTCCGGTGCCGGAGGTAGACAGTAAGATTAGCTATGCTGTTCACAAAGATGGCATGAGCATATTCACATTAGCTTGAAATAACTTGAAGAGACACAATCAAGTGGTACCTCTTTGAGCGGTTTTTCACATCCCTTAGGAAACTGACTGCAACAAGTAAGAGTCCTTCATGACATTAAATACAGAGACACATATTGATTATAGAAAGCACCACAGCGTGTATTTCTAATATAACATTATTTCTATAATTCAAATCACAAACAAATAAACATCTAGATTATACACTAGATGATTCATATCATACTAAGTAAATATTGAAACAACAATAATAACATTAAGCATTGAATGGACAAAACGAACACAGTTCTATTGATTTTGCAAGAAGGAGGATTACAACCATCGGTTGTACCAAGCCCTCCTCAGTCTCCCAATCTCTCTTCTCTCTAGTGAAGAAGTCCAAGTCAACAAACTCTCTAGGAGCCTCTTTGACTCTTGGCTTTCACAATGTCACACTATTCTCTATTCCACAAGTAAGCAAGAACCTTGAGCAATCCTTCGACCTTCAATTAAGAGCCTTCAGCTCCTTCTTATAGGAGAGGGAGAAAGCCATTGTTGCCCTTCTCTTTCCACTAGTTTGGAATGGAAAAAACTTAGATTTTTCTTTGATCTCTATGCTTTTGCCTCCTTTGGAGTTCAGTCTTTCATGGCAATGACCAATAATGAACTGGTGCTTCTGCAGTTTCCTTTGTGAACTGACTCCTTTGTGAGGGAAAGTCGGAGATTCAAATCATTCTCCGTGTTCTTTTCCCAATTCAAACTTAAAACACGGGAAACACTTCCCTTCAGTGTAAACAGAGTGTTGCCCTAGTCACTAACACGGCCAATGCACTGCTTGCCTGCGTTATAACGCTCTTGTTCTGTTTTTCATAGGCGTTACCCTGGTAGAAATAGGTTTAACTTAGGTATTTGTACTTCTTCCATATTTGTCTTCCCCTCTGAGCTGATGAAGAGGTATTTTGACCTGTAACAGATAGAGAGAATTGGCGACTCCGCTGGGGACTTTTCCCCATAGTTTCTGGACTATTTTTTCCCTTGGGTGGGGAAAAAATAGGTGCGTTATAACTGCTTGGGTGGTTGGTTTTCGAATATCCCTCTCAGGGCTTTCCGGTGCCCGAGGCAGACAATAAGATTAGCTATGCTATTCACAAATATGGCATGAGCATGTTCATATTAGCTTGAAATAACTTGAAGGAATACAATAGAGAATTACCTCTTTGACGGTTTCGGAATCCCTTGGAGAACGCTGTGCAGCAAAGTAAGAGTCCTTCTTCGCTGGCTCCAAATCTGAGACCTGCAATCAGTCAAAGCACCCGCGTAATTTCTAATATAACAAGTATTCTATCAATTAAATCAACAATAAACATCTATATTATACACATCTGAGCCATTCATATCATACTAAGTAAATATTGAAACAACAATAATAACATTAAGCATTGAATGGACAAAACGAACATAGTTCTATTGATTTTGAAAGAAGGAGGATTACAACCATCGGTTGTACCAAGCCCTCCTCAGTCTCCCAATCTCTCTTCTCTACCAAGTGAAGAAGTCCAAGCCAACAAACTCTCTAGGAGCCTCTTTGACTCTTGGCCTTCACAATGTCACACTATTCTCTATCCACAAGTATGCAAGAACCTTGAGCAATCCTTCGACCTTCAATTAAGAGCCTTCAGCTCCTTCTTATAGGAGAGGGAGAAAGCCATTTTTGCCCTTCTCTTTCCACTAGTTTGGAATGGAAAAAACTTAGATGTTTCTTTGATCTCCATGCTTTTTCCTCTTTTGGAGTTCAGTCTTCTATGGCAATGACCAATAATGAACTGGTGCTTCTGCAGTTTCCTTTGTGAACTGACTCCTTTGTGAGGGAAAGTCAGAGATTCAAATCATTCTCCGCGCTCTTTTCCCAATTCAAACTTAAAACACGGGTAACGATTCCCTTCAGTGTAAACAGAGCGTTTCCCTAGCCACTAACGCGGCCAATGCACTGCTTGCCTGCATTATAACGCTCTTGTTCTGTTCTACATAGGCGTTACCCTGTCAGAAATAGGTTTAACTTAGGTCTTTGTACTTCTTCCATATTTGTCTTCCCCTCTGAGCTGATGAGGAGGTATTTTGACCTGTAACAGATGCCCCCTAAAGTGTGAGTTCAGAGACGAAGACGATGGCCGAAATACTTTATAATTTGTAGAGATAGAGAGAGATTGAAAGACTGAGGAAAACCTGAAACAACAACATATGTCAGAAAATATAGTATTTTCCTAGAGTCGGGCATGTCCCATGCTCAGTAGCTTAAACAACATGATTTCTCTAGAATAGAGATATGAAGAATATGTCCACCAATAGGCACAATGTGGAAGTGTCTGTCATAACAGGATCAGGCTGAAGAAGCTGTCTCCATAAACAATATCGCAGCTTGGGGAAGGGAACACAACTTTAATGGTGTAGCCTTTTGCCCCAAGGTCTTGACCGCCGATTCACTTAAAATGCATATTTCTCAACATGTGAATGAGGGAGTTGTCGTCGAACATGTGAGAAATCGTCTTATTACCAGTCAATAATGAAAACTGTTAACAGACGCGAAGGTGGCCACCGATAATGATGATGGTCCCTAAGATGCCCAGTACAATCTAGCGAGTGTGAATAAAAAGGAGTTGAAGTCGAACACTCGTAGAATCATTCGACCAAGAGCCAATGATGAAGACCCTTGATCAAACATAAGACTACCTGCCACTGATGTCTGCAAGTATCTGGGTACTGATGGGTTTCTGGATCAACTTCCTAGATAAGGTGTTGAAGTCGATAGGAAGTGATCTGTTGAAAGGTAGGCACTGAGGCGTCCTACATCAGTCAACACGAAACGGAAACCAATTGATTTTGTTTATGATTTTGAGATAAGGAAGAGTAAATGGGAACGTCAGACGACAAATAATTTCTGGCATAATGAGCATTTTGGTTGATAACAGGAGCAGTAGATAACGAGATTTGCTTGAACAATAGAAGGCACTCTAGCAGGGTAGTAGGTAGCTGAAGCGTGATGAACACCAAAGAGTGTGCTAGGATTTACTGGTGCAGGGACACTCGGAAATGAAGGCTAATACTCATAGATGGTAGGGTTCGGCTAACTGCGAAAGAGTTTTCTGGGAAGTGCCATGTTCAAGAATTTTGCTGCCAAATCGACCTTTTTGAAAATGTAACAGAGGTAGTATCCATTTTGTCCAAATTTTCCCCCGTCTAATTAAGTTTAACGAGTCTAGACGAGTAAACTTGGTGAATTTTTCATGTTTAGAGAGTCTGAAAAATGTCAGGAAAGACAACTCTGTGCCCCATCTGATTAGATTTAACGATTCCAGATGAGCAAACTCGGTGAATTTTTCATGTTTAGAGAGTCTGAAAAATGTCATAAAAGACAACTCCATGTCCTGTCTGATTAGGTTTAACGAGTCCAGACGAGAAAACTCGGTGAATTTTTCATGTTTAGGGAGTCTGAAAAATGTCGTAAAAGACGGCTCCATTGGGGTACCTTTGTCATGTCTTGATAACCGAGCACGGAAAAGGGGTAATAGTAAGCCCGAAACAGTTCATTTTCCGTTAGTTAGTCCATTGAATCCGGAAAAGTGAGAAATCTATGTTCAATGGACGTCTGCCTCATTTTTTTATGAGTACGAGGAGACGAAGTAAACTCAATATTCTTTGTGAAATTTTAACGAGTCCAACAAAGAAAACTCGGTACCTCCGTGAAATTTTAACGAGTCACGCGGAGAAAACTCAATTTACTTTTTCTGTTTAAAGAGCTTTGAAAAAGAGGAAAAGAATGGCTCCTTGTTCTTTGTCTCAATAGTTTAACGAGCCTGACAAAGGTGACTCGGGATTTTTTCGGTTTTATGAGCGAGAAAAAGATTCCTAAAAAGAATGCTCAGTACTTCTCCATAGTTTTAACGAGTCTGAAGAAGAAAACTCTAGGTTTTTCGGATTAACGAGCAAGAAAAGACCACAAAAAGAACGCTCGATGCCAACTTCGTATAAGTTTAACGAGTCCGAAGGAGAGAACTCGAGGTTTTTCGGATTAACAAGCAATAAAAATACCGTAAAAAGAATGCTCGATAAAACATGAGTATGTCTGCTCATAAATCTTGATCCCTTATTAGAATCATCAGTACCAAATCTCGAGAGTTGCGACATGTGTACAGCGAGAAATCACGACTTTGCCGACTGACTTAAGAGAGTCATGCCCCAGAATTTGCTATAAGAAGGTCAAAAGACTTTCATTTTCACTGTTTCGAGTGCTGTGAAGAAGCTCTGGAGTGGAAAAGGGGTGAAAATTTCAGCTGACGATTACGGTCAATCCGGGCAACAGTTTTCTATTCCGCGAGCTCCAGGTAAGAGCTAGAACCTCCTGTTATCATTTAATTGCCAATTTTTTAGTTTTTGCTGGTTCAAAATTAGGAAATTTTGAGGCCCTAGAAAAATATTTGCGCCTAACGCGGGTCAGGAGTACAACAGCCGCGTTAAACGCATAACCCATGAGGGAAGTACGCGTTAGAACGCTCTGTTTTGTATTATCTCCCGCGTTAGGCGCAACATGCTTTCTAACAATTCAATTTTTCCATTTTTGAAGTGGTCCAGGCAAATTTTAATCGGTTGGAAATGTTTCATTTGCAGGTGTTCAGCTATTAATCATGAGTATCTGGCGAGAGAGAGAGAATGAGCGGGAAGAACGAGAGATGGTGACGGATGCAGCAAGTTTAATGGCTCTCCGGAGGTGTGGATTGCTTAAGTATGCCCGTTTAGAACTGATGAGGGGACAAGAGGACCTCCTGAGGTGGCTGATCCAGCAGTGGGACGAACGGCATCATATCTTTCGGATTGGTGGCAATGAGCTCGCCATCGAAAAAGATGATGTTTAATTTTTGACCGGCTTGTCATGTCGTGGGGCGAGGCCCAATTTGACGGGGTCCAGAGCTGACCCTCATTCCACTACTGATCTGATCCATGCGCACTGCATACGTGGCGCCCAGTCTATGAGTAATCGGATACCTATCGCACAGGTGACTCTGAGACCCCTGCGGGCTATATTATGGATGATCGTTCGCTTGGCAGGTGCCAAGAGTCAGCATGTGGCGACCAAGGCTCAGATGCTCTTAGCCTTGGATTGTATGCAGCCTCAGGTTTTCGACTGGTGTGACGGTGTGGTCCGTCGGGTCCGAGCAGAGCTTACTGCATGCAAGACCCGTACTCAAAGGGAGTTTGGGTACGGTACACTGATTTTTTCTTTCATACTGGAGCGGATACCACTGATGAGGCCTAGGATCCCTACAACGCCATTGGGTCCACGTGAGCCGAGGCAGGCTCGGTGGGCCACTTTGCTTCCATGGACTGGAGAGGGTCCCGTCCGTCACTGTTTTGATGAGGGGTTTTTTGATTGGCTGGACTCTCAGATCATCATGATTGAGGATTATCCCTATGCAGGGATGAACTTCACAGGTGATCCCGAGTTAGTCTTGCCCCCTGGCACCCAGTGGGGGCCCGATGGTAAGAAAAAATGATCAGTTGTTTTCAAAGAAGTTTTTGTTTTTAGCTTTTGAATGTTTATGTAAATTTTTTTTTTTTGTTGAAAAGGGGTGAAAATTAAGTTTTGACATGAAACTTTTGCTTGCTTGACATAGATGTGGCACCTGTCCGTCCAGCTGGGGCCCCTCGCCATGCACGGCGAGGACTGCAGCTACCCGGGGCTGGCGCACCTGTAGAGGAGGCGGAAGCTGGCGACGATGATGATACCCAGATTTTACATGAACTCTCCAGGAACCTGGAGGGTCTGAGTATGGGTATACCACCGCTTCCTATGCAGGAGGTTCCAGTTCGTCTGCAGCGGCATACTGTGGGTGTGCCGGAGAGATACCTGGTTCCTCTGAGGAGGATAGCTAGAGCAGTTGTATGCTATTATGAGCATCAGGCTTAGCTGGTGGAGTAGATGTATTAGTGTCAGAGCATGGCTTAGTGTAGCCAAATTTTGTAAAACACCCCAAGTTTTGGGAGATTTTTCTTTTTGATGTTTACTGTGTATTAGACATGACATATGTATATATATATTTTTGGTGATTTTGTGTTTTTAAATTTTTATGCATTTTTTGATGTGATAAAAATATATGTACTCATGAGTAAATCTTTTACAATAAATGTGACAAATTCCAATCTAACACATAATTTGCCAAAGAATCAGCTAATGCATTAAATTCTCTAGGAACGTGCTCAAATGTGATTGTTTGAAATTGACGTTCTAAAAGTCACACTCGTAAAAAATAACGCAACAATACAGGGTGGCGGACGCGGTAATGATTGTTTAGCTGCATAATGATGAGTTGGGAATCTAACCTGACCACTAAATCGGAGATGTCACGAGATGCCGCTTCCGTGAGGAGTTGGATCACTGACATGTACTCGGCGACATTGTTGGTGGCGTTACCCAGGAAGATCCCCCCGGAACCAAGAAGGTCCGACTCAGGAGTATAGAGAACCCAAGCAGCTGAAGCAATGTGTCTAGTGTGACGACTAGCACTGTCTGCATACCCGACGTATGATAACGAATGTGATGACATATGTGCGAAAGAAAAAGATTACATGAGAAAAACACCTTAAACCAAACAAATAATCCAGAAGCATCAAAATAAAAATAGGCAAAACTTATATACATAAAATTACAAAGCATATGCCTAGTGTGAAACTAGGCAAAATACTTCTTCAGATAGAGCCCGTTGCGGGGCTCCTCGAGTGGAATTCCATTACAGTCCTGTAGTTTGTAAGCTCCTTTTGAGAGGGATTTAGTAACAATGTAAGGACCGAGCCACAAGGGTTGGATCGTTCTTGCCCCCAAGAGGTCGTGTTTTTGATCATAAAGTAGAACAAGATCGCCCTCTTGGAAAGAACAAGGCTTGACAGATTTGTCGTATTGAGCTTTAACTCGGCGCTGGTGAGCTTCGAGTGCTAGTGTAGCATCTCGACGAGTTTCGTCCAAATGATCGAGCGAGAGCAAGCGCTCTTCTGTGGCGGTGGTGCCAGGCAGGAGTTCAACCGCTAGTTTAAGCGATGGGATTTCACACTCAATCGGAAGTACTGCCTCCAGGCCGAAAGAAAGTTGGAAAGGTGTGAAGCCTGTGGCAGTTTTTACTGACGTTTGGTATGCCCATAACGCAGAATATAACTTTCGATGCCATGTGGTTTTATGGTTTCCGACCAATCGACGAATCATGGTTTTGAGAACGCCATTTACGGCTTCTACTTGACCATTAGCTTGAGGATAATAAGACGAAGATTGATCTTGTCGAAAACCTAGCATGGATGTTAATTCGGTCATCATATGATTTTGAAAATGAGATCCATGATCTGTGACAATCAATAGGGGTATGCCGAACCGACAGATAACCTGATTAAACAGGAAGAGAGCGGCGGTTTCGCCATCGGCCTTAAAAGTGGGAAGGGCTTCAGCCCATTTCGTAAAATAATCGACCGCAACCACAATGTAGTTGTGACCGTTTTCTGAAGCGGGATTGCAGGTGACGAAGTCAATTCCCCATTTAGCGAAAGGAACGACGGAGATAACCGGGTGAAGGGGGGTAGGATGCGCGCACATTTTCTTTGTGAAAATTTGACATGGATGGCATTTCTGGACTGCTGCAATGCAATCTTTAAACAAAGTGGGCCACCAGTAACCAGCACGCAAGATTTTTTGGGTAGTAGCTATGCCCGAAAGATGACCACCACATGCCCCTGCGTGGCAGTCATTTAAAACGCATTCTGCCTCATCGATAGTGAGACAACGTCGGAGAATAGTATCAACACCACGATGATATAGTGTATCGTTTAGCATGAGGTAGTGCTTTGCTTGGTGGCGGATACGATGACGGTCATCAGACGTGAGAGCTGGGCGGAAGCATTGAGTTTGTAGGTAGACTAAGATGTCTCCATACCAGGGGTCCAAAGAGTCGACCAAGTAGACAGATTCATCAGGGAATGGATCATGAGCTACCTCCGCCGGGTCGATTCTGGGAAGGTCCGATAGTAATTCGGCGAAGACAAGGGATTTCTTTGCTTTGGTAGCCGTGAACACCAAATCAAATTGTTGGAGGATGACGATCCATTTGGAATACTTCCCTCCTATAATTTGTCTAGACAAGATATGTCGCATGGGATTCTCCAAAGCAATCACCGTAGTCTGTCGCAGCAATATATAATGTCGGAGCCGGGTGACGGCGAAAACTACCGCCAGAGAGAGTTTCTCCACATGTGAATAACGTAATTCAGGTCCAATGAGACCTTTTGATAAATAGTAAATCACATGTTCGCTGTCGTCATCGTGTACTTGAACCAAAACCATTCCAAGTGAGGATGGTGATGTTGCCAGATAGAGGAGAAAGTCGCGTGAGTAATCGGGGGCACTAAGGAGTGGGGCTGAAACAAGTGCATGTTTTAAAGCATCAAATGACCGTTGAGCTTGGTCATCCCACAAGTATAGTGTTCCTTTCTTCAATAATCGCATGAAGCCTTTCGTCATCTCAGCATAGTTAACGATGAAATGTCGCAAAAATTTTGCCTTCCCCTGCAAGATTTGGAGTTGAAGGATGGATTGTGGTGCCGGCAATTCTACAATTGCTTTGACCTTATCGGGATCAACCCTAATCACGTGCTTGGAAACAATGAAACCTAACAATCGTCCAGACTCGACCATAAATATGCATTTATGAGGATTCAAACGTATATTGTAGAACCTGCACCTAGAAAACATTTCTCTTAAATGAGCCAGGTGGTCTCGTCGCTTCTTGGAATGAGCTGGAAGGTCATCTAAGTAAGCTTGTACAATATGCCGAATGTCATGAAAGGCGTAGTCCATAGCCCGCTGAAAATTTTCTCCAGCATTCTTTAGGCTGAATGGGAGTTTTTTATACACAAAAATGCCCCAAGGACAGATGAAAGCAGTTTTATGCTGGTCGTCTTTTTTTATGGCAATCTAGTTGTATCCCGAGAATCCATCCATGAAGGAAAAAGATTCGCATCCGGCACAATCGTCGAGAATTTGATCAATGAACGGCGTAGGATAATTTTCTTTGGGACAAGCGGCGTTCAGATCGTGATAATCGACGCAAACTCGAATAGTGCCTTGTTTTTTATCAACGGGAACCGGATTGGAAACCCATTCAGTTAAGGGAACGGGATAAATGAAGCCAGCGTTTAAAAGTTTTTCTACTTCAACCTTGATAGCGGATGCTTTGCGCTGGTGGACAGGTCTGAGTCGTTGCCAGATTGGTTTAGCATTGTCATAAGTCTTGATTTCGTGCTCAACAATAGAAGGATCTATGCCGGGCATTTCGTCATAAGACCAAGCAAAGACATCGCGGAATTCTTTAAAAAGAGATGTGAAGGACGCAATTTCCTCAGGATTGCAGTCGGCTCCAATCTGAATATTTTCCACGATACCCGTTTTGACCGAGATATCAATGAGCAGTGTCTTGGAAAGATTACCCATGTTCCCTTCCGAATCGATAGTGTGGACAGTCGTATAAGAGGAGGGAACGATCTCAGGTTGGTCAAAAGACGGGATTTCAGTTTTTATCGCCTCCGAATCAATCGTCGAAGCGCGATGGTGGAACTCTCCCCAAGGTCGTTCTTCTAATGACATGATCTCTCGAATAGCTTCGTCTGTAGGCCATACTTCATTGAGAAGATCCTTAGAGAGAACCGTGATGGGAGAGAGGGTCGTACCTGTGGTCGAAACCATATCAGTGGAGGGTTCAGATGCGACTTGGATGGCTTGGTAAGCCAACTCAACCGGCGAAAGCGGCATCTGATCTCCATAGGAATCAATTTCTGAAGGTGCCGGAATGATCCATGGGTCGATAGAGCCATCCGAAGAGGTGGATATCATTGCAACCGTGTTTGGGATCTGAGGCGGCGGTAGAGGAAAACAACCCAGTATGGAAGATGCCTTCAGAAGACCGGTACCGATACTGACGTAAGAGTCAGGGACACCTCCTATTAGGGGTACCGAGCTACTTGGTAAAGTGGAATACTCAGGGGTGCAGAAGGATAGCTGATCGACCGTGACTATTCTCCCATCCAATGGAAATAGGATGAGTCGGAAGACCGAAGACACGATGGCGGTCATAGCATAAGACCAACTGCGACCGAGCAATAGATTATAGTCGAGATGACGCTCTACGACTTCAACGTCCACGTTTACCATTTTCCCACTTAGAGTGATGGGAAAGCTAGCAAGGTATCCTTTTGGTAGGAAAGTGTGGCCATCGAAAGCTTTGAGGGAATTCGATGGCGGGGTTAGAGTAGGAGAACCTAAATTCATCCAGCAAGCTTGTGACATAACGCAGGTCGAAGCACCTTCGTCTATGACAGTGCGATGGATGGGTCTCCCTTTCGACACAACCTGCACCTGGAATGCGAGTTGATGCGAGAGGCGAGGTTTAGCCTTTTCCATATCAAAGACTGCTAGCATGGAATCCTGGGGATCTATTCCGCCAATGGCCGAAAGCAAGGATTTCCTTTGTGCTGGACAGGTTTGTAATACTTCAAGTGCAGACATGGCTGACGGTGCCTGCGCCAAATCTTCTACAATATTGTAGTTTTGGGCTGCACGTGCAGAGGTATTATGAGTCGTGCGTCAAAGTGTCCCTTTGGGGGGACGAATTACAGGTTCAACAGTAGGCCTTTCGATATGCAAATCGTTGGGCGGCGGTGGATTGGAACTAGTTCCAGGTTCCTGAGCATCTATGGTAGGAGTTCCATAAAGCTTGGCACGAGTTTGAAGGTCAATACTCTCGATGCCATAAATGGCAGATGGTCCTTCGCCGGAAGGATTCGAACCACCATTGCCCCGTTGATGGGGTTGTGGTGGGTTGTCAACCATATGTTGATGTTGTTGCAGTTGATTGGGGAAAGGATTGTGAAGAACGGCAGGTGTTCTCCCAGAATCCTTGTTAGCAATAAAATCAGTGCATTCCTGCAACCGAGGACATTTGTATGTCAAGTGGTCCTCCGCACAGATTTTACAAGGAAATCTCATGGGTTTATCCTTTCCTTTTTCATTAGCAGCATTTTTATGATTAGAGTTATTCTGATTATTCGACTGCTCTTCCGAAGAAGATGTTTTCTTCTTATTCTTCCTATTTTTCCCGTTGGGTTTTGTGAGGTTTGCACCGAATTTACCTCAGCGGAAGGGAGAGGAGTCGTTTGATGGGGGGCGGTGGCAGCCGAGGATGGCTGGGAGGTTTGCCCCCGAGACTGATTGGTGGCTACACCAGAGATCGCGCCAACGAGACCATCGGCATGAGCTCCGGTTTTCTGAGTAGCCGGAGGGTTTGGGTTACCAGGGGCATGGGGGAGCAGATCGTAAAGCGTGCCGGATTGTGAATAGATTAAATCCAGGTGTTGGGCACGACGAATACATTGATCTTCTATCATCGCACCGGAAAGGCCAATGTCTTTAGAGATGTGGGGTAAAAGAGACTTGCAAAACCAATTGGCCAAGAGATGGTCCGGTATTGGCGCTTTGACGAGCCTCCTCCTA
The DNA here is from genome assembly GCA_034641835.2 of Pinus albicaulis. Classification (NCBI taxonomy): domain Eukaryota; kingdom Viridiplantae; phylum Streptophyta; class Pinopsida; order Pinales; family Pinaceae; genus Pinus; species Pinus albicaulis. The sequence goes on along the minus strand of CM076578.1, from coordinate 1,800,051,600 downwards.
CGTCTCCATTCATGAATATGGTCAGAGATGTGGGTGGCGGTGTCTTGGCGCAGCAATGTTAACAGTTCTGTTCTGGTTTCTACTCTAATTGGAAGGTGGAAGTTCTTTAAGAACTCCGTCGCTAAAGCGCCAAACGTATTGATGGCGGCGCGTGGTAATTCAATGTACCACTTGGCGGCATTGCCTGTAAGGGTGCGGGGAAACAGTCGAAGTCGGACACTATCATCTACCATGGAATTGGATATGGACCATAAATGGAAGGTAGTGATGTGTGCGGCCGGGTCTTCCCCATGTTTCCCGTCGAACTTCGGGATATCAGAAGGAATCTTATGCGGTATTGGAGGCCAAAGCGGGTTGTGGTCGATGGGGTCGTTCGTCAGCTTATGGATGTCGGGTATGTCCAAAGCTGCCAAGAAAGGCAATTGTGGATTTTCCCCCGAGTCTAACCAAGGCAGTATGGGCTGATTACTTGGACCATAGGGTCCTCCCATCCACGTGTTACCAGAAGGGTAAGTGGGACTTTGATAAAAACCTCCCATAGGTGGAGGAGTAGGAACATATGGTTGCTGTCCATAGGGCATAGTGTATTGAGGGGAAAATGGTTGGTTGCCCCCAGCGTAAAAGTGCCCTCCCACTCCAGATGGAGGTTGGGGTTGGTTAGTCCAAATGGATGCAATAGAGTTTCCTGGAGGCATACTAGTACTTGCATAATTTGGCAACGGTATAGATCCTACACCTATGTTTGAACCACTTAAGGGGATAGTATTTACAATGGGTTGTCCCAATTGTCCTAAGGATTGCATAGGAAGAGAAATATTCCCAGCTACCTGTGTACTAATAACACTGCCCCCTGGTATAGTGGCCAGGGGGTTTGAACTCAACAGAGGGTTCCAACCGAAAGGGTTGTTAAAGGGCACCGAAGTAGTCGTGCTCGTGGGAGGAGCTACCGTGGTCCCCAACGTAGTAACGGTAGGAGTAGATGCCGAAGGGTTCGATAAACTACTAACAGTTGTGTTGACCATAGGGTTGGGGGTAGGCATATGTTGACTACTGGGGTTACCCAGTAACGCCATAGAACTGACCACCGTCGGGGACGATGATGGCGAACCAGGAATGGTTGCCATTGGTATCGACCCTGTGGATACCGGTGGAGAAATAGATGTTGGTGTTGCCGCAGACATATCTTGGCGCGGTGGAATCTGGATTATCACAGGTCCTAACGGATCAGTGAGCGGAGGATTGTAGTTAGGTACAACACCTTCAGTGAAAGGGTCCTCCGGAAGTTCCGGCTGATAAGGGTCTATGTGATAATCAAGATTAGTCAGAGGAGACTGCTCTTCCGTAGAAGGCCCGGGTTCACCAAGGTTCAATCTTTCCTCTAGGGTGAGAGGAGGTAGACCTTGCTGTCGTCGAGACAGACGGTGTGGGTCAGGGGACGCCATGGTGACCGGTTTAATTTTAACAAATTTTATTAAAATGTGATATATTATGAAGTCTCAAGTGACAGTAACCACACACTTTCTAAAAAGAAAAGACTCTCTAAAATCAATCAGCAAGCAGCCAGTATAGGGTGCCCTGTCTGAGTACTACCGTTCACTGGTGATGAAATCCAGTCTCACAATAGCATACAGAGAGGGTTGGTCGAAAGTATAGTTACGGTCACTCTCGAGCTTCGCTCGAACCTCAAACGATAGGTGTAAGCACTCCCATGAAGACGAGTACCCTCCTAAAGACCGAAGACAGAGTGGGTCCGTCTGTTTCAGGTACCAGGACAGCCCGTCCCAGTCACCTTGTGTAAGTCCCTAAAAGTATGGCCACTAAGGATACCTCAAATCACAGACATCATCAGGGGGGTCCAAGGTCAAGGACAATGTGCTATATGGGCAGAATACCTAGATCCCTGATCTAGTTTCGACATCCCCGAAGGGAACCCCAATATATGACACACCCATAGGATGCAGTCGAAGGCGGGCTACCTTCTAGTGCACCCAAGTGTTGTCTCGCGCTGAGCTCTGGTAAAGGAACGGTCCCAATAATGTGAGTGCAGCAGGATTTCACTCGTTAATGACTCTAGTTTTCAAGTTTTGAGATCTTGGGTAGTTTTTTCACTTTCCTAACCCAAGATCCTAGCCTGAACTACTGTTTGTGTGAGCTCAAAAAAGAGTTATTAGATTGATTTTATTATCGCTTTGTTTTTAGTGTACTTTGTTATTAGTCTTGCGGAGGGGGAATGGACGTATGAAGTATAGTGAGACTTTGACTCAAAAAACCATGCAAAACATGCTCTAAATATTAACTTCAATGAAGAGTGTTTCTACAAGGAGAGGTTTCTTTTTCAATCATCCATGCACCAACATTTAAATAACACAGCTCAACTTTTAATATTCATACTTCTATCTACCTCTTTGAACAGTCTGTGAACTAAACTTTCAGAATAAACTCAGCTAAATGAAAAAAAATAAAAAAATCTTTTTTTAAAAAGTAAATGCTTTGCACACTAAAAAAAAAAAGAAACAAATAATCAATTCCAGTTTAGCAAACAAGCATAGGGATTCAGTCAGTGAAAGGTACTGGTGGCCAAAAAAATCTACAGCTAAAACACAGTCACAGTAGTGAATAGCAAGGTTTTTGGCTGAGTAACGCTCTGTCTGTGAGAAAATACAACATTATAACGCACTGTATTTAAGCCTAGACCGTGTTATAACGCACTGGATGAACTGCATAGGTCACGTTAACCAGGGAAAAGCTCTTCAGTTGGCCAGATAGGAACAGGATTGAACTCTGCAAGCGTTTGGTATGTCTACTGGGCATCAAAAAATGGTCCGAAGGATACTGAACAGAGGAGAGAAGAAATGAAGGGAAAAAATAGTCCGGAAACTATGGGGAAAAGTCCCCAGCGGAGTCGCCAATTCTCTCTATCTCTACAAATTCCCCACCCAACTGATTCTTCATATCTCTATTCTAGAGAAAATCATGTTGTTTAAGCTACTGAGCATGGGACATGCCCGACTCTAGGCAAATACTATATTTTCTGACATATGTTGTTGTTTCAGGTTTTCCTCAGTCTTTCAATCTCTCTCTATCTCTACAAATTATAAAGTATTTCGGCCATCATCTTCGTCTCTGACCTCACACTTGAGGGGGCATCTGTTACAGGTCAAAATACCTCCTCATCAACCCTCCTCAGAGGGCATCTGTAATAGAGGCATCGGAAGGATACTGAACAGAGGAGAGAAGAAATGAAGGGAAAAAATAGTCCGGAAACTATGGGGAAAAGTCCCCAGTGGAGTCGCCAATTCTACTTTAGGGTAAACTGCTTAGGTGGTTGGTTTTTGAGGATCCCTCTCAGGGCTTTCCGGTGCCTGAGGCAGACAGTAAGATTAGCTATGCTGTTCACAAAGATAGCATGAGCATGTTCATATTAGCTTGAAATAACTTGAAGGAATACAATAGAGAATTACCTCTTTGACAGCTTTAGAATCCTTTGGAGAGCGCTACGCAGCAAAGCAAGAGTCCTTCTTCACCGGCTCCAAATCTGAGTCCTGCAATCAGTCAAAGCACCCGCGTAATTTCTAATATAACAAGTATTCTATCAATTAAATCAACAATAAACATCTAGATTATACACATCTGAGCCATTCATATCATACTAAGCAAATATTGAAACAACAATATAACATTAAGCATCGAATGGACAAAACGAACATAGTTCTATTGATTTTGAAAGAAGGAGGATTACAACCATCGGTTGTACCAAGCCCTCCTCAGTCTCCCAATCTCTCTTCTCTCTAGTGAAGAAGTCCAAGTCAACAAACTCTCTAGGAGCCTCTTTGACTCTTGGCTTTCACAATGTCACACTATTCTCTATTCCACAAGTAAGCAAGAACCTTGAGCAATCCTTCGACCTTCAATTAAGAGCCTTCAGCTCCTTCTTATAGGAGAGGGAGAAAGCCATTGTTGCCCTTCTCTTTCCACTAGTTTGGAATGGAAAAAACTTAGATTTTTCTTTGATCTCTATGCTTTTGCCTCCTTTGGAGTTCAGTCTCTCATGGCAATGACCAATAATGAACTGGTGCTTCTGCAGTTTCCTTTGTGAACTGACTCCTTTGTGAGGGAAAGTCGGAGATTCAAATCATTCTCCGCGCTCTTTTCCCAATTCAAACTTAAAACACGGGTAACACTTCCCTTCAATGTAAACAGAGCGTTTCCCTAGTCACTAACGCGGCCAATGCACTGCTTGCCTGTGTTATAACGCTCTTGTTCTGTTCTTCATAGGCGTTACCCTGGCAGAAATAGGTTTAACTTAGGTCTTTGTACTTCTTCCATATTTGTCTTCCCCTTTGAGCTGATGAGGAGGTATTTTGACCTGTAACAGTCTCTTGGAGGACTAAGAAGACTAGGGGCTAAACAAAAGAAGGGCCAAGGGCTAAGCACTCGGTCCCGGGCCTGGGTCATATGAAGAAATGGGGGTGGATTACTTAAGCCGAAAGGCGCTTAAGGTCATATATGTTAAAAGGGGCATGTTTAGGCCAAAATAGTGGGTTTTGATAGGTTAGAGAGAGCATTTTTTAAACCAAAAAAAGAACTTTTTATGGTTTAAAAAAGGGATTTTGAGGGATTTGAAAGGTAAAGGAGGATAAAATGAGACCTCTGAAGGGGAAAAAAGACTATTTTTAGAGGGAAAATGACAAAATGAGAAGGGGTGAAATGGGCTAAATTCTATAAAACAATTCTTTTCAAGAATCGACAGGCTCTCTTTGAAATTTTTTTTGTGGAAAAAACAGTGAAGATGATTTGTAAGATAAAAGACACCAAGAAGGCTTCAATAACTAGAATTTTTCCATGAATATTGCTTCTTGAAGGCTTACGAACATATTTAGCCATCATTTGTTGTGACAAATTTTACTGATGGCTAACATGAGGAAGAGATCAGTACAGTAAATGATGAAGGCCAAAGGCCTATCAAGCCAAAAAACATCTTCTCCCATGATCCTTGCATGTTCTCAAGAGGTGTGATGTTATCAATTTTTTGAGAGGGTTAAACAAGTCCAAATCCACTCAGAATTGACTAGGTTGTTCATTCTCAGCCTACAAAACCTCCAAGTCAACCTAGTAGGAGTGAATTTTGAACTCTCATCTGAATCCATTGTTAAATCCACATGAATACTAGATATTGGTGAGAGATGGTTTAAACAAAAGAAATTTGACTTGAGCTATTATGAGCACTACCTCAAACCTAGCTCTCAGCAAGGCTGCAAGGTTGTTTTCCCCTTCTCCCACCTGCTAGAGAGGTATGCCCTACTGATGAGGCATATTATCAAGTACTTCACCTGTGAGGGGAGGTACTCTAGGGTTTATTCTTATCACATAAGGCTTCTAACACACTTCACCAGGGTTAAATTGATAAACCTACCATACTATCTCTACCGGAGCATTGACAAAATGACTTTAGTGGTCAGGATGAAGAGTTATGCCCACCAAATGCAGAGCCTTTTTCACCACTCCTTGGTTAAGATGATTGTTTTACACCAACTACAAGAACAAGGAATCCCTTGGGAAGTTTGTATCTCACATGATGTATTTGTCAATCCCCAAGCCTTCATTCAACAAAATTTTCCTTCCACTTCACACCCACCTACCTCCACTCCTCCATCATCTCCACATATGCCTTCTCCACAAGTAAAATCACCTCCTATCTCTTCTCCTAATGCATCAAGTGAAGATGGTGGCAGTAGCAATAATGAACAAGTAGATGACAGTGAAAGGGAAGAAAACATTGAGGTAGAAATAGATTTAAATGAGGAAAAAGAAGAGGACAACAGTGTTGAAAAAGAAGATGATGTTAGTAGCCATGAAGAAAAAACAAATAGTAGTGAGAATAAAGAAGACAATGAGATGAAGACATGATCTAGTGAGGAAGAAGAAGAAGATGATGATGACATGGAGGAGAATGATGAAAATGGCAGTAAAAAAGAGGAAGACGGTGAGAAATTGGAGAAAAATATTGATAATAATGACACCACTAAATCAATCTCAAGTGCAGAAAAGAGTGTTGATGATGAACAAGATAAATACAAAGAGGATTATGAAGAAAACAATGAAGGTGACAGTCAGCAAGACAGTGCACGAGACATCGAAGAGGAAGATGTGTTTGAGCATGACAGTGAGCATAATGATAGTGAAAATAGTGCTAAAATGAATGAAGAAAATTAAAATGAAGAAAAAGAGGGAGAGGATGAAGAAATTGAAGACCAAGAATATACAAATGATGAAACTAAGACAGAGTTTTAAGGGGTAGATAGTGACCAAGGCAGTGGCACAATTGAGACAATCAGTGATGAGCAAGGAAATAGTCATGACAGTCATGACACAAATCAACCTCTAAATGACCAAGAAACTCAATATGACAGTGCAAAAAGTGACAGAGAAGAGGACCTTAGTGAAGGATAGAGGCAAAATGAGGCAAGTGAGGAGAGTAGTGATCAGTTTGAAGGCCAAGAAGATAGTATGGAAAACAGTGAGGGAAATGTACATGATAATGAAGCTCAAGGTCAAGAAATTAATGACCCAATGGAGCATGAAGTGACTCATGAAAGCCATGACAACGATGAAAAGGCTTGTGACTTCATCAAAGATCAAGGAACCCTCATCACTCCTCTCACATGCACCTACCACAAAGGCAAAAGCGATGTGTTTTCTGCCTCAAAAAGGAAAAGGGCCATCTCTCCTCCAGCTATCAAGCACAAAGAAAAAGGAAAGGAAAAGATGGACAAAGTTGAGCAGCAGATAAAGGTAAGGAGAAGAAAAAGGATCAAGAATACTTCTCAAGGGCGTCAATTCATTGATCTATATAGTGATAATGAGGACGAGGAAATGACCACTAGATTGCTTCTCTTGTAGAAATATGCATAGCTTTAGGAGTGGGAAGGAGACTTTGACATGGAACAAGGTGTAATTCAGTATTACAAGGAGGAGCACAAGAATTTCAAGAAGGTGAAAAGGGACCTTGCTCTACAAAAGAAAATGACCAGGCATTATGCAAGGAAAAACATTCTTGTTTGTGCCAAACTAAAGGAGGCCCTTATGGAGCTATAAAACCTTAAAAGGGAAAAAGTACATGACAACCTTGGATTTTTGGCTGAGGCTTCTCAAAAGGTGTCCAAGACCTCTTGAGGGACCTCTCCACCAAGTTTGAGGCAATTTGAACAAAATTTTGTCTTTTTGAAAATTTGACCCCTCTGTGCACAACACCCTAGGCGATACGCAAAAAATTGGTGCAGCCTCAACTCTCAAAGTTTTCATTTTTGGATTTCACACATCATCAGAAGTCTGCTAACAAATTTTTAGATGATTTGGAGCATTTTTACCCCCTCAAAAGGTCAAAACACATCAAAACTTTGACCTTTCAACCTAGTTTTCAGACCAGGTGCTGTGCACATAGACGTGCTGGGAGATTTGATTTTTGGATAGTTAAATGGAATCTTCTCAACACAACTAAATAATTTCTAGAAAGTAGACTCATCAGGATTTCAACGAGCCATCATGGAGCCAAATTCGGTGTCAGGAAGGGGTCCAAAACTCAGCTGCAAGAGACCTTATTTCCTGCTGAAGTGGCACTACGCACAAAGGTTGCCTAGCATGTTTTGGACCAAAAGTCAACAAAACACACTCATTTATTGAAAATAGATATTTTCAAGTTTTTAGAGGAAAATTAAGCTATAATTAGGTGCAAATAGCTATTTTGGCATTTATTTCTTAGGATATTATGTGCCTTATGACTTGCATGGTCTCTTGGCCATAAATGATATTTATGACTATATTTGACATTTTCCTACCACATTTAGGGTTTTACTCCTCATTTTCTCCATAAATAGAGCATGAGGCCGCTATTTATTTTGTTGGCATTTGATGAGCTTGAAGAGAAATATACATGGTTTCATGAGCTTGGAGAAGAAATCTGTTTTGTGAAGTGGATGAATGGCTTGTTTGGCTTGATGATGGAGAAGCTTGTTTGAAGGATTTGTTTTAACCCTGAACAGAAATTATCTACACATGAATCTTATAATAGAAAATAAACAATAGCGAGAGCATAAAACATAAAATAGATAAACACAGAGATTTTCACCTGGATCCCAAATCGGGACGACCAGCTTGATTTTTCATTATATTCCTTTATTTACCTTACCTTATGTATGCATCTCAAGAAACATATATAGACATCCGTAACCCTGGATTATAACACTAGCAGTAGTTCCCTTGACCAGATCTACAAAATACTAGGGGCCTAAAACCGTGCCCCAAAACCATGTGCAAACTCATACCTGAAAACATAGGTGGAATGCACTTTATGGAGTGGGACCGCATATCAAAAAAAAAAAATTTAGCAGCGAACTCTGCCCCCACCTGTGACCCTCTGCTATGCCCGGCTGATAACACAGCAGCATTAGGGCTAGTCATGGAAAGAATATAACACATACCCAACATTCTCCCACTTGTTGTTTTATTTCCACGGGGGGCCACAGGAGAGCTTAGTCATTTGGCCAATTCTTCAACACCCATTGTTTCTCTACACCAAGAGAACTTCTGAGTGCTCACAGACTTCGTCAATGCATCTGCAACATTCTTCAAAGTGTCCACCTTTACTAGTAACACCCTTTTAGCCTCAACCATATCTCTAACAAAGTGATATTGAACATCGATGTGCTTTGTCTTTGAATGATAAGCAGGGTTCTTAGCCAAGAAAATTGCACTTTGGCTATCACAGTCTATCCTTATAGCTTGCTGTACCAACCCCATACTTGAACACAATCTTTGCAGCCAAACTGCTTCCTTGCTTGCATGAGTGGCTGCTATGTATTCTGCCTCTGTAGTTGAAAGAGCCACTACAGACTGTCTTTTACTCATCCAACTGACTGCACCTCCAAATAAGCTAAACACATACCCACTTGTAGATCTTCTTTGGTCCAGATCTCCAGCCCAGTCTGCATCAACAAAACCACGAATGTCCAACATTCTTTCCAATCCTGGTCTTCTCTGGTAGCACAAGCCATAATCACTAGTGCCACGTAAATATTTGAAAACCCGCTTCATTGTTGTCCAATGCTCCTTCCCTGGGTTTGACATAAACCTGCTCAATACTCCCACTGCATGTGCAATGTCTGGTCTAGTACAGACCATTGCATACATCAGGCTACCCACTGCACTTGCATATGGAACACGGGACATATCCTCCTCTTCTTCTTGTGTCTTGGGACACTGTTCAGCAGACAGCTTTGCACCTACAGGAATAGGAACACTCATCGGTTTACTATCCTGCATATTGAACCTCTGCAATATAGTCTCGACATACTTCCTCTGGTTTAACCAGAGCTTCCTCTTTGCCCGATCTCTCTTAATTTCCATACCCAAAATATAGTTTGCAGCACCCAGATCCTTCATGTCGAATTTGGAGAACAGTTGGGTCTTCAAATCTTGGATAATTTCTTTGTCATTTCCAATCAACAACATGTCATCCACATACAAGACCAAATAAATAACATGGTCACCAATTAATTTAAAATAAACACAGTGATCCTCCTTGCTTCTGGTGAAGCCAAGTCCCCGTATATAGGTATCAAATTTCTGATACCACATCCTTAGTGACTGTTTTAACCCATACAGAGACTTCTTCAACCTGCATACCAGTTCTTTCTTACCCTTCACCATAAATCCTTCAGGTTGCTTCATGTAGATCTCTTCTTCTAGATCCCCGTGAAGAAATGTTGTCTTCACATCCATCTGTTCTATCTCAAAATCAAATGCAGCAGCAACGGATAAAAGTAATCTAATAGAAGTAACTTTGGCAACAGGAGAAAAAATATCACCAAAATCAATTCCCGGCACCTGGGAATAACCTTTTGCTACCGACCGAGCTTTGTATTTCTCCACCTTTCCTTCTACATTCATCTTCTTTTTAAACACCCATTTGCTCCCAATGGGCTTCCTTCTAGCCGGAAACTCCACCAGATCCTATGCCTCATTTTTGTGCAAGGATGCCATTTCATCAACCATGGCCTCCTTCTAGAGTTTTCCATCCTCTGAATCTACTACCTCCCTGACAGTTCTGGGATCATCATCAGTTATAGTTAAGGCAAAACCTGAACAAAAATCAAATGGACTATACCTTTCTGGTTGCCTTCTTTCCCAAACTGATCTTCTCAAAGTTGGGGTTTGTGGCTCTTCCTCTTCTGAATATTCTTCTGTTGTAGAGTCTGATTCATCCTCCTTTAGCTCAAACTCTATCTTCTCAGGTTCCTTTGGTAGGATTTCATGTGTAACAACATCTTTCACCTCTCTAAACACCACATCTCGGCTGTACACAACCTTCCTTGTTTCTGGGTTCCAAAGCTTGTAACCCTTTAAACCATCCTTATACCCAATAAAGATGCACCTTTCAGATTTATTATCCAACTTGGTCCTTTTCTCCTTTGGAACATGTACATATGCATCACATCCAAATGCCCTTAGATGTGAAAGAGAGGGTTTCTTACCAGTCCATACCTCATGTGGGGTCTTATCCTCCAACGCTGATGAAGGTGATCTGTTAACTAAGTAACATGTAGTCTCCACTGCCTCTGCCCAGAATTATTGTCCTAACCCGGTACCACTGAGCATGCTTCTTGCCTTTTCCATCAGTGTTCTATTCATTCTTTCTGCAACTCCATTTTGCTGAGGTGTGTATGGAGTAGTCTTTTTTCGTGCTATACCACACTTCTTACAGAACTCTTCAAATTCCTTCTTGCAGAACTCCCCACCATTATCTGTCCTCAACGCCTTTATCTTCTTCTCTGTCTGGTTTTCCACCAGAGCCTTAAATTCTTTAAATTTATCAAAGACTTCAGATTTCTTCCTCAAGAAATATATCCATGTATTCCTTGAGAAGTCATCTATGAATGAAACATAGTACACAGACTTTCCCAGTGATGGAACTGACACAGGCCCAAACACATCACTGTGCACAAGTTCTAATATCTTGTTTGCCCTCTTAGCACGAGAAGGAAAACTCACCCGATTCTGCTTCCCATATACACAATGTTCACAGAAATCGAAATCCAGAGAGAAATTAGACATACCTTCTACCATACCATTTCTATGTAGTATCCGAAGGCCCTTCTCTCCAATATGTCCAAGCCTTTGATGCCATAGCATGGTCTTTTCTCCAGAGACAACTAGGCTTTCCGCTCCACTTTCAGGAACCATAGAACTGTTACACCCATCAATAACAGTGCTACCTTGTAGCTTGTACAGAGTTCCAGTCCGAACTCCCCGCATTAATACCAGTGCTCCCCGAACCATCTTGCAGGCATCTTTCTTGAACACTATTTTTACACCTGCATCATCCATCTTGCTTACAGAAATCAGATTTCTGGCCAATGTAGGAATATGCAGAACACCAGGAAGTGTTCTAATCCTCCCACCTTGCAGCTTCAGCTTGAACTTTCCACGTCTGACGATTCTGGCCTTCCTATCATCCCCTAGGAAGACATCACCACCATCATATTTCTCATACTCGCAGAACCACTCCCTATGGGGAGTGAAGTGAAAGGATGCACCTAAGTCAATCAGCCATGACTCATGATCTACATGTATACTTGAACAAGAAGCCAAATACACATCCCCACCTTCATCCGAGGTGGTTTTTGCCTCTGCAAAAGGAGCATCATCAGATCTCTTTCCTTTCTCAGGAGCTTTAGATCTGCACTCCTTTTTGTAGTTCCCTTCCTTTCCGCATTTCCAGCATACCTTTACAAACTTTCCAAGAGATTTAGATCTCCCTCTAGATTAGATCTCTCGCTCGAAAACTTATTCTTGTTTCTATTTTGGGACCTTCCTTGTATAGATAAGGCATCTCCATTTTGACCCTCCATGTTTCTCCATCTCATTTCCTCCGATAGCAAGGCTGAGACAATGTCATCAAAATTCAAGGTAGTTGTATTGCTACCTGTTGCAATAACCAAATTGTCCCACAAGTTTGGTAGAGAACAAAACAAAATGATGCACTTATCTTCATCTGATATTTTAATATCAACAGATGACGGCTGACTTACAACAGTATTGAAGGCGTTCAGATGCTCTATCACCGAGTCTCCTGTTAGCCCCCCTATAAATTTTTAACAAGCAAACAGGGGGCTAAAATGTTTCTGAGCCTTCAAGGAATGCATTTCCTCTGAAAACACAGCATCCTTGTAGCCTCCTTTTGCCTTCTGTTAGTGTCAGTCTAGTCATTGCCTTCAGTCACTATTCAAAAGCTGTTATCTCCACAAAATTAGGTCCCTGCCTTCAGAGATGTTTTCTGTAGCATTTTCAGTGCCAAATCATCCTCCAAGAAGATCCATCAAAAAGAGCTCGAAAAGAGCTTTCTAATAGTATGCTAGACTCTCAAAACTGACTTCTGGATTTAATTCTACGCCTAAGTGAAGTTAAACCCCTTATATCCCCATATATCCCCTATTCCCCATGTTTCCCTTTTAAATTTATGTTTAAATTTTTAATATTCCCTTTAAAACCCCTTTCCCTCCTTTCCGATTATAAATTTCATTGTAAATCATTGTAAAACAAAAATGTGCGATTTATATAACCAATTCCCCTCCATGACCCATGGAAATTTATAATAAAATGTTATATTATAAAGTCCCCACCGTGTTAACCACTTCCCCTTTCATACCCCGTAAAATTTGGTAACAAAGTTTATGTTATATTTATATATAAACCCGCCGCCTTACAATCGCAAAATTTTCCAAATCACATGTTTTATATTGAACGTTCTGATCACTCCAATTGCAAGTATTTGCAACGCGATTGATCGCACCGCAATACACTGCGATTGCGATTGATCGCACCACCACTCTGATCTGCCCGATCGCAAGTCTCCTACGATTGACCCGATCGCAAGTTCGTTCCTCTTATTGATCACACTCCCCTCCGATCATTCCAGTCCCCGATTGCGACCTCCCGACTGCATTCTCCATAGTTGATCCCTCCCATTGATCCAATGGTCCGCACACTCTCCGCCCAATCGCAATCACAAGTTTCTTTGTGTCACCCCACTGACCTTCTCGATTGCAATTCCCCGATCTCCCGATTGAAGTTTCTCTTCTAATCCACCTAATCGCAAGCCCTCCTCCGATTGCATCGCAACGTTTGAAATGCGATTGCGATTACCCCCGCTCCCGAACTCTGATTGCGATTGACCCCTCGGGTCCCACCATTTAATTCTTCTGCCTGTTCATATAAAATAGGGCCTTCCCCTTTGTAAATCAGAAATTTTTATTATTTTCATTTTGCAAAGGTTTTCCATTACCCTTTCTGAATCGCATCGGAAGTTTTTATATGTGTCATTCCATCCCGCCCATCTCCCGATACCAATTTGTGATTGCGATTCGTACCCCCGGTCCCACCATACGGTCTTCTCCACCCATTCCTTATAAAACCCTTTTTTTCCTTCTTAAAGGTCAAAAATTCATTTTTTTGTTTTTACAAAGGGGTTTTCCCCCATTGAATCGGAAGTTTGTTGTATATATTACTCCGCCCGCCCCGCTCTGATTCCGATTGCGATTTCTGTTGGTTTTATGTTTCTCCCCTCCCACTCCATTCCGATTGTGATTATTGTCTCACATATATATCTCTCCGCCCCATTTCAATTGTGATTTATGTGGGTCCCACCTCCTCTCCATTCCTTCCTATTCACTGTTCTTCCCTTCACTAAAGGAAATTTCGTTTAAAAGCAATGTTTAATGAAAAGGTTAGTTTTCTCCAAACGACAAATGGAAAGTCTGAAATTCTGAGGTCTGCGAACTCAGAGGCAGGATCACAGGAAGCAAGGCTCAGTTTGAAGACTTAAGCACACTGTCAAATTCTTATCAGTGCTTCCAACATCAACAGAACATTTTCTCCAGACAATACACCATTCCCACAATGCCCTCCGTGCTCCCTCGAGCCCAAGAAAGTTAAGGACACTGACAGGAGCTTCTTAAAAGACTGTCAAGTCACAGTTATGAAGTATGGAGTGGCCTACAGATCCTTCCATCCAGTTCATAAATTTTATAAGGCAGCGTAGAGTTCCAGACACCTGAAAAGACTCCAAAGAAACAGCAGAGGTCAATCTTGGCCTGACAGAATCCCCCAGAACAGCCTACAGAGTACACACAGTGATGTTGAGCCATTAAGCAGTATGGGTGTGAAAACTTCTACCACACTATCTGGATGAGATCCATTTAATGTTCATCTACTCCTACTATTAATCATTCTCCTATAAGAATTCCCGAGAACGTATTGTAAAGGTTGTTGTTCGGTTGCTGCCGTTGCTATCAAAAGGATTCATTCTGACTGCTAGAACAGTTTTGGGGAGGGAGTAGCAGAGTAGTTGTATGTAGTAGGCTATGAGGAGAACTTTGGATTGTAACAGCCATTGAGCTCAGTGTATGTGACTGGTTTTGCATCAATTAATCAAAGAAAATTTCACAGGATCCTGGTCTATTACTATTGGTGATGTTTCCCTAACTCTGTTTGTTGCATTTTCATGCTACCCATTGTTCTTCTAAGCTCGCATCAGAATATTGGCATAGGATTTACCCTTGTTAGGTACCCTATGTTTCTACTCTCCTTGCCCTCAATGTTTTCTGCTAAATGTGTTACCTAAGGGTTGATTTCAGTTAATTTAACTAGTGTAGTGGATGCCATTGCCTACTAGCTGATGTATGAATTAAATGAATCTGTTCTTAGATGTTCTTGTTGGGTTTAAGCTGGAAGATTTGGGAACACTGGGGATTATATTTAGCCCTGTCCACTAGGATCCTTGTGCGACCAGCTGGCCTTTCTAAGATCTCTTTGTTAAACTTATCTCTGTTTTCCCTTGGAGCATGCTAAAGCTGACCTGGAGTTAAATGACCTCTGGTCTGATCTATAAGCTACCCTTTTGTCCATCCTTTGAGAGCTGCCTTTGAATATGTCCAAGCAGGTCTAGAGTTAAATGACCTCTGGCCTGATCTATAGACAGAAATTGGGTTTCTTTCATTCTCTCACATTCTTTCCTTAATGTTCCATCCCATCATCTATCTAGAAGATCCTTTAGTGTAGATGACTTGCCCTCTGAAAGCTTTGGCTAGTTGTTGCATGTAATTACCTTTCATGACTCCATAGCCCAATGGATGGCACTTTCTTGACCTATCCTCTTTGCTGAAACATCCTGCTGTTTTGTACCTTTTTATCCCATCACTTTCTCAGTCTATGATCTCATAACCAACCCAACAACCAGCCAACCAAATCATTTTAAAACCCCCTCTTTGCTTCATAACTAGCCTAGCATCTCATGTGAGCTTCAAAGACATACCATTATTATTTTTATTGGAGAGATCCCTCTCTGAGTCCAGGAGAGCTAGATCCTAGGGCCCAAAGTGGTTTGATGTTGTCTTATATTTTGGTATTACCAAATTTGCCAAAACATAAGAACCCCAACATAATGGCGACTCCGCTTGGGAACAGAGACCAAAATCTTGATTTGGTAAATCACTGTGGTGGACGGTAAAATTGCAAATCATCCACCTGGCGACTCCACAATTCCTGAATGATTAAAGGACTCCATTGGTGATCAGTAGGCCACTGATTATCTGTGTGTTCACGAGACTCCACTGGGAGACCATGTCGTAGTACAACATCATCCATGCCAAAGACCAAGTCACGTCACTAATGGAAGACCCTGAACGATTTGCAGAGATGTTTCCAGATTTCATAGTAGTGTGTCGTAGTACAATTTCTAGTGACTTGGTAGAATATAAGGTGGAGAATATTCCAGGGGTTATTCCTCTCAGCTCAAAAGGCGGACCTGTGCTCAGGAAAATATTCTTGGAGCTGGTGGTTGAAAGGCATGAAGTTGAGATTGAACTTTTGAACTCACAAGAGAAATCATACCAGTTTAGAGACCTGAGAGCCTTTTTGGAAAGTCTCCCTCCTCCTAAAAAAGAAGAAATTCCACTGCTTTTTGATGTGCAAGAAGAAGAGGGATGGGCTTTCAAGAGCCACTTTGAGAACACAGTGAAAGAAGCAATAATCAAAGCTGCCCAGGATACAGACAGCCTACCAATCATGGCAGGCCTGAAAGAAGAATGTGTACATCATGTGTTCACTGATCCTATGGCAAAATATATGGAGGCCCTGATTTGCTCAAATACTCCAGCGTTGATCCTTAGCACGGGCCATACTCATCAGGAGTGGTCACCACTAATGGTGACCTCAGTTTTGAAGGACCACATGCAGAGCATCCTGTGGTTATCTCTGACAGGCAGTCAGTGCTCATATCCTTTTTTGTTTCTGCTCAACTGGCTGCATTGGCATTATTGTATCACCTAGGAAATCAGAGATTTCCAAGTAGAGTAGGGTAGGTAGGAAGTCCGAAATAAGGCTTAGCCTGTGAGCGTGTAGTTAGTTGTTTTAATTTCTGAAAATTCCAACAAGCCAGACAGTCTAATCCTGGCTTGATTTTTTTTCAATTTCTGTCTTAGAATGTAGAGAAGAAATCTGCTAGACAGTTTAATTCTAGCAGATATTAGATTTGGTAGAGAAGCTATGAGGCCAAAAGTCTAATCTAGCCTCATGGAGTAATAAGGGTAGAATTAGAATATGTTTATTTTCCTGTTTGAAAAAATTTATGATGTAAAGGGTCTGCAAGTCCAAATGCACCCAGAAGAAAAAGGTTAGGACTATAGTGTGGGTAGGTAGTTGTTTGGGAGAAATTTTACTACTGATATGATGTCTTCATAATTTGTGGCAGCTGATCAAAGAAAGAAAGGAATGAGTCAGACACTAGGCATCTGGCCTACGCCAGAGATCGTTTTCTGAATTCTTGACTCCTTCAAGAAGAAGCCATCCCCATGTGGAACCACTGTTAGCCCCCCTATAAATTTTTGACAAGAAAACAGGGGGCTAAAATGTTTCTGAGCCTTCAAGGAATGCATTTCCTCTGAAAACACATCATCCTTGAAGCTTCCTTGTGCCTTCGGTTAGTGTCAGTTCAGTCATTTCCTTCAGTCACTATTCAGAAGCTGTTATCTCCACAAAATGAGGTCCCTGCCTTCAGAGATTTTTTCTGTAGCATGTTCAGCACCAAATCATCCTCCAAGTAGATCCATCAGAAAGAGACCAAAAATAGCTTTCCAACAGTATGCTACACTCTCAAAACTGACTTCTGGATTGAATTCTATGCCTAAGTGAAGTTAAAGCCCTTATATCCCCATATATCTCCTATTCCCCATGTTTCCCTTTTAACTTTATGTTTAAAGCTTTAATATTTCCTTTAAAACCCATTTTCCCCCTTTCTGATTATAAATCACATTGTAAATCATTGTAAAACAAAAATGTGCGATTTATATAACCACTTCCCCTCCATGACCCGTGGAACTTTATAATAAAACGTTATATTATAAAGTCCCCACCGTGTTAACCACTTCCCCTTTCATACCCCGTAAACTTTGGTAACAAATTTTATGTTATATTTATATATAAACCTGCTGCCTTACAATCACAAAATTTTCCAAATCGCATGTTTTATTTTGAACATTCCGATCACTCCAATCGCAAGTATTTGCGACGCGATTGATCGCACCACAATACATTGCGATTGTGATTGATCGCACCACCGACCCAATCCACTCGATTGCAAGTCTCCTTCGATTGACCCGATCACAAGTCCGTTCCTCTGATTGATCACACTCCCCTTCGATCATTGCAATCGCACTCCCCTCCGATCATCGCAATCACACTCCCCTCCGATCATTCCAGTCCCTGATTGCGACCTCCCAACTACATTCTCCATCGTTGATCCCTCCCATTGATCCAACGGTCTGTGCACTCTCTGCCCAATATCAATCACAAGTTTCTTTGTGTCACCCCGCTAACCTTCCTGATTGGGATTCCCCAATCTCCCGATCGCAGTTCCTCTTCCGATCTGCCCGATTGCAAGCCCTTCTCTGATCGCATCGCAACGTTTGAAATGCGATTGCGATTACCCCCGCTCCCGATCTCCGATTGCGATTGACCCCTCGGGTCCCACCATTTGATTCTTCTGCCTGTTCATATAAAATAGGGCCTTCCCCTTTGTAAATTGGAAATTTGTGTTATTTTCATTTTGCAAAGGTTTTCCACTCCCCTTTCCCAATCGCATCGGAAGTTTTTATATGTGTCATTCCATCCTGCCCATATCCCGATTCCGATTTCCGATTGCGATTCATACCCCCAGTCCCACCATACGGTCTTCTCCACCCATTCCTCATAAAACCGCTTTTTTCCTTCGTAAAGGTCAAAAATTCTTTTGTTTATTTTTACAAGGGGTTTCCCCCCATCTCATCGGAAGTTTGTTGTATATATTACTTCGCCTGCCCCACTCCGATTCCGATTTCGATTTCTGTTGGTTTTATGTTTCTCCCCTCCCGCTCCATTCCGATTGTGATTATTGTTTCACATATATATCTCTCCACCCCATTCTGATTGCGATTTATGTGGGTTTCACCTCCTCTCCATTCCTTCCTATTCACTGTTCTTTCCTTCACTAAAGGCAATTTTGTTCAAAATCAATGTTTAATGAAAAGGTCAGTTTTCTCCAAACGGAAAATGGAAAGTCTGAAAGTCTGAGGTCTGTGAACTCAGAGGCAGGGTCACAGGAAGCAAGGCGCAGTTTTAAGACTCAAGCACACTGTCAAAGTCCTATGAGCACTTCCAGTGTCAACAAAACATTTTCTCCACACGATACACCATTCCCACAGTGCCCTCCATGCTCCCTCGAGCCCAGGAAAGTTAAGGACACTGACAGGAGCTTCTTAAAAGACTGTCAGGTCGTAGTTATGAAGTATGGAGTGGCCTACAAATCCTTCCATCAAGTTCATCAATTTCAGAAGGCAGCGCAAAGTTCCAGACACCTGAAAAGACTCCAAAGAAACAACAGAGGTCAATCTTGGCCTGACAGAGTCCCCTAGAACATCCTACAGAGTACACACAGTGCTGCTGAGCCATTAAGCAGTATGGGCATGATCACTTCCACCACACTGTCTTGATGAGATCCATTTAATGTTCATCTACTTCTGCTATTAATCATTCTCCTATAGGAATTCCCGAGAACGTATTGTAAAGGTTGTTGTTCGACTGCTGCCATTGCTATCAAAAGGATTCATTTTGACTGTTAGAATAGTTTTGGGGAGGGAGTAGCAGAGTAGTTGTATGTAATAAGCTGGGAGGAGAATTTTGGATTGTAACAGCCATTGAGCTCAGTGTATGTGACTATTTTTGCATCAATTAATCAAAGTACATTTCACAAGATCCTGGTCTATTACTATTGGTGATGTTTCCCTAACTCTGTTTGTTGCATTTTCATGCTGTCCATTGTTCTTCTGGGCTCGCATCAGAATATTGGCATAGGATTTACCCTTGTTAGGTACCCTATGTTTCTTCTCTCCTTGCCCTCAATGATTTCTGCTAAATGTGTTATCTGAGGGTTGATTTCAGTTAATTTAACTAGTGTAGTGGATGTCATTGCCTACTAGCTGATGTATGAATTAAATGAATCCGTTCTTAGTTGTTCTTGTTGGGTTTAAGATGGAATATTTGGGAACGCTGGGGATTAGAGTTAGCCCTGTCCACTAGGATCATTGTGTCACCAGCTGGCCTTTCTAAGATCTCTCTATTAAAATTATCTATGTTTTCCCTTGGAGCATGCTAAAGCTGACCTGGAGTTAAATGACCTCTAGTCTGATCTATAAGCTACCCATTTGTCCCTCCTTTGAGAGCTGCCTTTGAATATTTCCAAGCAGGTCTGGAGTTAAATGACCTATGGCCTGATCTATAGATAGAAATTGGGTTGTTTTGCTTCTCTCACTTTCTGTCCTTAATGTTCCATCCCATCATCTATCTAAAAGATCCTTTAGTGTAGATGACTTTCCCTCTGAAAGCTTTGGCTAGTTGTTGCATGTAATTACCTTTCATGACTCCATAGCCCAATGGATGACACTTTCTTGACCTATCCTCTTTGCTGAAACATCCTGCTGTTTTGTACCTTTTTATCCCATCACTTTCTTAGTCCATGATCTCATAACCAACCCAACAACCATCCAACCAAATCATTTTAAAACCCCCTCTGTGCTTCATAACTAGCCTAGCATCTCATTTGAGCTTCAAACACATACCATTCTTTGTTTTATTGGAGAGATCCCTCTCCGGGTCCAGGAGGGCTAGATCCTAGGGCCCCAAAGTGGTTTGATGTTGTCTTATCTTTTGGTATTGCCAAATCTGCCAAAACATAAGAACCCCAACATATCCATCCTTCATCCTCAGGTTATACAGCTTTTTCCGTAGGAACAACTTATTCACCAGAGACTTAGATTGGTACAAGTCCCAAGTTTTTCCCACAAATTCTTTGTTGTAGCTTCCCCAAATACATTCAACAATACTGAATCTGAGACACACAACCGTATTATGCTCTTAGCCTTCCGATCCAGTTTCTTCCAATATTCATCTGACATTGCCGTTGGTTTAGTACCTAGATCTACCGTGATCCACTGTTATTTATCCACCAGCAGATCCTCCATCTTGAGCTTCCATAACTCAAAGCTCTGACCATTAAATTTCTCGATCTCTATCTTCCTACCGCTCGCCATCTTCTTTCACCGCAAGAATCGATCCTGCAGATCTCCCATTGAATAGGGTCTACCTCAAGCCCGAGCAAAAAACCCTCAGCAGCAAAGGCATCCCCTTGAAGCCGAAACAACTCTGGTACCAAATGTTTTAACCCTGAATATAAATTATCTACACATGAATCTTATAACAGAAAATAAAAAATAGCGAGAGCATAAAACATAAAACAGATAAACACAGAGATTTTCCCCTGGATCCCAAATCGGGACGACCAGCTTGATTTTTCATTATATTCCTTTTAGTGTTACAACACATATATATACATGCCGGAGCATACATAAACTCCAATCCATTAACCCTGGATTAGAACATAACCGTAGTTCCCTTGACCGGATCTACAAAATACCAGGGGCCGAAAACCATCGAACCCCAAAACCATGTGCAAAACCATGCACAAAAAATGGAGTGGAGTCACTTTATAATTAGGACCGCATGCCAAAAATTTTTTTGGTGGGGAAGTGACAGTACTGCCCCACAGTCCTTTATTTGCACCCGAAGTACATAGCACATTATAACGTGTGGGGCTAGTTGTGGAAAGAATATAACACATACCCAACAGGATTCCATAGCTTGGTAAATGGTGATGTCTTCTAAATTTGTCTATTGTTTCCTTTGTTATCATTATTTTTCATGTTTCTTGGCTGCCATAAAAAAGAAAAGTATAGGTTGAGACATGTTCTTTGAGGCACCTCAGTCCTCCTGTTTGTTATAGCTTTGATGTTTTCTCTTTTTTCCATCTTAAGGAATTCTTGATTTCTCCTTAGGTCGACCAAAATTTGTTTTTGTTTCATGTATGGTTAGTATGCCAGCTTACAAGTATGATTCATGGTATGCTTTGCTTATTCGAAGTTTTCAAAACCCTATCTTGAAGCCTTTCTGTGAAATATTGATTGTGAGGTTAATTCAAAGAGGTCTCATTCGATCTTGCCCTTTTTCCATGCTTACCAACTTGTTCCAGAGTTCCCAATAGCTTGATATATGTTTTTTAGGAGTCCCCTCTCCATAAATTGAGTTATTTGTTTATCTTATGTCTTTTCCCAAAATCTGAAGGTGAATTTCTAAAGTTAGAAGCTCTTATGCTCTCTATGTTTCACTGGAATTTTTATCTTATATGTTTATCAGTTTCAGTATTTTTCATTGAGCTTAATGTTTTTCCCTACGTTATGAATTGTAAATTTTAAACTATATATGTTTAAGAACTCTTAGTCTTTCCCATAATTAATGTTCACTGCACCTCATACATCACCTTAAGGATCCATTAATCTTGCTAAACCGGCCCTGCAACACACTCTGTTTCATCATTTAGACACTCTTGAATTCATTTGACTCCATAGCCCAATGGCTTTGACCAACTCTCACTCCACCTATTCCATTTAATCATCTTACCCAACCAAAACAATCAACAAACCCTACACTTAACAACTAGCCTAAAATCAAAACCCTAGAGCAAAAATAACACATCCTTTGCACCCAATAGAGAGATCCCTCTTTGAGTCCAGGAAGGCTAAGTCCTTGGACTCCAAAGACTGGTTCCATGTTACCCTGTCATTTGGTTTGCCAATCTGCCAAATCACGGGACCCTAACACTTGAAATTTAGACAGGCTCATTGCAGTGCTAGTTAGTTTGGATGTAATCATTTCTCCAGTCTTCTTGTGAACTTCCATCTGATCTATTGGGTGGATGTCCTTGAAATTAAACTCAAAATATGTCTGCTTGAAATCAATAGGTGATTTAGGCTGTGAAGTTTGGGCTTCTAAGAAATCCATGTGCATCTTTCCTTTTTCTGAATCAAAGGATGATAGATGCCTGCTTTGTGAAATGTTGGTCTACTTCCAAAACTGGTTGTAGGTGCTGCTCTTCAATATCTCATTTTCCATTTTAATTTCCCTAAAGGTGTCATAAATCGTTTCCTCCTTTTCCCTTGTAGAACCACTAGAGGTAGGTGTTTGAATATTTTTCTGTTGAATTGGAATTCTAGATGAAGATGTAGAAAATATAGTTTGGCCACCTACTATAGATGAACTACGAGAATCTATGATATTTATGTCTGTCTGCTACTCTGTTTCCTTGTTTTGATCTCTGACCATATGAATTATTTCTCTATTTTTATATTTTTAAATTCTCTGCTAGATATATCATTCTACAAATTAGAATGATAATCTCTTGGCCTCTTTCCTATTTCCTCTTTCTCTTGTTCTTTTCCTATGTCTTCCTACTTTCTTTTCGAGTAGGGGTTTGTATGCTTGAGGATGAAATCACCTTCACTTAAGCCTCCTACAATGTCTTTGATGCCCATTCTGTTTGGTTCATGAATTGCTCAATCTCAGGCCTGTGGGTGTGGATATATGAATTTGATTTATTTTCCACCCTTTTATTGGAGATGATTCCCAATGGGTTAGAATACCAAGTGAAAATATGATTAAACTTCATATCCTTCAACATCCTTTCAACCTCCTCTCCTGCTGCTCTACTATTGCAAATGAAAGCACCAATTTGGGAGTTGATCCTAAATTGAGACTTATTTTTGGTAGATAAAAAATGTACCTCATCTGTGTTGATCATCTGCCTGATGTACTCCATGGAAAATATCCTCATGGGGAGGAACTTTGGCATCTTGTAAGGGGCCAAATCACACCCATAAATTCCGAGCTCCGTGTAGTTCTGGTACAAGTACCAGTCTCCAGTTCTCACTTGGTTTGATAGCTTCATGATCTTCTTAATCTCCTCATTAATCCTTGGTTCCACTCTGTTGCTGAGGATGCTCATTTATAGATGCACAAATGATTCAACAAATATTTTGAAGGTGTAATCCTTCTATTCCTTCATTATCGTTGTTTTCCAGAAGATGACTAATTGAGGTTGGGAATCTTCATTAATTTTCCTCATTGTAAACTAGAACCTGCTTCCCTGAAAATATACAAACATGTAAACTAGAACTGAAGTGTATTTAAACACTTCCTCGGTGTGAAACTTGAAAAAATGATCATGAATAGCATCAGCTAGGAATTGAATGAAATTAAACATAACGAAAGGCTTAGACTCTGATGAAAGTATGGACAGGAAACCTATCATTGCCTCATCTATCCACTGATCTGAATGATATCCTAAGAAGTATGAAAGGACAACTAATATGTGTTGAGTCCTATCATGGAAAGTATAAGAGAGATATGGAGGATTCTTTTTGTGCAATGGAGTGCCTTTAGCCATGAATAACTGTAGTTTTTTGGCTCTACTGGAAAAGTACAGCTTTTGGTATAATTCTCTGAGGACTTCATAGGAAAAAGGAATGGTTTCTTCAACAATAGGAGCTTGCATCATTTGCATGATGGATTGTGCATTGATGATAAAAAAGGATACCTCCTGTGAGGGCTACAACAACTCTCTAGTTAATTTCATAGCAGGAATGACATTTTCTAACAAACTCAGGGCAAGTGTGGGTTTTTGTGAATATATAATAGCGTAATTTAGTGTCCCGCGACCCTATATCATCAACCTAATCAATGAGCTTGTATTCCAACCAACAATAAACATCGAACATATCAAATTCTGAATCAGCCTCATGTATCTTAAAGTCTCTATTAGCCAGGGCCACATGGTCAAGGTCCGCCTGAGGGTGAACCATTGGGTTATATGGTTGCTGCTCCTTTTTTGGAGGAATTATTGCTCATTGAGGAAGAAAATGATTACAAATGCACAGAAGGGGATTAGAAGAAGAGGGGAAAAAGAAAAGGGGATTATGATGATGAGAAGGGGAAGTAGGAGAAAAAAGAATTGAAGAAGGGGAATTCTGCTTAAATTTGCAGACAATTGATATCTTTTTGTGCCTTTATATTTTTAAAACCTTGAACTTGATCAAATGTGACAATAGAGTGCACGAAACAATGTAACCTTTGAAACAAATGAGGTAGAGGGATTTTTAAGTTTGGAAGGGTTACCATTGACATGGCGCGGGCTCGTTGGATAATGACCTAAGAAATTTAATGCTTAATGGGACTTTAGGCGAGAGCATAGGTAATTGGATGGAAGTGACATGAGTGGTCATTGTGGAAGATCAGGTGTGGCATGGATATAATAGTCAAGAGCATGGTTTAGCTGTGGTGGAAACCACTTTTCACAAAGGGTCGTGGATGGTAAGTGGAATGGAGTAGGGGGGGTGCGAAAACATGTGTGCCCAACAGGTAGCGAGTGGGCCGATTTGGGAAATGACCCATTTCAGACCTGGCTGGAAATGATAGTGGACCGTTGGATGAAATGGAGGGAGGGGAGATGAGGTGGAAGACAATGGGAGGTTAAACGGTGATGTGATAGGTGAGTGGATGGTGGGGTGGGTGAATTAAGTGAAATATGATGGGAAGAGGTATAGTTTCTGGACTTTGAATAGGACATAAAATATGTCAAATATCTTTGATAAAGTATTAATCTCGAAAATTTAGGATAAAACACCATTGTTTTGATTTTTTCCACCGTTGCATGAAAATACAAGAATTCCTTGGAATAGTACTTTGAGAAAAATTTCATGTTTCTACATATTTATTTCTCTTTCATTCTACCTACCCATTTCACTATTCTAACATTTTTTTTATTCTTCTTTTGCAGGGTGCATTTAGGTTTGCAGACCCAAATCTCTTTTTTTATAAAACTCTAACCCACTCTATGCCTTATTCCTTCCATTGACTCAAATTAAACTGTTGAGTCAATTCTATTTGTACCTAACTATTGATATGTCAAGATTAAACTATTTGGAAAATCCTTGCTTTCTAACCTATCTCACAAAAATTTAAAATTGTTCAATCATGCCCAGACTGTATGATTGAATAAAATAATCCAATTAGCAGTGGAATTTTGAGTTGCAACACTTTCAGTATCATTCTTTTTTGGGGTTTTTATTTCTTTTTATTTTCTCTTTTCTTTTTTTTCAATATACCCTCTTTTCTTTTATTTTCTTTCTTCATATTTTTTTGAAATCATTTGAATATTGAAAATAATACACAATATGAAATTGCAACTTATGAAATACTCAATCACCTTGAGATCCTATAATTTATGGGACCCTAACAATGGCTCAAGCTAAGGATGGAATTTCTCCAAGCGAAGTGTCAAGAACACAAGACCAGTAACCTTGAGTGCTCCATTTTCTGCAAAAACTTCATCTGATTTTTTTTCCTGTTTCATGAAAGCTCATCAAACCAAGCTTAGGGCCTTCTCCACAGGATTCAACCTTTGTTGATGAATTATTCAAATCATAAGCTATAAAAATGTGGTATTTACAATGATGAAAGACCAAACTGTATTCCTAAGAAAAATAGTGCTTCAACATCCCGCCATTGACAGGACCTCTAGGTATCTCTGTTCCATATAGCTCTTTAACGAAGTAGGCATTGTTTCCTTTGAAAGCATCAATAATGTATGGCCCTTGCCAAAGGTTGTCAAATTTTCCATGTTTACCTTTGTCTTCTCTTCTAGAATCCCATTACAAAAAAATTTCTCCTAGGTTGAAATTGTCATCCTTTGTTCTTTTATCAAAAATCTTCTTGATATTTTCTTGAATAACTTGAGTTCTGTTATAAACCTCCTCCCTAGATTGCTACGGCTGAATAGTTTGATTGATCCTTCTTTTTATATAATTTGGTTCAACTTTAATTTCTTGAATAATCTCCATGACTGTAACTACCAAAGAGGAACGAAAAACTGCATCCATTCCATATACCAATTGGTATGGAGACATGCCAGTTTATTTTTTTGTAATAAGTCTATCAGCCCAAACTACATTGACCAGCTTAATTATGCAATGATTTATTGATGTATTCCAAGAGATTTTTGATGATATTCACCTAACTTTTATGTGAAGATTCAGCCAATCCATTACCCTGGGGGTAATAGGCTGTTGAGTGTCCCAAAGTAATATGATATCTATGACAAAAATCAACCATTTTCTTGGACTTGAAGGCTGCAACATTATCAGTGATGATTTTTCTGGGACAACTAAATCTAGAAAGGATATTTGTTTCAAGAAATTTAATAATGACAGAATTAGTGGCATTTATAGAAGGAGTGGATTCTATCCAGTTGGTAAAGTAGTATATGGCAGTAAGGATCCACTTATGTTGGGAAGAGGATGGGGAATGAATTTCTCCAATAAAATCTAATCCCCACTGTTCGAAAGGGCTCTCAACAGAAACATCCTTTAAGGGCAAGGGAAATAATTTTATCTTTCCTTCAAAAATTTGGCATTTGTGACAGGAGGTTACCATCTTATGGATGTCAGGAAAAAAGGTAGGCCAGTAAAAACCAGCTCTAAGGATCTTATTGGTAGTGGTTTTCCAATAAATATGGCCACAACATTCACCTTCATGAAATTCATACATAACTTTGTCTGCATAATATTTTTACAAGCATTTAAGTAAAACACCTCCAACATCTTTCTAGTACAAGAAATTTTCTAGAATACAGAATTTGATAGCTTTCAACTTAATAAATCTTTCTTTAGTTTTGGAAAAACCAGGAGGAACATTCAAACTAAATAAAACATACAAGATATCTCCATACTAGAGAGAATTTAGGAATGCTTTATAAATTTTTGGAGACGACGTTAGTGCCTCTAGATCACCCAATGAATAAACCATGTTGATGTCTAGTGCATGAAAATATGATTCAACCATCAATTTGGCTAATCCTTGCCTTTTAATTAATTTGGTAGGTTTGATTTCTAAAGCATATTCCAAAATAACAACAATCCATTTTCTTCTCTTTCCATCAGGACCATTCTGCATTAAAATGTCTTTAACTATTGCGTTAGGCACATAATAAATAGTATGTGAATGTAAAATGTAAACTCTAAAATCCCTTAAAGCTTTGACCAAAGAGAAAGCCTGTTTTTCCATGATGTTGTATTTCAAAGATGCATCTCTTAAGGCTTTGCGAAAAAATTCTATTGGTTTTTCATGTCCTTCACTTTTTTTCTGCAATAATACAACAAAAATAATATGTTCATATGCAAAAGAAAAAACTATGGTCTTTGGTAAAATCTCGGCTGATAAGGACTGGAGCTTTTGTCAATGCTTGCTTGACTAGATCAAAGGACTGTTTAGCTTCAATGTTCCACTTAATTTCTGAATCCTTTTTAAGCATGTTGGTTATATTCCTCAAAAATTATGCAAGATTTCGTATAAATCTCCTTAAAAAGTTGATTTAATCAATGAAAGATTGAAGTTATTTGAGATTCCTGGGATGAATGATTTGGAGTATACCATCAATCCCGCTAGGATCAATTTTGATTCCATATTGAGAAATAATGTGACCCATAAGCTTTCCTTCTTCAAGGCCAAAATTTTTTTTCTTGGGATTTAGGGAAATTCCAAACCTTGTACATTTTTCAAAAACTCTTCTTAGATGTGCCATGTTTTATTTATCAGTTTTTTAATATACATTGACGTAATCTAGATAGATCAAAATTAAATGGAAAATTTCATCTGCAAAAGCAATGTCCATGGCTCTTATAAAAGTAGCACCAACATTCATTAATCCAAAAGGCATTTTCACATACATGAAAGTCCCACAAGGAGCGATAAAATTTGTTTTGTCTTGATCATTAAGATGCACTAAAACTTGATTATAACTTGAAAATCCATCTAATAAGGAAATCCTACTAGAGCCTACTACCCTCTACAATATGTGGTCCATTTTTGGTAAGGGGTAGTTTTCCTTAAGGGATACTTTGTTCAGATTCCTAAAGTAAATGCAAAGTCTGATCTCACCTGTTTTCTTTCTTGTAGGCATGATGTTGGATACCCATTTGGATTATCTAAGTGGAACTATGATTTTGGATTCATACATTTTCTTTATTTCTTTCTCAACTAAGGGCATTGTTGGAACATGGTCCCCTAGCTGCGTTTTGATATGTCCCAACACTGAATTTTTGATATATTTTTGTACTAATTGGTCTTACGCAGGGGCTTTGGGGTGGATCAAAGTCCCCAATGTATTGTAATGGGTCAAAGGGTAGACCTAGAGTCTGCAAACAACAGTTTGTGGACCATAGGATAATGTGAGCTATGATGATATAAATAGGTGGATAGTTTGAGTCTAATGGGAAGTAAGAAAGTAAGATTGATGCTACAAATGAATTGTTGAGATATGTTTTGGGTATTTTTGGGTAAGGACTCCTGCTAGTTGTGTGTGCGAAGATCCTTAGTCCTGCTTTGTGGACCCCACTGGATGTGTGAGCAGGCTATGACTTGGGTTTGTAATTTGGTTTTGGATGTTAATGAATGCTGAATCTATTAAAGTATCTTATTTTATCTGAACTGGTTGTATTTTACCTTTGTGTTATTTGAATAATCTACGATTGTATCTGCGTTATATGAATTAGCTGCGATTGTGTTGTTATTTGGTGATAATTATTGATGCGCACGTGGATGCGAAGGTGTTGATCATATATGCTTAATAATAGTAGCTTTTTTTATGTTTACATGCTCATTATAATGTTAAGGGATCGATAAAAGGCTTGTTTATGTGCAAACCTGATAGAAAATTGACGAGATCTTCCTTAATTTCCTAATCTCTCGCAGGGTTCGGAAACCTAGTTCCAACACCCACCCATAGTAATTCAATTGAGACTTTAGCCTGCGAAAGTAGGTCATTTCCGAAAGGGCCAATAGTATAGGGGTTTGTTGGCAAACCTTAAATCCAAACCTGGGTTAGGACCCCTCAAGCCAAAAAATGGTTCTGTTTCTGGGCCCGAAATCATTTTGAGAGAGAGATTGGGTAATGCCACGAGGCCGTTGGAGACCTGAGAAATTGGAGCTCGAAGACTGTTTCGAAAGACAGATTCAAGAATTTTTTGTAAAGGAGAATTGCAGCATGAATATAACAACTAAGAAGAGGAAGAACAAATATATTTTGACAAAATTATGTGAAATTTTCTTTGTGACTTTTGCGCATGAGCTCCAGGAGTGGCTAAGCAAGGCTAGTTGAATTCCAGACGTGTTGGAAAGATGATTAGGTTATGCAGTGGACTCCGGAATTTATTCGATAGTTGGAGAAGGCTAACAACACAATCACCCACATTTTATATCATTGGATGGATAGTGTGCTAGGAGGATTTGTAACAGAATTCACAGTCGATTAGTTTGTATCCTACTAGAAGGCGGAGCAGAGGTTCTTCAAAGGATTCTGAGGTAAGTTCTTGCGAACATTTCTAATACTAATTAAAATATTACTATGTGAAAAGGGCATTTTTTACAGCCACACTGAATGAATGACCTCTGATCAGAGTGAGAGTACAACATGAAGTGGTAAGAACTATCGAGTCAACCCAGAAGGGGATAGATCCGTCTACAACCCATTAAAAGAGCCGGCTGCGCACATAAGAACTAGTCCTTTGCCTACACCATCTTTGATTTAGCATAAGGGCAAGAGCTCCCCTACACCTCCACCACTAATGGAAGAAGATATGGCCACACACATGAAGCTTCCCACCTTCAAGGGTGTAGGAGATGAAGATATGGACATATTTTGGTTCGTAGCGGAATCAGTATGGACTGCACAGAATGTGGCTAGTGATGTTGTAGAAAGGGAATAGCTATCCCTCACCTTTGAAGGAAGGGCCCTATATTGGTACGGGGTGTACATAGGTGAGCATGGAGATCCATCTATTCAAGATATTAAGAATTCTTTGAAACAACAGTTTCGAAAGCCTAAGTCCCTACACTCAGCTAGTGGTTGACTTGAAATACTTTAGACAAGGACCCACTGAGTTGGTATGGGAGGATAATCAGTAGCTAAAGAAGGTTATCGGAGATGGGGAATTTCAGTATGGTGATAAACAACACAAGGAATGGTTCACCGCCATGCTATTACCTCACCTGCACAAACCTATCGGTCAGCATGTGATTGAGATGCAAGAGAAATCCTTGGAGATTATTATGAAGCTAGAAGATGTGCCAAGAGACGATACCCAATTTTGGGTACAACAGATCTAGGGACAGCTCGAGGAAATGCACCTCGAAATCTAGGATTTGTGAAAAGAGCGGGGAAAATGAAGCTAGCCCAGACATATGGTGCATAAGATGTAGGGTGTCAGGCCACACCAAGGATCAATGCCCCTTGCTGATGGACTACATGCAGGTTGGGGGGCCCAACCCATTGCACCCTAAAGAGGTTGTGGGACCAAGTGGTCCTACATTATGGTGTGCTGACTATCGCGTAGCTGGACTACATGCTATCAACCACTACCCCCGTCTTGGTCCTTATGTTCTAGAGTTGAAGAAACAATGGTATCGATTCTGCTCATCGATGGGACATGACGAATGCAACTGCCCTACATATGACTTAATGATAGACCGAGGAAACCCATACAGGGTACAAGCTGACCCTTCTTCACCACTATCTCCCTTAGGATGAGGTGGCTATGGCGGGGGGGGGGGGGGGAAGAGGTGGAAGCGTAGGTTGAGGAAGAGGAAATTAATGCCGGTATAGCGTAGATAGGGCACTTCACAAGTACAACAAACCCTGCACAAAAATATTACATATATTGTAGACAATTGGATCATGTGATCGAAGATTTTCCAGTACTGATGGCAAAAATGCAGGAAAGACAATAGACGCCAACAAAAAATGTACAAAGGGTTAAGGCAAAACCATGTAATGAGGGACCCAGTATTAAGGTCATAATGCATAGCAGCATGGCTACTGGAGGAGCTAAGGAAAAAGCTACGGTTGAACTCCTTATCCGGAAAGCTGCTATAAAAAAGGAAGGCTTCGACCTGCAGAAGGAGAAAGAAACCTTCATATAAGCTCGCAAATACTTTACCAAGGATGAGGCAGCTGCTTCCAAGGCTCCAACAAACCTAAAAGTGAACAACAAAGTTAAACCATTCCTACAGGCATGTATGAAGTTGCTACACAACCAGAAGGCAGTAGAAAATCTTCAAGCACTAATAGACAACTACGCAGAAAAAACTGACCCTCCAACAGAAGTTAAAGATGTTCAAAAACTTTATAAGCATAAGAAACACACTAGTCAGGAAATGCAGCTAACGACACATATTGGAGATTATGAAATGGATTAGGTCATCCTAGATTTGGGATCCAATGTGAATGTCTTTCCCAAACATACGTGGCAGAGGATGGGAGAACCTAAGCTGGAATGGTCTACTATACAGCTGTGCATGGCTAACCAACATAAGATCATACCATTGGGGAGACTGTCAAATATTATGGTATATATCGCAGGGGTTAAGGTATACGGGGATTTTGAGGTAAATCAAATTTTGGAAGATGCAGACCCTTATCCTACCTTCTGGAACTGGATTGGGCTATATACATGGGAGGCATTATCAACTTGAGAAAAGTAGTATGGTTTTTGAGAATGAGGGAACGAGAGTAATAGTCCCTCTAGACCTAGCGGAAGGAGAATGGTATACAAAACCTGTGCACGAAGAATATGACATGGATCATATCTATAAAATAACCTCCTAGGACGAGGATTGGATTAATCCTATGGATGATGGCATGATTTTCTGGGAGAAAGACAGTGAATGCCTCTTTGACTCTGACGGGGAGATAAAAAATTGGAAGAATCAGTAACATGATGTATCTGTGCTATGATTTCTTAGGATCACGAAGAGCTTCTGGTGTATCTCCTCAGAGGTAAGAGAGCTTCCTTACTTTGATGGTTCTGGTAGTATTAGGTATTTTATTAGAGCATTCGAAGCAGAAGTCCAAAGGGTGTGAAGAATGTGGGTGCTTAACCTAGCCATGTGTGCGACCCTTGCGCGGTGGTGGGAAACTCATAAGGGGACGTTCTAGGATTGGGAGGAATGTCGCAAGATGACGATCCTATGGTTTGAACCTCTGGGTCACCTACGAGTGGAGAATTTCCTTGGCCAAGCGGACTTGCGCAAGAACTTGGCCGCATGGATGGAGGTGTGGTGCGAAAGAACGGGGGACGAATGGGTCCACTTGTTCATTCATGCCTTGGGGAAAATCCCCACTGCATGCTATTTGGATGAAGAGCTACATCAGCGTACCTACCACTAGGAGACCCTGAGAGACAATTTTGTGGGAACGTTTGGATTGATAGGTGGAACTGAGGCATTAGATGAAGCCCTGCAAGACATAGATGCCCTAGTATTTGATGAATCACGTCCTCGTGTTGAGTATGAGGCACCAACTTAGAATACGCAGATGCATGATATTGCTAACTGCCGCAATCTATCAATGGAGGAATGTGATGAAGACCCGTGAAATATCACTATCCCGGAATCGGAAGGAGAACGCACAGTTGTTGGACCCCCACTGCAGATCGTCGATGTGACCAAGCCTCTTAAGCTAAGGGAAGTCAACATTGGCACAAAAGAAAAACCTAAGGTAGCTAAGATTGGGGACTACTAGGATGATGATACCATTGGGAAAGTCATGGAGCTTCTCACGGAGTACCAGGACTTGTTTCCTACGAAATTCTTAGAACTCAAGGGCATTACAGGGGACCTGGGGGTCATGCACATCACTTTAAAACTGGATGCACACCCTGTCAAGCAACGACCTTACTGCTTGAACCATAAGTATAAGCAAAAATTTAGGGAAGAAATTGAAAAAATGCTAGCCGCAGGTATCATCAAACCAGTAGAACAGTCAAATTGGGTAAGTCCTATGGTGGTCCAAGAGAAAAATACTAAAGTTAAAATAAGAATCTGCGTCGAATTGCACAATCTGAATGATCCCTGCGCACATGATCCCTTCCCTATGCCATTCTCTAATGAAATCCTCGATAGTGTGGGAGGATAGGAATCATACTCGTTCACTAACGGGTTCTCAGGCTACCATTAGATTAGGATCGCACTGGAAGATCATAGTAAAACTATGTTCACCACCGAATGGGGATCCTTCCAATACACTGTCATTCTATTTGGGCTAAAAAATGCCCCTACCATATTTTCGCGGGTAGTGGTCACAATATTCAAGGAGTTCATTCACAAGTTCTTGGAGGTATACTTTGATGATTGGATAGTATTTGGACTGGTAAAGAAGCATGTATCGAACTTACGCATGATGTTGGACACCTGTAGAAAGCACCAGATTTCCCTAAATATTAAGAAGTGCATATTATGTGTACCTTTCAGGATCTTGTTAGGCCACATAGTCTGTCGGCAGGGATTGATGGTTGACCCACTTCGGAAGTGGCAGAGTTATCGTCAACTTAGCGATTTACCGGGGGCGAGAAACAATTTTATTGCATCCTCGGGCACACGGGCTACTACGGAAGTTCTACCATTCAAGGTACATGGCAGTCACTTCACCCATGGATAAGTTGCTAAATAAGGAAGTTTCATTTTTTTCGAGGCGAGGTGTTAGAAGGTTTTGAGCTAGTCGAGAAAACATGGTCTGCACTATCTTCATATTCTGCTGAATGGGTGAAGTTTTCCAAGTCCATGTAGATGTGAGATCACCCTAGGAGCGAGTCGCCCATGGGCGAGGAGAAGTGGCCACCCGATTGTGTTTGTTAGTAGAAAACTCTCTAGTGCAGAGCTTAACTACTCCACTACTAAGTGAAAGGGATTGGCCATGGTATATGCCCTACAGAAATACCATCATTATCTGCTGGGAGGGCACTTCAAGATGTTCACAGATCACTCCACTTTGAAGTACATAGTAAATAATCCTGTTCGACCAGATCACTTGCCCCGAATCGAAAGTGGTGAAGAGTTGATCCAATAATCACAGATGAAGGATTTCGATGCGCATCTATTTTTCTGGTAAATTAGTTGATACCAGTTTTGCGATAGTATTCAATTATCTCAATTCTTAAATATAGGGATGGAACCTATAGAATGGATACAACACAAGAGTTGGTAACTCGCGAAATGGACTTTACCATCATAGCGGGCCACTTGTATAAGCTGGGAGCTGATGAGGTACTGGGAAGATACGTTCTGGAGCATGAAAGACAAGCCATTCTAGTAGAAGTCCACGGAGGCACGTGGGGAGATCCTACGCGGGAAAAGCGAGTGTGAAAATCTTAAGAGCTGGTTGTTATTGCCCTGGCTGCAATGACCTCATGAACTATTCCAAACTGTGACACATGCCAAAGGACATGAATATTGTCACGCGAGGATGAAAATTCGCAACCATAGATAGTCTACCGGGCATTCAATAAATGAGCACTTGACTTCGTTGGGCCATCAACCCACCAGGTAAGAAGACAGGATTCGTGCTACATCATCTTTGTGACTAGTGTGATTTGAGATGGGATGAGAAACAGATTGTGAAGGATTTTATAGAATCTTGACATTATGCACTTTATTTTTGAACATATTCTAATCAGGTTTGGCTGCCCGAAGATCTTGATGAGCGATATAGGTACAAATATCGTTAATGAAACAATACAAGCTTTGACTTAAGAATTTTGAATCCACCATGCAAAAAGTACCCCATATCACCCACAGGAAAATGGAACGGTATAATCTTTTAATAAATTTTTGGAACAGGCCCTGACCAAGACCTGTAATGTCAATCGAAGCGATTGGGACATGCACATCCCGTTAGTCCTTTGGGTCTATAGGACCACGTGCAAGAAATTGGCTTGGAAAAGACCATTTCGGATGGTTTATGGAAAGGAGGCCATTATGCCCATGGAGTATATTGTTCCTAGCACGCGCATCACAGCCTTTACGAACATGGTAGAGCCCGATATCATGGATGAAAGATTATGCAGCTAGTCGCCTTGGAGGAATATTGATTCATTGCTAACTTTCATCAGCAAGTTCAGAAGTCCCAGGAAAAAGAATGGCATGATAGAAATATTAGGCAGAAGGTCTTTTCAGAGGGAGAATTAGGCCTGCTATACAATCGCCAGTTTGCAAAACACCCATGGAAGTTCTATCAGCAATAGAAGGGCCCCTATATGGTAAAGGAAATCACTAACAGAGGAGTTGTCTAGTTAGCTACATTGTGCGATGATCTTGTACCAGGATATGTTAATGGAAGTTGTCTCAAACCATATTGGATTAAATGAATATATGGCGGGAGTAGGTGTATTAGAAGGAATACGCGCAGGCAAGAGAAAAAATGCAGGAAAACCTGTTATACACGTTGGGGTCGACCACAGGTTCGGAAGCTCGGGGAGGTGCCCTGGGGACACAGGTGTCGACCATAGGTTATGAAGCTCAGGGAGGTGCGCTGGGAGAGCAGGGTTAATACATAGCTTTGAAAACTAGCTATTGGGATAATACCGCTAGGTAAAAAGCCAAATTTACTATTCGAAGGAGCGGGCAGTAGGAAATTATTACGGTGATTTTCGAATATTTTTTACCATTTTCTTAACGGTAAGTTTCAACTCAGTTTCATTCGGCTATTGTTCACTCTTTAACACTATAAATGGAGAAGGACAGCTCCGAATTGAATTTCGCATGTGCTGAAAAAATGGTGCCTTGAGAATTTTCATAACTATTCTGCTTTGTTCATGTCTGGGTGTGTTACCCCCTCTGAAGGTAGTAACCCCGAGTTCTTCTTCCAAGAAATAATGACTGCATCTAATCCCTCTAAATCATCACAAACCATGGCCTCTACAGAGCTAGCATCTGATGAAGTATTGGAGGTCACCCCCAAAGTCGAAGAAGATGTGTCCACACCAACCAAGGGGAAGAAAGTGGAGAAAAAGAAGAGTAAAGGGAAGGGCTAGGAGAAAGTGCAGTGGAGGGCCACGAAATGGGCTAGGGGGAAGCTACACACCTCCCCCCAGAACATGAAATATCCCCAACAGTGCCTAAGGCACGTTCGCCTAACCTGGCAAAGTAACCTCTGTCTGTGCAGGAAGAAGATTGACTTGCTACCGCCCTATGTTCGGCCCCAAAGGACTCGGTGCACACACCTAAGAATATCGATGGTTTGCGCTCCTATATGAAAATACCGCTAATTCCAGGAGAAGTCACCATAATTGGAGAAGCATACCGCAAGCTCTCCTCAATCAAGTTCGATGATCATGACCTTGCCAACCTAGAGGCCTTCTCAAAATTGGCACCTAAGCTGCACCTCGAAAGAGTACTGGAGGATGAAGTGCTAAGGGTCATACCAATGCCGTGGGTGTGGGGGTAAATATAAATTACTGGGATTGCTATGGATACCTCACTTTGGCCGATATAATGTAACTGACCAATTTTTGTGACAGATGCCAGCCCTGATCCATGATGGCAGCTTGTGGATCGAGGACCGCATTCCCCTCGATGTTGCCTTGATTCATCACATCAATGGTATCCCCATGGAGGGGCCGAATCCCATGGAGCGCGTCGGCAAGAAGTACAAGCAAAAGATCACTAAAAAAGTGCGAGAAGAATACCATGTCGAGCGCAACACTAGAGTGTTCATAATTAACACCATAAACGACCCTGGAGTGCGCATGGGTACCTTGCTGCTAGCCTGAAAAACAATGTGCAAGTGCCAAGCCACGAATGTCCCCACCTATGGTATATAGCTTACTGGATGCTATGAAAAATGGGTTTGCTTTAACTAGTCGCAGTTCCTCTGTACTAAGTTTCTGGAAAACGTGCGTGAGGCCCAGGATCATGGGAGGGTGTTCTGCTACTCTTGGTTGTTTCTCTTAATCACATTGGTTGCATGGGAAGCCCCTGATGGATCGGTCCTCCCTAAGCTTGAACCAAACATGTGTGAAGGGGTGCAATACGTGAACTTATGGGATTCAAAGGATGAGCAACAGATTAAGGAGAACAAATTCTTTTGGGTACTATTCCATAGCGCACTCATAGCAGAAATTCACTCCCAGCCACGCTTTTTACTGACGGTCTATGAAAAATACAAGAGCATCGTAGAATTCCAGGTCATAATGCACAATGTGCATATTCAGGGCCGTATGGATCTAGCTTGGATGTCGCTATCTTACATGGTTTCCAATGAAGAAATCGACCAGCTTATCGCCACTTGGCCATTGCACTCGAAATTGGTATTCAAATTGGGTGCGATGGCCACTCTTACAAGGTAAGCACGATTAAGTTTCCCACCTTGATACACTTGAGAGTTTAGAAGGATGTGGCCTGAAAGGCTCCCCCAGGATGAAGGATGTAGTGTAGGGTGTGGATCAGGAATCACAACAAGACATGGAAACAGAGGGTCTAGATGCATAGGGTGTTGATTCCTCGTGTGGTATGAAATGGACAGCCAAACCTCTCGGATGCAGCGAGCCGAAAAGAAGAACAGCGAGGCCCAATGAGGAGATTGAGGTTACTTTAATCGAGGAAGATTTGGAGAAAATTGTAGATGTGGTCACCCTTGCTTTGGAGGATAGGTGGCTTGCCTTGGAAGAACAACAGAAGACCGCGGTCGCTGCATTACAGTTTGAGCTCCAAGCTCTTTAGCTCAAAGATGATACCCTGCAAACGAGCTTGGTCCAAGTGAGGCTGCCTCAAGTGAACAAAAATGAGTTGATCTCCACAACCAAGAGCTGCCTCTGCCCCCTGCTAGGCGCAACAATCACTCTGAGTCCTCCCAGCTTATGTGCATAAGTCCAGGCCTATGCAGAAGTACATCTAGACTTGGCCCAACTTCAACGCGAGCTGCTGCAGGCTCTTCACACATCCCTCTTTAAGGAAACCCAACACAGAGACCACCAAGTGCAGTAGTAGCTAAGTACATCCGAGCAGAAAATCATAGAAAAGACCACTTTTGATCAGGTGATCATCTCCAAGGGGAAAAAAAATGCTCAAAATTGGAGCTGCTTAGAATTGGTTGCAACCTGAACGACCGGATAGGCCTCGTTGCTGTGATTCTGGCACCATGAATGAGACTCAAATCCGATGTCGTATGAGAAAGATATTTAAGTTTGAAGTTGCCCAATAACCTTGAAAACATGACTTTTGAACAAAAATAATTTGTCATCTTCAGAAAATTTTCATGGCAAATTTAATTTTTTAATTTAAGTTTTATAGGCCTATTACAGGGTGCCAAGTGGCCTTCCTGGAGGCTACCACATGGCCCCAGGCCATTGGTTCAAAATATGGTTCAAGTCTTGTTAAAAAAAAATAAGGGATGGGCTGACCCGACCCGACCTGAATGGAGTCGGGTCACACTGAACGTACTCGGGTCATCAAATAACCACATTGGTGAACGTTTTTGGGTCAGTCGAGAACAACCCAACCTAAACACAAATGGGTCAGTTGCTTCAGGTCCTCATGCAGGTGTGAACAATTTATGTTTTAGGCAGAGTTCGACCCGACCTAAACACCTAAGGGTCACTCAACGAGCGAGTCAAGTCGTATCACAATTGAACGAGCGGGAGTAAGGGATAAGCCCTCTAGGCTAATGGCTGAAGGCCCCATGAATAGATGCATAACTAGGTTATAAAACTAGTTTAAATGGGAAGATATTTAGGATAAGTCCCCGAGTGCTAGCCCTTATCGCATGGGACCTAAGGGCCATGACCAGGGGCATGGCTTTAATGTTATCCACCAAGCAATTGACGATTAGCGGTTTTCCCGCATAGGAATGCGCCAACAACTAACCACGACATTTATTTCCTCCACTGAATTAGAGTGCGGTTACGCTAATTAAGGAGCTTCCACCAAATTTTTTGATTTTAATTGGAGTTCACCCACATTTGGTGGAGTTTCCAAGGGACATTGGGCAGAAAATTGTGGAGGTCATAACTTCTCCAACATTGAACCAATTTGGATGAAATTTTGGTCAATTTTTGGTATTCTAAGAGAAGTAAAAGTAGTAATAGCAGAAGAAGCTACAACAGCTGAATTAACAAAAATTGGAGACAATAGTAGTAGGCTCGACATAGAGATTGAAAGCATCAGAAGACTGATGATGAAGGTGTCTCAAAAACAACAGATAGTAGCAAGAAAGAAGAGGAATTTCAGCAAGGGAAGGACAAAAGAAGAGTATGAAAGCATAGCGGGAGGCAGGATGCAGAATAAGATTGGAAACCTAGAGAAAAGCGGCAAGAAACAGCAGATGATGACTTGCAGAACAAAGTGTGGGATCCAGGAAGACAAGGACAAAGAATTAAAATGCATGACAGGAGATCATGATCATTTTCAACCTTGGGAGTCTGATGCAGGAGCATTAGGCAAAGAGAAAATACTTTGTAAAAACTTAGGGATTTTTAAGTTTTTAGAGGAGCTAGATTTTTATGAATGATTTGAGTGGGTTTTAAGTATTTTTAACTAAATATTGTAAATAATTCTCAAATTTTTGAGAATATGAGAAGGATTTGATCAGTTGAGGATGTAAAGGGATGAGAGATTTTTCTAAATATTAATTTAGAAATTAGTTTCATTAATTATGGGTGAGAGAGGATCCTTAGGGATTCAAGAGTGATTTTAGGATTTTGTTGATAATTTGAAGGGATTGAACTTAAATTAGATCATTCTAAATTGTATAAATTATCAAGCCTCAAAGGCATTGAAAAGAAGAGAGAGTGAGAGTGGAGGTTGATTAGAGTAGAAGCAGGGCTTTTGCTTGTAAGCCTGCGGGCAATTCTAAAGGGCCAAAGATTGGAAATCAGGCCAAGGAAGGAGGCTATTATGTAAGTATTGTGTGTATTAATACAGAATTTGATTTTCTGAAATTTATGCCATTATTGAGCTTTTTTTATTGAATCGATTCTGAGAAGAAATAATGACTGTGTAATACAATGTGAATCGAATTATGTGTTCAATGTGTTGAGGAAGGGTTTGATTCCCTTTAAACTCCTGAGTTATTATGCTATTGAGGGATCTGAATGGTTTCTCCGTGTGAAAACACCAACTCGTTCTTTGAAGCTGAAATTGACCTATACGCTTTCAATAATACCCTATATGTTGAGGATTCTTGTCTTTTGGAAATTCATTTTCTATTATCTGTGTCGAGTGATTCCGAATAATATCGATTGTGTTAATCGATATAGGATTTTATATGAGAGCCACAATCCTTAAGTTCATAGATAATTGAACTTTGAATACGTTAAACCTGTGTGAAGAATTTAAATGGAGAATCGATGGGGGTTTGACCTCTTTTATTGAGGACGCCAGAAATGTCAAGTTCTGGTCAAATTATATATGAATGCAGAGACATGGGTTGAATATAATTGAATTCAATTGTGGGAATTTGTGCAATTATCAAGTGAGATAGAATATTAGTATGGCGATGGTCTCAGAAGTCGTGGAATGGCATAACGAATTCCATTGATAGATTGATCATTTCAGAAATTTCTGAGTTGAACGGAGGGAGATAGTCAGTAAATTAAACACGGTTATGTTTGTGGTCAGGTATGATAGCATTAAAATAACAACGGTGAAATGGAGAAATGGAAACCTGGTCCTATTCAAAAATGTGAAAGCAAAATAGGTGCAGAAGATTCGTTGAACAGTGTTGAAGATTAAGCTTAAGAGCTGCATTATATTGAAGCTGAAGGTGAATGTTTGATGGCATTCGATGGAACGCAGAGTGAAAAAACAAATGTCACGGTGTTGAATCACATCACATAGAGGAAGATTACTAATGCGTAGAGTAAACAACGCAGAATGAATTATAATTATTTGCAGAGGTGCATGGTGTAGTTTGACGTGGAACCTCAGCCTTTGAGGAAAATGCAGAGATCGATTGGGAGTCAACGCAGAACCATGAACGGAGCAAGGCAACCAGAATTTAATATTCTGTAAAGTATCAATTGATGGAGGAATTATTTACTGGAACACGGCACCAGAGTTCGTGGTCTGATATAAGACCTGAATTACATTGAAGCTATGGCTATATGGTTGGCACAGAGATGCATTGGAATCTATAACGATGGATTCGTTCAGAATAGCAAAGGAAGTTTCAAGGGAACGATGATGAAGGCGCATGGAACCTTGAACAGATTGAAGGTGAAAATCTAAGGGTATTTGCATATTGAAGCTACTGGATTTTTAACACTGGTATGTTGAGCGTTGTTTTCTTTGTTGATAAGGTATGATAGCTGTGGGCCTAAATGAATATAATATTTGCAAAGATCATTATTATATTGAATTGTGACAAAGTCTAAGGGTGAAATTTAAGTGAGTTGGCATGAGAACCAAGTTTGTAAGTTGGGTCAAATAAACTTTAAAATTGGTGAATGCTATACTAGGCTTATATGAAGTTTTAATAAGGGTTGAAGGTTAAATAGAACTTCCATGAGGGTGAGAGCTGAAGTCCATTATTTTGGGCTTAATTGGACTTTCCAATAGTTGATTTAAAATCATAAGATGGGTATTTCAATGATTTTATAGTCATTGTTAAGTAATGAAGCTTCAGCATGAGATTTTAAATTTTTGGGCTGATTGTTTGGGTTTGATAGCCATGAATTAAAAGATAGCTTCCGCATATTATTTGAGATTGCCAGATTGTGAAAATTGAGGACCATTTCGGTTTTTAAATGGAAATGCATTTTTACATGCATCTATAAGTGGATATTGTGGGTTTGGCAGGGTTATCCCTGCATCAAGTGGTATCAGAGCAGGAAGGCTCTGTTGAAATTGAAGAAATTTGTTTTTTTTGAATGAGTGCAGGAAGGTTATGTTGAGAACTGAAGTGTGTTTTATTTGAATGTGTGAGGAAGACTGAAAGGAAGATAAGATTCTAAATTTGATATGAAAAGGTACACAATTGCAATGAACAGGATTGCAGAAATGAATGGAGGACAAGATCATGCAGGATCTTAAAGGTGAGATAATTTTCT
The DNA here is from genome assembly GCA_034641835.2 of Pinus albicaulis. Taxonomy (NCBI): domain Eukaryota; kingdom Viridiplantae; phylum Streptophyta; class Pinopsida; order Pinales; family Pinaceae; genus Pinus; species Pinus albicaulis. The sequence goes on along the minus strand of CM076578.1, from coordinate 1,800,009,196 downwards.
GATTTGAAATTTGTGATTAAGGTTTATGGTTGCAGACAAGATGATGGTAGTGAACCTGACATTCAGCTAAAGGTTGGATAGGGAGGACAATTTCAGTGTTCTAAAGAGAAGGTGAGTTGAAGAGATAGCCTAGAGAGAGCAGAAGAGAGCGCTCAAGAGGTTCCAGAGGAAGTGAACCAGTACTTTCCAAAAGACCAATTCCAGTGAAGTGGATTGGTGAGGTAAGTGGTAGCAGGAGAGCTTGTTGTTGCAGAGGCTAGTGCAACTCATGGGGAGTGATAAAATCATAGAGAATATGATCATGGAGGATCAAAGAAAAGGTTCAGAGGAATTCCACAGAGGTGAGATGACTGATAAAGTCAGAGAAAGAGAAATTGTAGTAATGAAGGTACAATTGCAGGTACTACAGGAATGGATACAAGAGTAGGAAAACCAGAAAGGAGGATGGATCTTTCCACTAGAGGGAAAGAGAGTGATTTGGCAACCATTGCAGATGAGGTTGGGGCAAAGGTAGATTTCTTTATTGAAAGAATATCTTAGATTTCTTGAGTCAGAGATGGAATTTGAAGATTCCACACGCAGATCTGTTCAAAAGGAAGTGCTGGAGGAAACAGTCAAGACTGAAAAGTCTTGTGGTTTAAAAACTAATGAGTTGTGTATGTTTGCGGGTACAGTATAGGGAGATGAGAAATCTTTAAAGTTTGTTAAAGAGTAGGAGAGAGAATTGAATCTGAAGTCTGTTTAGATCAATGGTGAGATAGCAAGATCTCAAGAGGAAATGAAGACAAAGAAGTCTAATCAGAGTATTAAAGCAGAAGAAGCAAGACCATCTGATGATGAGTTAGGAGCTGGTGAAGGTATGGAAAATTGTGTGAAGTTTCCAAGTTCTACTCCTAATGAAATTGTTGAATTGTATAGGAAACTAGATATTCAGAGAAGAGAATTGGAGAGGCAGAGAACTTACACATAGAATAATTTACTGAAGAAGCAAGATACGAAAGTTTTCATGGATGACAGTCATGAAGCAGAGGATGGAAAGAAGGAGAGACTAGCTGATAGTCACATGGTGAATGCAAATCAGCATACTGATGTGCTAACAAAGGAGTTGGAAAGGAAATAAGAGCAACATACTAAAGTGTTGCCAGAGAAAGTTGAGGAGGAAGCCAGTGAATATTTTCTGAGTCCTGAAGAAGACTTGGAACTGTAGAGAGAAAACTTGGTGACTGAATCAACAAGTGAGACCATTGGGTCTTGTGATTTTGAAGCTGACAATTTGATTGTGTATACAGGTGATGCAGAAGACAATCCATCACTTGGAATTGTCTTAAGAGAAGAATAACTGTTGCAGAAAGGAAATGAGACAGTCATGTCTCATAAGCAGAGGCTTGTTACCATGGGTGACAAGAAAGAGTTGGCTTGTCTGTATAGCCAAGAGAAGACTGTGGGGAAAATTTTTGGAACTGCTACAGTGATAGAGGATGAGGCTACAGTGTTTGAAGAACTTGATTTGGTTGTCAGAATCAATCAAGATGATGATGGACAATTACTGGAAATTGTCAAAGGGGAAGATGAAGGTTATGCTGGAACTAATTTGCAGCATGTTGACGAAATACTGGAGAAGAAATGGCTGAAATGTTTGCTGGAGACATTTGAACCTGAGGAAGAATTTGCAGAACCTAGAATAAATTTTCTTGAAGTTGTGGAAGGAGTAGATACTAGTTTGTTAAAATTGATTTTTCTTACTAGTATACAAACAGAGATAAATGGATATGTTACTGCAGGAAGAGAATTAAATGATAATTTATTTTCTAAAGATAAATTTGCAGGTGATGAGAAAAAGAATGTTGCAGAGGGACATGAAGTTTGGGATGCAGTAACATGTGGGGTAGCATCTGCAGGAGTAAAACTAATGTTATCAACAATCGGGGAGATGATAGCTGAGGCAACATTGACAGCAGCAACATCAATGTTGGCAGCAAGAAGAGAAGTAACAACAGTAATAGCAGAAGCAGCCACAAAAGCCAAATTAACAGAAATTGGAGACAGCAGTAGTAGGCTGGACATAGAGATTGAAAGTATCAGAAGACTGATGATGAAGGTGTCTCAGAAACAACAGACAACAGCAAGAAAGAAGAGGAATTTCAGCAACGGAAGGACAAAAGTAGAGTATGAAAGCATAGCTGGAGGCAGAATGTAGAATAAGATATGGAAACCTGGAGAAAAGCAGCAAGCAACAGCAGATGATGACTTGCGGAACAACGTGTGGGATCCAGGAAGACAAGGACAAAGACTTAAAACGCATGATCAGGAGATCATGATCATTTTCAACCTTGGTAGTCTAATGCAGGAGCATTAGGCAAAGAGAAAATACTTTGTAAAAACTTAGGGGTTTTTAAGTTTTTAGAGGAGCTAGATTTTTATGAATGATTTGAGTGGGTTTTAAGTATTTTTAATTAAATATTGTAAATAATTCTCAAATGTTTGAGAATATGAGAAGGATTTGATCAGTTGAGGATGTAAAGGGATGAGAGATTTTTCTAAATATTAATTTAGAAATTAGTTTCATTAATTATGGGTGAGAGAGGATCCTTAGGGATTCAAGAGTGATTTTAGGATTTTTTTGAGAAGTTGAAGGGATTGAACTTAAATTAGATCATTTTAAATTGTATAAATTATCAAGCCTCAAAGGCATTGAAAAGAAGAGAGAGTGAGAGTGGAGGTTGATTAGAGTAGAAGCAAGGCTTTTGCTTGTAAGCCTGCGGGCAATTGTAAAGGGCCAAAGATTGGAAATCAAGCCAAGGAAGGAGGTTGTTATGTAAGTATTGTGTGTATTAATACAAAATTTGATTTTCTGAAATTTATGCCATTATTGAGATTTTTTTATTGAATCGATTCTGAGAAGAAATAATGACTGTGTAAGACAATGTGAATCGAATTATGTGTTCAATGTGTTGAGGAAGGGTTCGATTCCTTTTAAACTCCTGATTTATTATGCTATTGAGGGATTTGAATGGCTTCTCCGTGTGAAAAAACCAACTCGTTCTTTGAAGCTGAAATAGACTTATACGCTTTCAATAATACCCTATATGTTGAGGATTCTTGTCTTTTGGAATTCATTTGCTATTATCTGTGTCAAGTGATGCCGAATAATATCGATTGTGTTAATCGATTTAGGATTTTATATGAGAGCCACAATCCTTAAGTTCATAGACAATTGAACTTTGAATACGTTAAACCTGTGTGAAGAATTTAAATGGAGAATTGATGGGGGTTTGACCTCTTTTATTGAGGACGCCAAAAATGTCAGGTTCTGGTCAAATTATATATGAATGCAGAGACATGGGTTGAATCTAATTGAATTCGATTGTGGGAATTTGTGCAATTATCAAGTGAAATAGAATATCAGTATGGTGATGGTCCGAAGAGTCGTGGAATGGCATAACGAATTCCATTGATAGATTGACCATTTCCGAAATTGTTGAGTTGAACGGAGGGAGATAGTCACTAAATTAAACATGGTTATGTTTGTGGTCAAGTATGATAGCATTAAAATGAGCAACGGTGAAATGGAGAAATGGAACCCTGGTCCTGTTAAAAAATGTGAAAGAAAAATAGGCGCAGAAGATTCGTTGAACAACGTTGGAGATTAAGCTCAAGAGCTACATTATATTGAAGCTAAAGGTGAATGTTTGATGGCATTCGATGGAATGCAGAGTGATAGAACAAATGTCACGGTGTTAAATCACATCACACAGAGGCAGATTACTAATGCGTAGAGTAAACAATGCAGAATGAATTATAATTATTTGCAGAGCTGCGTGGTGTAGTTTGACGTGGAACCTCAGCCTTTGAGGAAAACGCAGAGATCGATTGGGAGTCAACGCAGAACCATGAACGAAGGAAGGAAACCAGAATTTAATATTTTGGGAAGTATCGATTGATGGAGGAATTATTTACTGGAACACGGCACCAAACTTCGTGGTCTGATATAAGACCTGAATTATGTTGAAGCTATGGCTGAATGGTTGGCGCAGAGATGCATTGGAATCTATAACGATGGATTCGTTTAGAATAGCAAAGGAATTTTCAAGGGAACAATGATGAAGGCGCATGGAACCTTGAACAGATTGAAGGTGAAAATCTAAGAGTATTTGCATATTGAAGCTACTGGCTTTTTAACACTGGTATGTTGAGCATTGTTTTCTTTGTTGATAATGTATGATAGCTGTGGGCCTAAATGAATATAATATTTGCAAAGATCATTATTATATTGAATTGTGACAAAGTCTAAGGGTGAAATTTAAGTGAGTTGGCATGAGAACCAAGTTTGTAAGTTGGGTCAAATAAACTTTAAAATTGGTGAATGATATACTGGGCTTATATGAAGTTTTAATAAGGGTTGAAGGTTAAATAGAACTCCCATGAGGGTGAGAGCTGAAGTCCATTATTTTGGGTTTAATTGGCCTTTTCAATAGTTGATTTCAAATCATAAGATGGGTATTTCAATGATTTTATAATGATTGTTAAGTAATGAAGCTTCAGCATGAGATTTTAAATTTTTGGGCTGATTGTTTGGGTTTGATAGCCATGAATTAAAAGATAGCTTCCGCATATTAATTGAGATTGCCGGATTTTGAAAATTGAGGACCATTTCGGTTTTTAAATGGAAATGCATTTTTATATGCATTTATAAGTGGATATTGTGGGTTTGGCAGGGTTATCCCTGCATCACTTTTCCTCTACATCGTCATCCTCAACTTTGGTGAATCAATATCACAAGTCTAAAACTACTGGTAAAAGTCCATTTTTAAAGCTTCATGCTAAATTTGAATTGCCTATGTTTAACGGTGATGTCAATGCAGAGTAACTTGACAATTGGATAAGACAGTTGGAAGTTTAATTGAGGATACAAAACCTTCATGTTGACGAAACCAAGATACAGTTAGCCTCTTTGAGAATGGATGGAGTAGCATTGGTATTGTGGGAAGCCAAGACCAAGGATGAAATTAAAAAACATGGTAAGATCACTTTATCATGGGCTGAATTTATTATTGCAATTAAAAAGAAATTTTTTCCATTAGCTCATTTACAAAAGGATATCATGAACTGGCAAAACTTCAGACAACTTAAGGGAAAAAATGTACAAGACTACACCGAAGATTTTAGGAGAAGAGCACTATTATTAGGGGTAGACTTACAAATTCAAGATACTTTGCTGAAATATATAGGTGGTTTGCTCAGCTACCTTAGACATACTATCCTTATGTTCAATCCTACTAGTCTAGATGAAGTTTGTGTACAAGCTACGCATTTAGAGGCTAGAGGGGAAAATACTTTTGATGAGGGTAGAAACAAGCCTTTTAAGGGGAAAAACAAAGATAAAACCTTTAAGGGAAAATGCAAAAAAAAATGCATTTGTCAAACAAGAGGGTGAGAAATTGATATGTAAACATTGTTCGAGAGAAGGCCATAAAGAGAAAAACTATTGGAAATTACATCCTGAAAAAAGAACTCAGTTTAACGAAAACAAAGGAAAGAAGAAAACTGCAACTACTACAACTACACCACAAGACTTAGGTGATGATTCAGGTGACGAAGCCAAAATTGCAGGAAACTAAAACGAAGCCAAGCACTAGTACTTCAAATTTTCATGTACAAGTTGTAAATGAGGAAGAAATAATTGAATTGTTCCCTGTGAGGGTAGTCTCAAAACATACAAAAAATGACACATTGTTTGACAGTGGGTCACAAACAAATCTCATATCAGAATACTTGGTCAAACAACTTAAACTTGAGACCATTCCACACCCAAAGCCTTATCCACTTGGATGGATATGAAAGGATGCAAACTTACAAGTCTCAAGAAAGTGCATATTGCGATTTGCAATTACTGCACACTTTATTGACACAGTTGAACTTGATGTAGTGCCACTTGATATATCAGGAATTGTTTTGGGAAGTCCTTAATTGTTTGACAGGAAAGAGATCTTCCATCGCCATGAAAATAAGTATCATCTCTTTAAATATGGCAAGGAGTTCATTGTCAGAGCACATCGTAAGAAGGGAAATATAGTGATGGTAAATGGAAAAGGCTAGTGAATTCTAGTAAGAGTTTTGTACTTCTTATGGTTAAGCCCAAGGTTGATGTGAATAATGAGTCATTTGAAAATTGTGATTCCAAGCTTAAATCAGATTTATATGATGTAGTTGATGCACATCATGAGATGTTTCAGGAACCTACAGGTTTACCTCCAAAGAGGGAGATTCAGCATGAAATCCAATTACATTAAGATTGTCCTCTTCCTAACATAGGCATGTACCACATGTCTATCATGGAGAATGTTTAAATAAAGATGAGAATTAAATACTTGTTGGAAAAAGGATTCATAAGACTAAGCACTTCACCATGTGGGTCACCGATAGTGTTGATTCTAAAGAAAAATGGAACTTGGTGCATGTGTGTGGACTTCAGGGCATTGAACAATATGATGGTAAAGAATCGTTACCCACTCCCAAGGATAGATGATTTGTTAGATCAGATAAAAGATGCTAAATATTTCACTAATTTAGACTTATGTAGTGGTTATTATCAAGTTAGAATTTCAGAAAGTGACGTTTCGAAGACAACATTTAAAACCAAACAGGGACTCTTTGAGTGGCTTGTTATGCCGTTTGGATAATACAATACACCTAAAAAATTCATGCAGGTAATGGATGATGTCTTACGTCCTTTTCTTGATGATTTCGTTATTTTATACTTATATGACATCTTAATTTTCAGCAAGACTATAGAAGAGCATGTCATGCATGTTAAGAAAGTACTTGATAATTTGAAGAAAAATCGGTTGTTTGTTAAAATGTCAAAGTATGAATTTGGGAAAACTTCTTTGGTTTATTTGGGACACATAGTAGGAGGAGGTGCTTTGAGAATTGATCCTTCTAAGGTAGAAGCCATTGTGAATTGGTCTACTCCCAAATCCATTACAGAGGTAAGAAGTTTTTTGGGTGCAACTCTGTATTGGAGGAAGTTTATTTCTAACTTCTCTACCATAGCAGCTCCTATGCATGCAGTGACAAGTGTGAAGCATGCTTTCCAATGGGGAGGCAAGAAATAGAAAGCTTTCAAGTCTTTGAAAGAGAAGATAAGTTTAAATCCATTCCTTGCATTACCGGACTTGAGATAGCCATTCAAGATTCAGACTGATGCTAGTGATTACACCATGGGTGCAGTTCTCCTACAGCATGCTAAGCCTATCGCATTTCATTCTAAGACATTTAATGGTGTTGTTGTGAATTATCATACATATGATAAGGAGTTGTATGTGTTGGTACAAAGCATCAAAAAGTGGAAACACTATTTGATGGGAAAATAAATAGTTTTTCATACCGACCATCAGCCTTTATAGTACTTGTAGTCACAAAGTAAATTACAGCAGTCACGACATTTCATATGGATGGGTTTCCTACAGAAATTTCACTTGGTAATAAGGTAAAAGAAACTTATTTTCAATAAATTTGTTGATATGCTTTCAAGGCCTATTATTAGTTCTACTACTTTACTTAATAATGACTCTATTGTACATGAGAGCTACATAGAACAATATGACTCAGATGTTTATTTTAAGGATGTGTATGCTAACTTGAGTGAAGGGAATGATGTTGAGGAGAATGATTATCATTTGAATAATTATTTCCTGTTTCATATGGGCAATTTATGTATACCACAGGGGGAGAGACTAAGCATTATGAGAGAATCTCATTCTTCTCTTGTTGTTGGACATTTCGGGGTAAGAAAAATAGTGGCACATTTACAGAGGTATTGTTATTAGCCTCGCATGGTAGATAGTATTTCACGTTTCATTAGAGGTTGTTCATTATGTGCTACAAGCAAGCCTAGAAATAGGAAGCTTGGTTGATATATGCCATTGCCGGTACCTTCTAGACCATGAGAAAGTGTTTCTATGGATTTTTTTGGAGGTCTACCATTATCTAGAAAGCAGCATGATTATCTTTATGTAGTAGTTGATAGATTTAGCAAGATGTGCATTCTTATGCCATGTAAGAAATCTATAACTGTTGAAAAAATTGTTGATTTACATTTTCAACATGTATGGGTTCATTATGGCTTGCCTACTTCTATTGTTAGTGACAGGGATTCCAGATTTGTTGGGAATTTTTGGTCCAATCTATGGAAGATGATAGACACCATGTTGAAGAAGAGTATGTCTTTTCATCTGCAAACAAATGGCCAAACAGAGGTAGCGAACATAACCATTCTACATATTTTGAGAGGTTATTGCAGCAAGCATCCAAAGCTTTGGGATGAGCACTTGCATTACATTCAACATGCTTACAACCGGGCCAAGCACTCTTCTACAAATACTTCACCTTTTAAAGCTTGCTTTGGGTATTTTCCTAAGTCACCTTTAGATTTCATTCTTGAGAAGGTTGTTTCCATTGATGGGCATAGTGACATTGACAAAGCTCGCATGTTCATTGAAAGAATTCAGCTTATACATTAGCAGGTTCAAGAAAAACTTGAAAAAAGACAAGGCAACTACAAGGAGAGGCATGAAAAACACATAGTTGATCATAAGGTTCAAGAAGGAGATGAGGTATGGCTGCATATTAGTAAGGAAATAATGGAAGGAGAAGGTAAAAAGATGAAGCCTATTTGTTATGGTCCATTCAAGATCCTTAAACAAGTTAGAAATAATGCTTTTCAACTAGATTTGCCTTCATATATGCAAATGTATTCCTTTGTGAATGTGGAAAATTTACATTTGTATGAAGCTAATTTAATTACTGATTATGAAAGTGACATTCAGCTGCCATCCATAGAGGATTTCTCGCCAGAATTTTTGGATGAGCTATCTAATATACCAAAATAGGGAATTTCTACAACAATAAGAATATCTTAAGATATTCTAAAGTTGGAGATCAGAAATACTTGAACACAATAATGCAAGTTGTGTCAATTTACTTATTTAGATCAGATTAGAAGCATATCATCAAAACTATGTCTCCATATGCTATCTCTAAGTGGGGAAAAGCAGTGATCTAGACCATAAAAATGCTATTTCCAGAAAATAACGCTGTAACTGTGATAAATGGGACTTGGATCCCTTAGATCATGCAATATATGTTAGGTATGTGTTATATTCTTTCCACGACTAATCACGTGCAGGGGGGTAAGAGGGGGGGCAATAGCCCCTGCTTTGCGCTAGGCACAACGAGAGGGTCATAGGGGGGGTAGTAGCCCCCCTTGTTAGGGTCTGGGGTGGCGCACCGGTGAAAATTTTTGGTCCTTAATTTTTGGTGGGAGATCCATGCCCATGGCTTTGTGCATGGTTTTGCACATGGTTTTGGGGTATGATGGTTTTCGGCCTGTGGTATTTTGTAGATCTGGTCAAGGGAACTACGGTTATGATCTAATCCAAGGTTAATGGATTAGGGTTTATGTATGCTTCGGCATGTATATACATGTGTTGTAACACTAAAAGGAATATAATGAAATATCAAGCTGGTCGTCTCGATTTGGGATCCAGGGGAAAATCTTTGTGTTTATCTGTTTTATGTTTATGCTCTCACTATTGTTTATTTTCTGTTATAATATTCGTGTGTAGATAATTTCTATTTAGGGTTAAAAACTACATTTGGTATTGGAGCTATTTCAGCTTCAATGGGACGCCTTTGCTGCTGAGGGTTTTTTGCTCGAGCCAAGGGTAGAACCTGTTCAGTGGGATATCTGCGGGATAGATTCTTGTAGTGAAAGAAGATGGCGAGCAGCAGAAAGATAGAGATCGAGAAATTTAATGGTCAAAGTTTTGAGTTGTGGAAGCGCAAGATGGATGATCTGCTAGTGGATAAAGATCAGTGGATCACAGTAGATCCAGGTACTAAACCAATGGCAAAGATAGATGAATACTAGAAGAAACTGGATCGAAAGTCTAAGAGCACAATATGGTTGTGTGTCTCAGATTCAGTATTGTTGAATGTATCCGAGGAAGCTACGGCGAAGACCTTATGGGACAAGCTAGGGACTTTGTACCAATCTAAGTCTCTAGTGAATAAATTTTTCCTGCGGAAAAAGCTGTATAACCTGAGGATGAAGGATGGAGACTCAATGACAGAGCATCTGAACGCCTTCAATACTGTGGTAAGCTAGCTATCATCTATTGATATTAAAATCTCAGATGAAGATAATTGCATCAGTTTTTTGTGTTCTCTACCAGATTCGTGGGACAGTCTGGTTATTACAATAGGTAGCAATACAACTACCTTGAATTTTGTTGACATTGTCTCAGCCTTGTTGTCGGAGGAAATGAGACGGAGAAATATGGAGGGCTAGAATGGAGATGCCTTATATGTACGAGGAAGGTCCCAAAACAAAAACAGAAATAAGGTTTCGAGTGGGAGATCTAAATCTCCTGGAAATTTTGTAAAGGTATGCTGGAAATGCGGAAAGGAAGGGCACTATAAAAGGGAGTGCAGATCTAAAGCTCTTGAGAAAGAAAAGGGATCTGATGATGCTCCTTCTGCAGAGCCAAAAACCACCTCGTTTGAAGGTGGGGATGTGTATTTGGCTTCTTCTTCAAATACACATGTAGATCATGAGTCATGGTTTATTGTCTTAGGTGCATCCTTTCACTTCACTCCCCATCGGTAGTGGTTCTGCGAGTATGAGAAATATGATGGCAGTGATGTCTTCCTAGGGTATGATAGGAAGGCCATAATCATCAAACATGGAAAGGTGAAGCTGAAGCTATGAGGTGGAAGGATTAGAACACTTCCTGGTGTTCTGCATATTCCTACATTGGCCAGAAATCTGATTTCTGTAAGCAATATGGATGATGCAGGTGTAAAAATAATGTTCGAGAAAGATGCCTGCAATATGGTTTGGGGAGAACTGGTATTAATGCACGGAGTTTGAATGGGAACTCTGTACAAGATACAAGGTAGCACTATTATTGATGGGTGTAAAAATTCTGTGGTTCCTGAAAGTGGAGCGGAAAGCCTAGTTTTCTCTAGAGAAAAGACCATTCTATGGCATCAAAGGCTTGAACATGTTGGAGAGAAGGGCCTTCGGATACTACATAGAAATGGTATGGTAGAAATTATGTCTAATTTCTCTCTGGATTTTGATCTTTGTGAACATTGTGTATATGGGAAGCAGAATCAGTTGAGTTTTCCTTCTGGTGCTAAGAGGGCGAACAAGATATTAGAACTTGTGCACAGTGATGTGTTTGGACCTATGTCAGTTCCATCACTGGCAAAGTCTGTTTACTATGTTTAATTCATAAATGAATTCTCAAGGAATACATGGATATATTTCTTGAGGAAGAAATCTGAAGCTTTTGACAGATTTAAATAATTTAAGGCTCAAGTGGAAAACCAGACAGAGAAGAAGATAAAGGAGCTGAGGACAGATAATGGTGGGGAGTTCTGCAAGAAGGAATTTGAAGAGTTCTGTAAGAAGTGTGGTATAGCACGACAGAAGACTACTCCATACACACCTTAGCAAAATGGAGTTGCAGAAAGCATTAACAGAGCACTGATGGAAAAGGCAAGAAGCATGCTCAATGGTACCAGTTTAGGACAAGAATTATAGGCAGAGGTAGTGGATACTGCATGCTATCTGGTTAACAAATCACCTTCATTAGTGTTGGAGGATAAGACTCCACATGAGGTATGGATTGGTAAGAAACCCTCTTTTTTAGATCTAAGGGTATTTGGATGTGAGGCATATGTACATGTTCCAAAGCAGAAAAGGACCAAGTTGGATAATAAATCTGAAAGGTGCATCTTTATTGGGTATAAGGAAGGTTTAAAAGGTTGCAAGCTTTGGAACCCAGAAACAAGGAAGGTTGTGTACAGCCGAGATGTGGTGTTTAGAGAGGTGAAAGATGTTTTTAAACATGAAATCATACCAAAGGAACCTGAGAAGATCGAGTTTTAGCTAAAGGAGTATGAATCATACTCTACAGCAGAAGAAGATTCAAAATATTAAGAGCCACAAACTCCAGCTATAAGAAGATCAGTTCGGGAAAGAAGGTAACCAGAAAGGTATAGTCCATCTGCTTTCTGTTCATGTTTTGCCTTAACTATAACTGATGATGATCGAAGAACTGTCAGGAAGGCAGTAGATTCAGAGGATGGAAAACTCTGGAAGGAGGCCATGGTTGATGAAATGACATCCTTGCACAAAAATGAGGCATGGGATCTGGTGGAGTTTTCGGCTGGAAGGAAGCCCATTGAAAGAAAATGTGTGTTTAAGAAGAATATGAATGTAGAAGGCAAGGTGGAGAAATACAAATCTCGGTTGGTAGCAAAAGGTTATTCCCATCTACTGGGAATTGATTTTGGTGATATTTTTTCTCCTGTTACCAAAGTTACTTCTATTAGATTACTTTTATCTATTGCTGCTGCATTTGATTTTGAGATAGAATAGATTGATGTGAAGACAACATTTATTCACGGAGATCTAGAAGATGAGATCTACATGAATCAACCTGAAGGCTTTGTGGTGAAGGGTAAGAAAGAACTAGTATGAAGGTTGAAGAAGTCTTTGTATGGGTTAAAACAGTCACCAAGGATATGGTATCAGAAATTTGATACCTATATACGGGGAGTTGGATTCACCAGAAGCAAGGAGGATCATTGTGTTTATTTTAAATTAATTGGTGACCATGTTATTTATTTGGTATTGTATGTGGATGATATGTTGTTGATTGGAAATAACGAAAAAATTATCCAAGTTTTGAAGAACCAACTGTTCTCCAAATTAGACATGAAGGATCTTGGCGCTGCAAACCATATTTTGGGCATGGAAATTTAGAGAGATCGGGAAAAGAGGAAGCTCTGGTTAAACCATAGGAAGTATCTCGAGACTATATTGCATAGCTTCAATATGCAAGATAGTAAACCGGTGAATGTTCCTATTCCTGTAGGTGTAAAGTTGTCTGTTGAATAGTGTCCCAAGACATGTCAAGAAGAAGAGGAGGATATGTCCCATGTTCCATATGCAACTGCAGTGGGTAGCCTGGTGTATGCAATGGTCTGTACTAGACCAGAAATTTCACATGTAGTGGGAGTATTGAGCATGTTTATGTCAAACCTAGGGAAGGAGCATTGGACAACAGTGAAGCGGGTTTTTAGATATTTACATGGCACTAGTGATTATGGCTTGTGCTACCAGGGAAGACCAGGATTGGAAATAATGTTGGACATTCATGGTTTTGTTGATGCAGACTCGGCTAGAGATATGTACCAAAGAAGATCTACAAGTGGGTATGTGTTTATCCTATTTTGAGGCGTAGTCATTTGGATGAGTAAAAGACAATCTGTAGTGGCTCTTTCAACTACAGAGGCAGAATACGTGGCAGCCACTCATGCAAGCAAGGAGGTATTTTGGTTGCAAAGATCATGTTCAAGTATGGGGTTGGTACAACAAGCTATAAGGATAGACTGTGATAGCCAAAGTGCAATATTCTTGGCTAAGAACCCTACTTATCATTCAAAGACAAAGCACATTGATGTTCAATATCACTTTTTTAGAGATATGGTTGAGGCTAAAAGGGTGTTGCTGGTAAAGGTGGACACTTTGAAGAATGTTGCAGATGCATTGACTAAGTCTGTGAGCACTTAGAAGTTCTTTTTGTGTAGAGAAACAATGGGTGTTGAAGAATTTGGCCAATGACTAAGCTCTCCTGTGGCCCCCTGCCGAAAGAAAACAACAAGTGGGAGAATGTTGGGTATGTGTTATATTCTTGCCACAACTAATCACGCGCGGGGGGCTAAGAGGGGGGGAAATAGCCCCCCATTTGCACTGGGTGCAACAGCGGGGTCACAGGGGGGGTGATAGCCCCCCTCTGTCTGGGTCCGAGGCAACACCCCGACCAGGGAAAATTTTAAGAACCCCCCTAAATTTATATATATAATAAATAGGTGAATCCCCATGATACATAGGAAAAATGGAAGGCGATTTTATTAATAATATAATATGTATATATAATTTTTTGGCGAATCTCTCACGAGATTATATTATCTTGTAAAAACATGGCGAATCACCAGTACAAATGGCGAATCACTACTACAAAATGGTGAATCGTTGTCTAGTGGAGTTCGGGTTGTTAGTTCCAATGAAGATATGGTAGTTGAACTAGGAGTAGAAGGAAGAGAACCACTGAGACCAAGCATGGCACATGGTGACTCATGAGGGAAGTAGTTCTCGTGCAGTTTGGAAAACGCGTTCTTCTAGTTCTGCTAATTGTAGTGTTGTTGCTCATGCTACTACTAGCACTGATATTGAGGTTGGAGAGGAGTTTCAACAAATTGGGATCTTTGCAGATCATTTTGTTTCAACAATCCTCCAACACAAAGGCACATGCCTCTGCTGATTTCTTCAATGAGCAGAACAAGTCGAACAAAAATTAAAATGCTAATAACTAATAAACAGAGTCAATACAACAATCCCAACACACCTCCAAACTGACAGTTGTGCCTCACTGTCTGCTACGCACATCCAAACCGACTCAGCTCATGGCAAAATTTTCTCGTGGGAATGGATCGGGGAATTCGAGGGGTCGATATCATAAATTCATGAAGCTCAACTCATCCCTCCATAGTCCAATGCAACAATGGAGGTCAGCTCTCCTCCACACATATAATCACCAATAGGCACCAGTAGTTACACAAATATTACACAATCCAGGCCTCTCACAACAGTGGCCTCTCACAAGTTTGACCGGTGACAGTGCTTGACTAAAAACTTAAAAAATAAAAGTTTGACCAGGAAAAGTAGTATTCAATTTTTTATCTTGTAATTAAAGAATTCAACATCCCAATATATAAAAATACCATCAAACGAACATTATGCACTCCACTCATAAAACAATTCAGGATAAGAGAAAGTGTAACTTCTCATTCCATTCATAACACAACTCATGATAAGAGAAAGTGCAACTTCCCATAATGGTAAAACAAAAGGAGGAACTTTAATAATGATAAACAAATTCCAAAGTGTGGGGTATCCCACTTTTTATTCACACACCAAATAGCCTATCAACAAATTACTTGCACTTGTCCTTGCCAGAAATCAGGAAATTTATTTTACATCAGAAATTAACGAAAAAAACTGCATATGGTAGAGAGCCTTAGTCACTGGCTAAAATTTTAATGTTGGTTGTTATGGAAATTGACTTATTGCCAACTATCCAAACCTTGAAGTGAAAATTACATTACAGTATGTACAAAAATGGATATAGTTTGAACATGTAAACTCCCCAAGTTTTCTTGTGCTCCTCATTCATCGCTGTTGTTATTAGTTAAGCTGCAACATGGGAAACCCCCCCTTCCCTTACAGTTCGCTGCTTAGGGTTGCACAGTTTCCATATCCAACCATCAATCCAGTCAGCTTCTTATTATTCAGACGTTGTTGGTAGACCGTTGGTTTTTCAAATCTGTTACCAAATTATGAAATAAATCAAATAAATAATGAATTCATGATTATCTTTGGAAAGTATCTATGTATGATTAATTTCATTGTGACATAATAGCTAAAGAAAAAATATAATTAGGTAAGCAACCCAATTTAAATCTTGAAGATACATAATCTTCAGTGATTTCAATAACTGAACAATAATTAATTGCTCTGTACCTGTTAGGGAAAGGTATGAGGTGTGGCAAACAAAGCACGTTTGAAGTCAAATGTAATCTTCAGAATTTTATAATATAATACAACTCTCGCTTACTTACAAAAGAAAAAAAAAACATATTATAATTTCACTATCAAATATCAAATATCAAAAGTATGAATTATTTCTTTCATACGCCCCCTTCATGGATTCTAAATCTTTGAGTTGTTTACATATTTAGTCTTTTACACACATTTTTTTTCCAAGAAAAAACTATGTTTTCTATTTCAAGTGTGAAAGAAAAATATGCATGGAAAAGTCTGCGCTTTCATACAAAACTACTAGTCTAAATACATTGAAACTTAACCATTGGATATACCCCAAATACATACCACATCCATCTTCTACAATCGGTATACACTATACATGAAAACAAGAGTTACAAGTCAATTAGAGCACTTTCCATTGTTCTTCTAAGTCAATAGAGGATTTTATATCTCATTGGGAAGCTTGCTTCCCCCTTGAACTTCTTGAACAAGAGCAAACCTTTCTGTTGTGCCATACATTTTTTTCATAGTCCATTGGCTGATTTGTTACATTCTCTATACAGATGTTGCAACAGACCAAAGAGTGAACCCTGTCTCTCTAATTCTGTGAAGCAAAGGAGACAACACTAAATTAGTGATTTGTCACTTCTCATTAAACCAATGCAATTTTCAACTTTGAAACTCCTGGTAGTTGCAAAGATCTGATTTGACACTTCTTAATAAACCAATGCCATTTTCAACTTTGAAACTCCTGGTACCTACAAATATTTGATATCATTTTCTAAAGCAAAATAAGACTTCAAAAAAATCTACAAGGCAAATAGTTCTATCCTCTTATTTGAACCCTTGATCAGCTCCAAACTTTAAGGTAGAGTAATGGGTGAGATAAAAACAAAACAACACCATATCCGCATCTTCTGGAATACCTTGCTCCATCAAAAACCCTTGCTTCATTATGATTTATCCTAAAATCCTTTGGCTTTTTATCTCTACAACTTTCTTTATAGAAAATTCTAATTATTTGCGCTACCAGATTCTCTATCTTATTCCAACCGTCCACTTATTCTACCAGATCCTCAAAATTCCACTTGTTCCAACCATCCATAACCCCCACATAATATAGCTAAGAAGAGCTCAAAATTGAGTGTGTGCAAACCATGTCTCAAGACCCTGAAGTAGGGACCCAGAATTAAATTTTCCTTGGAAATTTAAATATTGGAGAACATATTTCCATACAGAAATAACATATGAAGACGTAATAAAGAGGTGATCCACAAATTTACCTTAACATTTGCAGAAAATACAGCGATTTGGTCCCTGCCAATAGCGCTTTTGTCCATTGTCGCAGGTCAGAATTCTGTTTGATAGAGATAACGAGGAGAAGGTTCTAATGTGAGACAAATGAGAGGCTTCCCCTGCTTATAAAAGATTGGGGAGGGTGTTTTTGGAGGGAAACAACCCTCCCCTTACCTCCACATCAGCCCTAAAAGGCTAAAACACCTCCACATCAGCCCTAAAAGGCTAAAACACCTTGTTGGCCATGGGTGGGTCCGCGTATTGGGAAGAGAAACTAACCAGCTGGTTCCGTCCTCAACCGACCGGTTAGGATCAATTTTTTCATCAAGTCAAGGCTGAACCCAGTTGCATGGCCGGTTTGAATCGGCCAGCATGCTGACCGGCTGGTTTGACCAGTTACCGGTTCAAACCAGCCGATTTTAATAACTGTGGATTCAACACCCTAAAAAACCCCTAGGACACTTCAAACAATTTTTCAATATTAAGTTAGGAGTAGTTTTTAATGCGACTTTTTGAAGTTTCCAATGCCAGAATCTGGTGAAAAAAATTAAAGTAAAATCTTGATTTGAAGTAAAATCTTGATTTCTGTTATTTAAACTAATTTTTTTACTATATATATAGATTCAACACCCTAAAAGACCCCTAGGACACTTCGATTGTGCAAGTTACCCATCAAATTTCTGTTTTCAATCAATTCTTACCGGATTTTAAAGAAATTAGACTAGAAAAATCCACCAGAAAAGCCTTCAAACAGTCGCACTAAAGACACCTTCAAAAAGTCGCACTAAAAACAACTTTAAGTTGTGGCAATACTTGACACAAACATAATACTCGACACAAACATAATGGTTGGAAACAATTAATTTGCTGCACAGGGTTCAAGGATTCTTTCAACTCTGACACTATTTCCAATCTCAAGGAAATTTTCAATGTGATTTCTAGTTCCTATGCAATTCAGGCTTCAATGTAACAAGTCTAAATACAAAGAGAAACATAGTTTTTTACTTCTATTTCAGAAATTACGTCGCAATATATGACATAGAATATAAACAGAAAATGGAAATATGATATATTGCTTCCTAAATTGCCCATACAAAGGAAGAGGTGAGGCTAACCTGTATGTATAGTAATGTCTATTACACCCTGAAATCTTAGGGCGGCCTACTATTATTATTAGAGCAGTATCTTTACAATAAACCATCTGGCCAAAATTGGTTAAGGATTTTATATACAAAATTGGTTATGGTTTTTATATACAATAAACCATCTGGCCAAAATTGGTATTTTATATACAAAATTGGTTATGTTTTTTATATACAATAAACCATCTGGCCAAAATTGGTTATCGATCTTATACACAAAATTGGTTATGGTTTCTATATAAAAAAACATAACTGGATGAGACTTCAGATATCACCAATTGGTAACTTTCAATCAATCACCTCAAACTTGATGCTCACCATATATTGCATAGACACCTGCAATTAACATTCAGATATTTAACCGTACACTAATGTAGGAGTAAATGAAGTTAACAATATATATGGCATTGACGTTGGCATTGCCGATGGAAAACAAGAGAGAGCGGGGGTTGGAACCTGGTTGGGATTGTAGACAACGTATTCATTGTAGGCCAAAGGACTATCATCATAACCAGAAGAAATCAAAGACCCATATGGGACTTTGACACCATCTTTGCACGTAAAATGCTCTGATTCATCTGTTGTTTTCTTCCCAATTCCTTTAATTGCCACTTTCTTTGCTTCAAGCTTCTTTACGTCCTACATAAAACGATGCGAGGAGTGTGACCAAAAAACTCTTCACTTACCTGAGCTAGAAGGTGAGGTACTTGCGTTCATTAGAAAGGACTTGTTCCTTCATGTTGGCGCTAAGGTCCTAAGGTCCTACATTTATTTAGGAGGGAGGGGAAAGCAAAGAAGTACCCTTGAAAAATATCAAGGGAGTAGAGTAATACCCTTGAAAAAAAATCACGGGTGGAGTAAAAGTAGAGCAAGTATTTGTGTCTTGGCTAGAAGAGTAGGCGACCCCATAGCAGACGTCTCGGCTCTTGTTGAGGCATAAGTTAATTGATATTGTGTGCGGCTTGCAGGCTGTTGCACCTAGCCTAGGTTTATAGTGGCAACCAGTTGGATTTGAACCTAGGCCTTACTCAGGCAACTCTCACCAGTTACCGATTGTCCTAGATCTAAAAAAAAAATAAAAAAATATTAGAGCAAGTATTAAAGTGGAAAATTCCACAACGCCATTCTAGTTTAATAAAATGTAAGCCGTCACATGGATAAGCACTACATGGATATATATGTAAAATCTCCATACCTCCGGAGCTCTGGACATCTCAATAGCCTCCTACCCAAGTGAAGCAATTGTTAGGATGAGAAAACCTTCTGGCATGTCCACTATAGTGAACCCATACATGGCTACCTTGGCAGCTACATCTGTGCAGTAAATACCCCGACCAAACTGCACACCAAGAATAGATTTATCAGAATTGAAATAGAAACCAAAAAACTAGTTTTGATTTGTAAAAACAACTGATGATAAACATTTATAATGCTATGAAAGGCACTTACCATGTAACCAGGTGCTGGAAGTGAAATTATAGCAGGCAGAAACCCTTGCTTTATGTGTATAACTAGGTTGCTTGTCTGAGTGCCTACACAAATAACACACTATCATGCACTTGAAGAAAAAACAGAGGACCTTTCTGCCTTTCAATCTCAAGGTACAGTCCTGACTGAAAGGTCTTCCATGAGCCAACTCTGCAGCTCAGTATGTGCATGTTAACCCAGTAAGAACTTTCAGGATATGGAAAAAAGATATCCTATGCATTATTTGGAGTCGACCAAAGTAAGAGCTAATTAAAAGATACCACACCATAGAAGTACTTTATTAGGCAGTTTGGAAACTTCATGGTAAGGATGAGTGCTTGCATCCAACTTGAGAATGTTTTCTACCGTTACTCCAAAATACTGCAGAGACAAACCCAAAAACAAAATGGAATCATTATATCTATAATGTATCTCTTGATACAGCAAAATGAGAAGAAGAAATAAAGGGATGATCTGCATAATTGATTATTGAATTCAATAAGCAAAGAATAGCTGAGATTTGTCTGCTTACTCCATCTCTGAATTGAATGGGCTCAAAGGTCTTCTCTAGGTACTTGAGAATCATATTGTAATCATCTGCTTCTTTCTCTAGTGGGCTTATAGTGCAGCCCAGTTTGGAGTATCTATTCCCTAATGGATCATCAAGGGTGGAGCCCGTCATATCCCCTATGAGTTGTATAGCAAAACATATGTCACGCACACTTTCCAGTGTAGGTGCTACCTATGATTACAGACAAAACTAAGATCAATTCTCCCATGTAAATAATATGAGAACTTCATAGAATAAAACATATATTATGTCCTCCGAATGAATACAAGTTACATCCAGGCTAGGTTCTGACCACTTAGTACTAGGCCTGTCAAACAAAATGGAATATTTTTATTTACGTTCTTGGAAGATGATGTAGCCCTGTCAAACATAGCAGAATATTTTATTGAAATTACTGGGAAACCCTTGTAGGTATTAAAAGCACATCATGTGCAACAATGTTTATAGTTTACCTCTAGAAGAATTCTTATATATTTTTCAATTTTGGTATTGTTTTTTGAAATCCTTAGTTAGAAAGCAAGAAAATATGCATAAATATACTGTCTACTTTTTTTTTCCAGGATACCGAGTCTACATATGTGTGAGTGAATATAAAATTAGGCAGGGAAAGATAGGGATTAGAAGACTGTCAAAAGTATTATATATATGTGCATTGCTATCAAATATTTGGTAATGCTCTGCTTCCAGCACCCTCATATGAATAAAAATTGTGCTTCTTGTTTTTTGTGTTTATGATCTTTTGTGCAACTATTGTTAGGAATAGAAATATCATTAAACCTGTTGGAATATGGAAAGTGTTTGATAATGAAACCGAACTTTCTTGTAATGGAACAGAGTTGGTCTTGTAATAGTGTTATTATTGCATGGGCTCGACCTGTTAAATTAGTTAGAGAGTGTGTCAAAGGAAGGAATATGGGTTCCATTCCATGTGATATGGAATGAGACGGGATGTTCCTTGAGGCTGCTCTATTCTTTGTGACTGCAGGGAGGATTCTTGTAATGAATTGTACTAGTGTTTTTCCTGATATCTATGTTTTCTTATATAAATGTGTGTTTCTTTTTTGTTGATTAATTTCTACCTACTATGTATTCCGTCTGCAGATCAGTACTTAACATCACAAAATATGCATTAAAAAGAATGAACAGATCAGCGGGATAACTATAGACTGGCTAACCATGTCATTGCTAGATGCCTCTTTGTTCGGGCTGGTGCTTTTCCATCCACAGGGGAATGTCCCTAAAATGTTTGTATGCAGTTTTTCTTGTATGTGAATCTGCCTTTAAACTCGAAATGAATCAGGGCACTAAGCTTCCCTCAAGCACCCAGAAAGCACCGAAGGACACGGAAAAACTTGTAAATAAAATTGTAGAGTGGGACTAGTTTCTCTAATTAAGTTACAGCAGCAAAATGGAAAAGGACGAGAGATAATATGTGCGTTGAGTGAAAGAGGGATTAAAATAAAGTGCATAAAAATGAAAATTCAAACCCTGCTACATGATTGCCTTGAGAAGCAACACAAAATTCAAAGAACTATGAAAAAGCATGTTGAATACATCTGATATATTAATATGGAGGTAGAAATTAACCAGAGATACAATAAACCAGCAGATGCCATGCCAATCTCCAGCAAGAAATAATGGAAGTGCCATCAAGAAAACTCTGCTACGATTATTCACAAAAGCTGCAAAATTGACCTAACTAAACTACTCCCTAGTCTTACTCCAGACGGAGAAAAAGTCTCCATTGTCGACTCCAATGTAGAGCAAGCTTTACCCTGCAACCATGGGCGAATGCAGTTCCAAAACGCTCGAGCGTAGTAAATCGAGGGCGAATACAAATAAAAACTGTCCAGACCAGTAAATGCGGAGGCGAATCCAACATTTATGTTTTATGCGCTCTTATTTTTTTAGGCTAAAGAATAATAATTATTTATTTTTAAAATAATTTTGGGACTAATTATACAAAACTATACAAAAATGTTTTATATAAAAAATTCACCCCACTAAAATCTAAAACCCCTTAAATTTCGCCCTTGGGCTAAAATTCGCCCCTAAAATTTTCCCTGACCCCGACAAAAATTTTTGGTCCTTAATTTCCGGTGGGCAGTTTGCGCCTAAGGTTTTGTGCATGGTTTTGCACATGGTTTTGGGGTACGATGGTTTTCAGCCCCTGGTATTTTGTAGATCCGATCAAGGGAACTACGGTTATGATCTAATCCAGGGTTAATGGATTAGGTTTTATGTATTTTTTGGCATGTATATATATGTGTTGTAACACTAAAAGGAATATAATGAAATATCAAGTTGGTCGTCCCGATTTTGGATCCAGGGGGTTTATCTGTTTTATGTTTTATGCTCTCGCTATTGTTTATTTTCTGTTATAATATTCGTGTGTAGATAATATTTTTTCAGGGTTAAAACCTACAATATACATCTCAAATATATAATGGGAGCTGAAACAAATCATTCTAGCTAAGTTAAACAGATCTCCCAGTTCTTATATGGGTCAAAAACACTGAAAACCCATAGCTTAACCCATACAAAAAAATATGAAGCAATAAAAACATAATTACAAGAGGGTTTCTGTAGCAATATGTTGTAAAAAATATATATGGAGTTTATTTTGCCAAACCATAGAGAAAAACAGAGATCTAGCCTCTTTTATATAATGTAAAGATAACACGGCAAGGGTTTCTTGGAAGCTTGAGTAAAAAAGGAATAGATCTTAATATTCAGCTGCAAAATAACACAGTCCCCTACAACATTACATAAACATAGCTGAATAAAATATAATAGGGATGAGAATCCCCTTTTCTAGCTTTCTGAGGGAAGGGTTGGCCCTTGCCCTAGGAAACTAGCCCAAAATCAAGGTATTAAACCTTGCTACAACTGCTCTTTAGAAAATGACACAATTCCTGCAAGGGACTACACTATAGAAGTACAGTGAAGCTTTTTCCAAGTGCCAAGATGTGAAATTATTCCCAAGAGCCTTTATTTCTTATCCTCCAATGGATAAACAAGCTCTCCACTGAAAAACAAGCCCGGAAATGACTCAAAGAGATCCTATTTTGTTGCACCCTACAACACAACCTAGCTCTAAATAGAAACTGTGCTATAGCTGGAGGAGGTAGCTTGGAAAAAATTCCATAATGAGGAAATGTAGCCCAAAGAACCTCTCCTTCCCCAAGGATGAGGTAGGGATTCCCGATCGGGAACACTTTGTTCCAAACAGCACTACAACCCTTCTAAACAGCAAGAGGAAGCAAAGTCTCAACAGACCAAAGAAAATAATAATCCAAGGATGAATACAATGGCTTTCCTCCTATCCATATATATCAAGTGCTCCTCTCCACCATGGGTTCCGTCCATATTCGCCACCTAGCCCATGCAACTTGTCCTCCATTAAGACTGCACAATCCATCATGGAGATACAATGTATCTAAATAGTGCATGTGGACTTGGTCAAATATGACTGAATCAACATGATCCAATCCTGTTCACACCTATAGATGCTCAATCTAGTTGCTTATTCTTCCCCTGAGGAATGTTATTTTTCCTCCTGTTATCAATCCTAGAGATAGCCTTGAGTTGTGAAAGACCAGTTCCTAGGACATCTTATATAGAAAGGAGCAATATGATATCATAGGGATAGTTAGCAGAACAAAGCTCTCATGCTATCTCTTGTAAAAAGGAAAATTAATTTGAATGGGACCAAAACTTTCAGAAGCTTGATATAGAGAAAGCAATACTGCAGAGGCCAGATGTGAAACTCTAACACGAATGTATCATACAATTCAAAGGTAGCTTACTGTAAAGAGGGTTGGATTCTAAATACTTCACAGAGATTAATAATCAGAAAGTATCTACTGCGTACATAGAATAAAGAGAATACTAACTATTATTGAGACAATATCCAGAAACATATATCAGCATGCGGTGGGCTTACGAAATTAAGAATCCACACATGATAACATTTGTAAATAACATCTCATAGTAGCTAATATAGCACAAGTATGGGTGAAGTGAAAATTGAACAACATATCATGCCTGAACCATATTTAAAGTGATAGATAGGTTATGGAATAAGTATCAACTAGGATAAATTCATATCGAAACCAGTGGGCTACTCGCATTCCAGAACATGATACAAGATGAATGCATGTAAACGAAATGAACTGCTAAGCTACAACACATAGGAGAGAATTACACAGTGTAAAGAACCAAGACCAGAATCCTCAATGAAGATAGAACTCCCTTTCATTGATACCCAACTGGCTCTTCACATTCCTATTGAGATTTCAACAACAAGCATGCAAAAATTCTTACACAGCAAAATCCTTCAGAAAATCTGGAACCTGTTTTTCTCTTTGGTTCTAGCTTATATAGAAGCCTTAGAAACAAGAGCTAGAAGATATTTTTGGAAAAAATATCTTCCTCGCATGCTAGAAATCGGTTTGAGGTCTCCATCAAAAATAACCAAAATTCATGATGAGGAATTGGGGCATCTCATCATTTACAGTTTGGCTCTCGGCCATTTTAAACAAAAATATCAAATAACAGTTTCTGACAGAAGGTAAAATGCAGGAGTGGAATGTGAATTCCACTCAAAATTTAAAAGAAACCAACTAAAATAGAAGTAAAAGACCACTAAGGCCGAATCATGAACTGACAATGTTTGCTGATGAGGTGGAGTTGAGGAGGTCGCTGTCACAGATGGCGGAATGTTGGCAGAGAGGAATCAATTTGCCCCTAATGTGACAATAGAGGATTTTCTGCCTGTAGATATTCACGATTTTCTTTAGTTCTGATTTAATTTTGAGGATGGGCTATTGATAATCAATATTAGCCGAAATCCCTAAGTTTGTCTTCAATTCTTCGGTGTCTGTCGTGGCAGGTCTTCGGCGCTGATACTCTAACTGCTGCTATAATAACCTCTCTGCATTCTGAATCATAGTGACCATGATTTTTGAACCTGGAGTGAATTCATCACTCTGAAATAACCCTACACAATATGATAAACTCATCAAAAAATCCAGGGAGCGACGGAAGGATGCTATGGAGGCCTATGGAATGATAGCGCGATTGTGAAAACGGGAGAAAATCTCTGTGAGACGGTGGAGAACAGAGTAGTTGATGGCTTGGGTGAAAATGGAATAAACTCTAATGTGAAACATTAAAGTTTAAATGTTAGAGGAATGATGTGATTTTAATGCACGACAAAGGTTTGAAATGGGTTTAGATATGGTGGGACCCGGCGATGGCGGAGGGAGATTTAATATGAACCGTTGGATCACGTGAGGAGATTGATGGTGGTGACTAAGCGATGAAGTTAGAGGAGGTTGTGATGAAGAAAAATGGACGGGGGCGCAATGCAACGTGGGCTGTCAATCTTAGAACAAATGGACGGTCAGGATGGAATCAGGAGATCGCGATCAGGGGAGACGGAGGGTGGCACCATTAAGAACTTCCGATTGGTGATGGAGCGATCAAGCGCTGACCGTTGGATCGCGTGAGGAGATCAACGATGGAGAATAAATCGCCGAGGACAAAAGAGTGGAGCGGGATAGATCTAAACCGTTGGATCTAGAGGTATGAGCGGCTCAGATCGGATCGGAGATGTCAATCGACGATTTCCAGTCAGGAGTGCGAAGGGAGGTGCGTTTTAAACTTGCGATTTGCGATGCTCCGATTGCGCGATAACCATCGGATCAGGGTGTTAGATTGACGGTTTAAATAGTATCGGAGGGGAAAATAGGGAGGAGCGACAAGCGCTTGTGGAACATGCGTTGACCATCGGATCTACTCAGATCAATGGCGGGAGATAATATTGATAGCCGATGGTCCCAATACACTATCGCATCGGGGGTTTCGACCTTGCAAAGAAAAACTGTGCTTCACTCCCCCCTTTTGATTGCAATTAGTGCCTTTGACTTAGTGCTTGGTCTTAATGCCAGGATTTATGGAGGGGAAGTGGTTAAGGGGGATGAAGGTATTTTTAGCCAAACAAAGGGTGTTTGTGACGTTAAAAGGGGAATTGGGATGATTTAAAGGATAAGTAGGGAATTTAGAAGGGGAGGAAAAATGATGAAAATAGAGGTTTAGAGGGAATGAAATAAGATGGAAACGGAGGCCTTTTAGGAATTTTATTCTCAAACAAAGAGGCCTTAAAACTGGGGAAAAATAGTGAATGCTAACCATATGATCAACATTGGCTCCACCTGGGGATGACACGTTCATCCTTGGGCATGTCGAAAACTTCACAGACTACTTGTTAATCTTCTGTGTGGGCACCACTCTTCAGCTCTTTTCATTTATTTCTTCATGATTCATCACGACACACACATCATTCAAACACAAATGAAAATAGAAAACTAATGTATAGTATGATACATCACGCTTTCTTAGCGTAAATCAGAATTGGAAGTAAGGTTTGAGGAACTGACCATTTGCAAGGGCATCGAGCAAGTCTCCCTGTAAATTTTCCAACTTGAAAGTGTTGTTGCCCCCTTGTTCCACAATTTTAAAGGGGCTGAACCAGAGTGGGTCAAACTTACCATGTTTTCCCTTATTAGCTCTTCGAATATCCCATCTGAGCACTAAATCCCCAATCTACAACTTCCTGTCCTTGGCATGCTGATCAAAAAGGTCCTTCATTTTCTCTTGATATTCAATTAGCTTTTGACTTACCTAGTTCCATGTTTCTTCTAACTCCACCAGCTGATTGATTCTCCTAGTCACATCATCGGGTTCTTCTTGGCTTTCTTGCATGAATCAAGCTACTGGTAAGGCTAACTATACTGGGAATACTACTTCCCTCACATATACTAGTTCATATGGGGACATCCCGGTTGCTCTCTTGCTGGTAATCCTATTGGCCCATGGAGCGAATTTCAACTGGGAATCCCAATTTTTCTGATTTTCGTTGATTGCCTTCTTCAGTGCTCTCACCAGGGTTTTATTCGAGGACTCTGCCAGGCCGTTTCCTTGTGGGTAATAGTCTGTAGAGTGACCTAATTCAATATTATACTATTGGCAGAAGCTGACAAACTTTTTGGATTTAAAGGCCTGTGCGTTGTCTGTCACTATCTTGGTAGGGCATCCAAATCTGGATATGATGTTTTCTTCCATAAATTTTATACCACGACATTTGTTGCATTCCTGGCAGGTATATCTTCCACCCACTTTGTGAAATAATCTGTGGCCGTTAATATCCACTTATGCTGGCCACTTGAAGGTGGGTGTATTTCACCTATAAAGTCGATTCCCCATTGCTGAAATGGTTTGTCCACGTGAACCAGAATCATGGGCATAGGTGGTAGCTTCTATCTTTCAGCAAACCTCTGACATTTCTCACAAGCTCTTACCCAGGCAAACACATCTCCAAAGAGTTTGGGCCAGAAGAAACCAGCCTTCAAGATTTTGTGAGCAGTAGCCCTCCAACTGTAATGACCCCCACAGATTCCTTCATGGAACTCAGCCATTATACCTTCCACCTCTTCTTCTGTGAGACACAGGAGCAAGATACCTGAGGGGTATCACTAGTCTAGCCGACCATTTGCAACGACATACTTCTGTGATCTCAACCTCAGTGTTCTGTATTTAGCTTTGTCACAGCTGGGTGGGAAACTGAGTGTTAGAAGATATTCCACTATCTCTTTGTACCACAGTCTGATAAGGTACTTCATATGTGTCTTCTGGGAAGCTATCTCTACTCCCTGTGGCTCTTCTTTCTTCTCAGACTCCTCATTTGCTATCATGGAAAAATTTATACCCAGAGCCTGACAGTTTGATTCGGACAGGATTTTGGCTAACCCTTACCCCTTGATTAGTTTGGTAGGGCGGATGTCTAGCTCATACTCTTGTATTTTGGAAATCCATTTCCCTCTTTTTCCTTCGCTATCTCCCTGGATAATAATATCTTTAACAGCTGCTGTAGGCACAAACGCAATGATATGGGACTGCAAGACATACATACGAAATGCTTTAAGAGACTTCACCAGAGCATATTCCTTCTTTTCTAATATGTTATATTTTAGCTCAGCATCACAGAGCACCTGACTGAAAAAGGCGATAGGCTGCTCATACCCTTCTTCATTTTTCTGCAATAGAACTCCTGCCACTGTGTGAGGTGATGCAAAGGAAAAGATCATGAAAGGTTTGACATAATCTAGCGCAGCTAGCATAGGGGCTTTAGCAAAGGCATGTTTTATCCTGGAAAAGGCCTCTCGTGATTCCTGTGACCACTTTACCTCATTATTCTTCTTCAGCATGTCAGTTATATGTCTAACTATCTCAACGTAGTTAGGGATAAACCTCCTTAGAAAGTTAATATGTCCTAGGAACACCTGAACCTCCTTTTTATTTCTCGGAAGAGAAATTCCATTTATAAATTCTACCCTCTTAGGGTCTATCTCTACCCCATCTTTTGTTACAATATGTCCCAAAAGCTTGCCCTCTTATAATGTAAATAATGACTTTTGTGGATTGAGAGAGAGACCATACCTTCTGCATTTCTCAAAATTTCTACGCAAATGTTCAATGTGCTCGGCATCATCCTTCGAAAACACAGTGATATCATCGAGATAGACCACCACAAACTTATCTTTCTCCCCAACAAAGGCAATTTCCATGGCCCTTTGAAAAGTGGCCCTGCATTAATCAACCCAAAAGGCATCCTAGCGTACATAAACGTACCCCATGGTGTGGTAAAGGCAGTCTTCTTCTGATCTTCTGGTAATAAAACCACCTGATTGTACCCAGAGAATCCATCCATCATCGACATCCGAGAAGCTCCTACTACTTTCTGCAGGATATGATCCATCTTAGGCAGTGGATAATTATCCTTTAAGGATGCTCTATTTAAATTTCTGAAATCAACACATAGCCTTATTTCTCCATTCTTATTGCTTACAGGAACTAAGTTTGCCACCCACTTAGAATATCTGAATGGTACAATGATTTTGGCCTTCAATAGTTTCTTGATTTCTCTCTCAATAGAGGGAAGCAACAGGGGATTTATCTGTCTAAGCTTCTGTTTATGTGGTTTAGCATCTCCTTTCAGATGAATCTTATGCTACATGATGCTGATATCAAAGGTTTTTAGGTCCTGATAAGACCATGCAAACACATATTTATATGACCGGAATAATTTCTGGTAGAGCTCTTTATATTCTTCCAGGACCTTCTTGGACAATTTCACGATTTTGGGATCAACCTTAGTGCCAAGATTAAGATCTTCTACCTTATTTTCCTCCGAAAATTTGTTTGGCTACAAGGGGACATTATTCTTATTAAACAACCTTTCTAAGGGCACTAGTCCTCAGGGAATGACATTCCCTTTCAACTGCAGAACTTTGTGGCCAGCCAGCCTTTCCTCCCATTTATCTCCTGAAGTGTTTTCAGCCTCTTCTTCCTCACAATTATCAATCTCCATGTTGGAAAATTCCCCAACTATTTATAGGAATCTTTTCACCTATTCTTCATCCTCAAACACCTGCCAATGTTTGATGTTGTCTGGGATTGATGGCTGATACCGTACCTCAATTTCATATCTCAAGAGAGGGTTCTGAGGTGGACGGAAGGTACTGGTAGCCACTACAAGAGAGTCTGCCATCCTATTTTTCTTCCGGGCCATGAACTAGATACTGAATGCCAAGAATAAATTCTCCACCAGATCCCAAAATTTGTTCCTATAAGCTGTTAGCCTAGGATGTTTGGCTTGGCACTGATTCTTCACTTGTCTGACCACTAGTTCCGAATCTTGCAAAACCTTTAGAATTTGTATGTTCATGCTCCTGGTTGTCTGCAGCCCTAACAGAAGTGCTTCATACTCGGCCGCATTATTAGTGGCTTCATACTCCAGCTTGAAAGACAAAGGGACCCATTGGCCTGTAGGATAAATCAATAATACCCCAGCCCCATTACCTTATCTGGAGTTTGCTCCATCAAAATGAAGTGTCCAAATTTGTGCTTCATGACTCTGTATGGACTGCTCAGTCTTGATCTGGTAGAATGATGGTTCGTGAGCGTATTCTTGATCTTCCTCCAGCATCAAACATGAGAAATCTCCCTCCCTGCTATAAATTGAATAATTACTCGAGTCATCTACCTTGGTAACTATCTTGACAAATCTAGTTTCCCAATACAGCCTCCTCTCCTGGCCACCAAAGACAGGGATAGTGACATAGGTCAGATCTAGCTTGATTGATCCACCAATTTTAGTCCCCCAAGATCTTGACAGTAGCATGCCAAAGTGAGCTGGGATGTCAGCCACCATGATGTCCATTACTACACTTTTTGCTGGGATCTAGGCCAAATTGACCACCAAATCCTTAATCATGCCCAGGCATTTAACTCTTTTGGAGTCAAATGAATAAAGGTCCTTGTATGGAAGAGTGATTTGCAGTCCTAGTTGTTCCATGACCGAGAGGGGAAATAGGTTATGAGAGGCTCCCAAATCTAACATACAATTATGAAGCCGTAGGTCATGTATTACTAAGGACACATAAAATGGGTGAGTGGCAGCATCTAATTCCTCAACATGTGGGCCAAATACAACCATAGGCCTTTCTTCTTGGAGGTTCATACTGTCTGGAGTATGTAATACTTCTGGGGGGAGCATAAAGGATGTGACCTGGGATTGATATGCAGGCAGTTTTAAGAATTCAGTCAAGGGAACTGGGATTTTTACCTTTTCAAGATCCTTTTGTAAACTGAAGGCAGAGGAGGACCTATCTATTGACACTTCTTTTGAGTCTTTGCTTTGGAGGAGATTTTTGACTTCCTTTATGATTGGCTTGACACTAGGGAGTATAGCCACTTGTGAAGATGAAGGAATTTGATGAGCAGACTGTAAAGATTGGTTAAGAGGTCTCTTACCTTTATCTGGGGTTCTTTGAGCCATTGCCTCCTACTGAGCAGGTGCTTCGTCTTGAGGTGTATCCTCCTCCTGATCCTGAGTGCGAGTTCTCTTCCTGTAAGATCTGAGGTCATATCTTCTATTAAACTAAGCTTGCATGAAATCGATGAACTGCTTATAGTAGTCATCGATCTTAGGATCTTCAGTGCTTTCATTATCTTTTCCTTCTGCATATTCCGGCACCTCTACTTCGCCACTTTCATGTAGGGGGCATTCAAATTCATCATTATTTGAGAAAGAAAGGTATGCCTCCTCCTTCTCATAATTGGTGTCTTCGGTAGGACCATCTACTTGACCTTCCAGGTATAGAGGGTGTGGTACCTGGTCTTGCTGCTCCTTCCATTCCCTTTGCAGTATCTGCAAGGGTGGCTTCCTGTATTGAGGATTGTACCCCCTATTTGGATCATTTTGGAAATTCTTGGAGGGTGAATTCTTGGCCTCCATTTCAATTTTAACCAGCTTACTTGAAAGGTTCTTAATCACCTTGTTCATCTCCTCAATCCTGTCATTAGCTGAATCTCTATCTTGGCTTGAGGTGGATACCTCTTCTTTTCCCCTTCTTCTAGTATCTTGTTCAGGTTTTCCCTTGGATTTACTAGTAGAGGCAACATTTTCCTCCAACTCCAGTGCATCTATCTGTGCATCATTCAAGGTGGCCGACTTTCTTTCTCTTAGAGAGAAACCAAATTTAGAGTCAAAAGCTACCATGAAAACAACCTTGGCAGCGGTCTTGTGAGGTTTCATGTCAGCGGGGAGGCTCAGATACAACTTATTAAACATCTTGATAAATTCTGACACTCCTTCAGCATGTCTCTTCTTGAGTGTGTTAAACTCAGTAAGACAATGTCCATGGTCTTTCTTCTCTCCCCATTTTCTGAGGAAAGTATCCTCCATTCCTTCCCATGTGGTGATGGAATGGTCTCCTAGCGTCTTGAACCATTTTTTGGCTTCACCATCAAGATATTGCACAAACATTCTTAGGACTACGTCAAGATGTTCCACTTTAAAATTTTCTGCGAAAGAGCAAAAGACCTCAAGATTTTTTTGAGCTTCGATCTCACTTTCCCCATTGAATCAGGGAAAGATCTTTAGATAGTCCTGTGGCATATCATTTAGCACTTGAGGTAATTCCAGAGGGGCATATTTATTCAACAAGAAGCTAGGGACATTGGCCATTGGAGGAGGTGGGGGTAGTGTAAGGATTTGATGTGTGAAAGGAGGAGGAGGAGGTAGAAGTGAAGTATGGATAACGATGGGAATGTACTGGACAACAGCTTGAGGTGTTGATGGGAACGACGGGCTGTGAATAGTAGATACTTCAGTGACCTCCTTGACCTCTTCGACTTCAGGGGTAGGGTGGAAGGAGTAATATGTGGTATCCCTTGACTCGGCTTCGTCTTTGATTCGGACACCTCCCTAGGGTGGACTATCTAAGTAATAATCGGTCTCTCCCACAGTGGAGTCGGGACCTCGCACTTGGGAAACTTGAGAGGAGGAGGACGGAAAGTCTTCTAGGGAGAATTTAGGGATCTCAGTATGGACTGATTGTCTTTCCCTCCAACTCCTCCTATGTAGGATCTTTTCTGGGTCAGACATAGAAGGTGTCTTTGGCTGAGACGTATCTGACCTTAGGTGTGGCTTACGAGGAGCCAGGGCTGCAAGTAAATTTATCTGATAAATGAATGTGGAGTCACCAAGGTGAGGGATCTACAACTCTCAACTCTCCATGCTCACCTAATTGAAGAGTGAATAAGGTTTTTTTGAGGCCTAGGGATTCAATTTTTATCAACTTCAGTTCCCCGGAAATGGTGCCAAAAAGATGTTGTCAATCCTAGAGACAACCTTGAGTTGTGAAAGGCCAGTTCCTAGGACATCTTATATAGCAAGGAGAAATATGATATGACAGGGATGATTATCAGAAAAAATCTCTCATGCTATCTCTTGTAAAAAGAAAAATTAATTTGAATGGGACCAAAAATTTCAGAAGCTTGATATAGAGAAAGCAATACTACAGAGCCCAGATGTCAAACTATAACACGAATGTATCAGAAAATTCAAAGGTAGCTTGCTGCAAAGAGAGATGGATTCTAAATACTTCACAGAGATGAATAATTAGAAAGTATCTATTGCATACGTATAATAAAGAGAATACTAACTGTTATTGAGACAATATCTAGAAACATATATATCAGCATGCGGTGGGATTACGAAATTAAGAATCCACACATGATAACAACATTTGTAAATAACATCTCATAGCAGCTAATATAGAAAAAGTACGGGTGAAGTGAAAATGGAATTACATATCATGCCTGAGCCATGTTTAAAGTGCCAGACAGGTTATGGCATAAATATCAACTAGGATAAATTCATACAGAAACCAATGGGCTACTCACATTCTAGAACATGATACAAGATGAATGGATGCAAACAAAATGAACCACTAAGCTACAACACATAGGAGAGAATTACACATTGTAAAGCACCAAGACCAGAATCCTTAGTGAAGATAGAAATCATTTTCATTGAGACCCAATGGGCTCTTCACATTCCTATTGAGATTTAAACAACAAGCATGCAAAAATTCTTACACAGCAAAATTCTTCAGAAAATCTGGAACCTGTTTTTCTCTTCGGTTCTAGCTTATATAGAAGCCTCAGAAACAAGAGCGAGAAGATATTTTTGGAAAAAATATCTTCCTCACATGCTAGAAATCAGTTTGAGGTCTCCATAAAAAATAACCAAAATTCATGACGAGGAATTGGGGCATCTCATCATTGACAGTTAGGCTCTCGGCCGTTTTAAACAAAAATATCAAATAGTAGTTTCTGACAGAAGGTAAAATGCAGGAGTGGAATTCACATTCCACTACAAATTTAAAAGCAACCAACTAAAATAGAAGTAAAAGACCACTAACACCGAATCATGAACTGACAATGTTTGCTGATGAGGTGGAGTTGAGGAGGTCACTGTCACAGATGGTGGAATGTTGGTGGAGAGGAATCAATTTGCCCCTAATGTGACAATAGAGGCTTTTTTGCATGTATATATTCACGATTTTCTCTAGTTCTAATTTAATTTTGAGGATGGGCTCCTGATAATCAATATTAGCTAAAATCCCCAAGTTTGTCTTCAATTCTTCGATGTCTGCCGTGGCAGGTCTTCGACGCTGATACTTTGACTGCTACTATAATAACCTCTCTGCGTTCCGAATCATAGTGACCATGATTTTGGAACTTGGAGTGAATTCATCACTCTGAAATAACCCTGCACAATACGATAAACTCATCAAGAAATCCAAGGAGCAGTGGAAGGATGCTATGGAGGCCTGTGGAATGATAACGTGATTGTGAAAATGGGAGAAAATCTCTGTGAGATGGTGGAGAACAGAGTAGCTGATGGCTTGGGAGAAAATGGAATAAACTCCAATGTGAAACATTAAAGTTTAAATGTTAGCGAAATGATGCGATGTTAATGCATGAAAAAGGTTTGAAATGAGTTTGGATATGGTGGGACTCGACGATGGCAGAGGGTGATTTAATATGAACCATTGGATCACGTGAGGAGATCAACAGTGGTGACTAAGAGATTAAGTTAGAGGAGGTTCCCATGAAGAAAAATGGATGGGGGCACGATGTAACATGGGCCGTCGATCTTGGAACAAATGGACGGTCAGGATGGAATCGAGAGATCACGATCGGGGGAGACAAAGGGTGGCACCATTAAGAAATTCCGATTGGTGATGGAGCGATCAAGCGCCGACCGTTGGATCGTGTGAGGAGATCAACGGTGGAGAATAAATCGGCAGGGAAAAAAGAGTGGAGCAGGATAGATCTGAACCGTTGGATCTAGAGGGATGAATGGCTCAGATCAGATCGGGGATGTCAATCGGCGATCGCCAGTCGGGAGTGTGAAGGGAGGCACATTTTAAACTTGTGATTTGCGATGCTCCGATCGCACAATAACTGTCGGATCAGGGTGTTAGATCGACGGTTTAAATATAATCGGAGGGGAAAATAGGGAGGAGAGACGGGCACTTGCAGAACATGCGCTGAATGTCAGATCTACTCAAATCAATGGCGAGAGATAATATCGATAGCCTATGG
This sequence comes from Pinus albicaulis, assembly GCA_034641835.2. Taxonomy (NCBI): domain Eukaryota; kingdom Viridiplantae; phylum Streptophyta; class Pinopsida; order Pinales; family Pinaceae; genus Pinus; species Pinus albicaulis. The sequence goes on along the minus strand of CM076578.1, from coordinate 1,799,974,014 downwards.
TCCCAATACACTATCGCATCAGGGGTTTCGACCTTGCAAAGAAAAACTGCGCTTCACTCCGCCCTTCCGATTGCGATTAGCGCCTTTGACTTAGCGCTTGGTCTTAGTGCCGAGATTTATGGAGGGGAAGTGGTTAAGGGGGATGAAGGGATTTTCAGCCAAACAAAGGGCGTTTGTGAGGTTAAAATGGGAATTGGGATGATTTAAAGGATAAGTGGGGAATTTAGAAGGGGAGGAAAAATGATGAAAACAGAGGCTTAGAGGGAATGAAATAGGATGGAAAGGGAGGCCTTTTGGGCATTTTCTTCTCAAACAGAGAGGCCTTAAAACTGGGGAAAAACAATGAATGCTAACCATATGATCAACACCTCCTAAAGAGGTTAATGGGCCTCCCTACCCATTTTATTCATTTAATGCTAACTATAATGTTCCTTTTAGCTTGAGGGTAAAATTTGGGAACATTATAGTCCTCCCCTCCAAAATGTTGCCTGTCCTCAAGAAACTGCATAGAGAGATCAAAATTCCTCCCCTTCTCCTCTTGTGGCCTCCTCATCAATATTCCCCACCACTTCTCAAGATAATCTGCAAAAAATCTTCCCTGCAATGTCTGCTCTCAAATATGCATGACCAAATGACTCACATCATGAAAAGGTGGAAGGTGTAAGTGGAAACCTTCTTGCTATCTCATGGCCTCCTCAAGGTAGGAGTGATGATACACTTGGGAAATATCATTTCAAATGAGTAACCCATTCACCCATGCTATCATCCAAATGAAATGAGCCATTCTAGGTAGCTCACCAAAGAAATTTGCAACCCCGATTTTATGCAATGTGCTGGGGCTGAATGGAAAGTTTATATTTTCCTAGCCAAGTATTTTCTCTCACAATTTATGGTAATTATGGGGGGGTTGCTGATATTGGGCTGCAATGTCATGGCCTTCAAAAATGGCCCAAGCTACCCCAAAAGATAAGTCAACCATAAAGTTCCTCCTGCAATAATTCAAGTTCTCCCAATGGCTCCTCCTACATGAAGGAAAGAGGTGTGTTGTGGCAATCATGGTGTGCACATTGTCTCTCCTAAAACATACAATATGTAGAATAGGGAGAATCATACTCCCAATGGGCATCTCCATCTCAAATCCCACTCTCCAAACAAAACTTCCCATGAGTATAAGCATATCAACAATATATGGAAGCAAAATACTATGAAAACAAGTTGCCAAATGACAACCAAAGAGTGAATCATAGTTCCACACAAGGAACCAGCGCAGTGCATTCCATGCTTGCCTCAGAAAAAATTATAACAAGTGCTTCACTAGCCACTTTTTTTCTGCCACAATCATTTCATAAGATGGAAACATTAAGATACAATGTGGTGTCAATGGTGCACACCAAGAATCATGTGGCTTCCCCCACAAACCACCAATAAGATAGCCAAAATCAATGCCACAAGTAGCAACAAGTACATCATCATACAATATGCAAGAAGGTATAATTCTTCTTGATACATCATGTTGCTCAAACAAGGAAAAGAATCACAATAAAAAATGTGAAATTATACCTCCTCCATCATGTACTTGAGATCTTGATTTGAATGGCTCAACTGGAATCTTTCCCCCACCTCCAATGAGTATGGAAGTGGCTGTGACCTCCTCTATATCACCATCCAGGCTATGCACCTCTCCATATGCTAAAATATGTCATGTTGAATGCCCTCCCAAGTGAACTTCTCTGTCAAAGAAAGATATGCATCATAATGCATGGAAAGGAAGTCCTCATGTACTACATCAAGCAGCTTCTCCTTGAGCTTAGAAGCTCTAGTCAAGAAGACTCTGCCATAAGAATATATGACCACATCATCCACCATATACTCATTAGATCTATTTGGGTCATAAAGAATCATACATCCACCTAGATCCCCGGAGTACTCTACCAAGAGTTGAGATCTCCAATATGGATCAATCCTCCCAAGAGACAATGCTGGTGATCTGGCATGTGAAGCTCCCCCCATGCTATTGCCTGCTACTTTGACACCCCCCATGCCAAAGTATCTCTCTGAACTCTTCACCTCTCCAAAATCCAATAGTGGTGAACCCAAAGACAGGATGTCTCTCATCAAATCTAGATTTGGTGGCCTCCTAGGTGGAATGCCTCCATGTAGTGAGACATCAAAATCTGAAGTGGACTGTATATATGAGTGGTCTGAGTTGTCCCTCTCTTCAATGCATAGTGCAGTCCCCTCCTTATGTGGAGAAACCTCTCGAAATAGATAAGGGTGAATTCTCATCATCCCTTGATGTTGATCCTTCTCCTCTTCTTCCATATATGAGAATTCCTCATCCTCAATGAGAGACCCTTGATCTTGGTCATCTCTTTAAGGAGAAGACTCCATGTCTTTACAAATAGAAGAGGGCTCTTCAAGAAGTGGGGATCTTTCCCTTGGAAAAATATCATGCATGTTTTTATCCCTTTTAAAAATATGGAGTGGAGTTGGTTTAATAGGTCTCTCCAACTCATGCAAAGTGTTTGAGTTTTTTTCCCAACAAATGATGGTTCACAATGTTTTCTATCAAATATTCTCACCAATTCATTAGTGAATCCAACATAATTTTTAACATTTGCATGAAAAAATGAAGTAGAATCATTAAACAAGAAATCATGGGCCATAACTTTGAGGTGCAACGCTGCTACTTTAATGGCCTCCTTCTCTAAAACTTGGTGTAGCTAAAAATAGGAATCTAGCTCTTCTACCCAAGCTTTGGTTGTGCACTTTGCTAATCCATCAAAGTAAGATAGGAGGATTCTACCTCTCTTGCTTCTTTTGTGGCTGCTGGATCTTGCCTCCTTGATTTTACAAAACCCTTGGAAGTCCAAGTGCTCTTTGAATCTCCATGATTGAGATTCATACTCCTGAATATAGTCACTCAAGGTCTCCTCCCTTGGTGCATCTTCTTCCTCCATCCTTCTTGCAGTAAATGTGGGCAATAGATTGCACTGTGGATCTGCATGTGTGGCTAAATGCTCTCACCCATCAAGTGAATATCTAGGGCTTGCTTCAAATCCTCTCAGACATCTTCTACACTCCTTCCCTTTTATCTCCTTTAGACCTTCTTTGTTATTCTTCATAGCTTAGAAAAGAAGCAGGGAGAACATCTCTTCCTTCATTCCTCCGAATAATGGAGTCATGCTTTTGTTTCTTCTGCACAAATTCTCTCTTTTGTGAGAATGTTCTCCTCCTACTGGCATAATTTATTGGATGCATAGGCTGAGCCAATATTATGCTTTGATACCACTGTAATATCCCAAAATAGGGAATTTCTACAGCAATAAGAATATCTTAAGATATTCTAAAGTTGGAGATCAGAAATATTTGAAAAAAATAATGCAAGCTATGTCAATTTACTTATTTAGATCATATTAGGAACATATCAGCAAAACTATGTCTCCATATGTTATCTCCAAGTGGGGAAAAGCAGTGATCTAAACCATAAAAATGCTATTTCTAGAAAATAACACTGTAACTGTGAGAAATGGGACTTGGATCCCTTAGATAATATAGAATGGGAGCTGAAAAGAATCTCACATATAGAATGGGAGCTGAAAAAAATCATTCTATCTAAGTTAAACAGATTTCCCAATTCTTATATGGCTGAAAAACATTGAAAACCCATAGCTTAACCCATATAGAAAACTATGAAGCAAGAAAAACGTAATTACAAGAGGGTTTCTGTAGAAATATGCTGTGTACAACATATCTGGAGTTTATTTAGCCAAAGCACAAAGAAAAACAGAGATCTAGCCTCTTTTCTACAATGTAAAGATAATCAGGCAAGGATTCCTTGGAAGCTTGAGTACAAAAGGAATAGATCTGAATATTCAGCTGCAAAATAATGCATCCCCCTAAAACATTACATAAACATAGCTGACTAAAATACTATAGGGATGAGAATCCCTTTTTATAGCTTTTCGGGGGAAGGGTTGGCCCTTGCCCTAGGAAACTAGCCCAAAATCAAGGTATTAAACATTGTTGCAGCTGCTCTCTGGAAAATGACGCAGTTCCTACAAGGGACTATGCTGTAGAAGTGCAGAGAATCTTTGGCCAAGTGCCAAGATGTGAAATTATGCCCAGGAGACTTTCTTTCTGATCCTCCAATGGATAGACAAGCACTCCACTGAAAAACAAGCATGAAAATGAATCAAAGAGATCCTCCTTTGCTGTACCCTGCAACACAACCCAGCTCTAAACAGAAACTACGCTGTATCTGAAGGAGGTAGCTTGGCCAAAATTTTGGAATGAGGAAATGTTGCCCAAATAACCTCTCCTTCCTTGAGGATGAGGTAGGGATTCTTGACTGGGAACACCCTTATGCTAAACAACACTGCAACCATGCTAAACAAAAAGAGGAAGCAAAGTCTCAACAGACCAAAGAAAATAATAATCCAAGCATGAATACAATGGCTGTCCTCCTCTCCATATATAGCAAGTGCTCCTCTCCACCATGGGTCCCATCCATATGTGACACCTAGCCCATGCAAGTTGTCCCCCATTAAGACTGCACAATCCATCATGGAGATACAATGTATCTAGAAAGTGCATGTGGACTTGGTCAAATATGACTGAATCAACATGATCCAATCCTGTTCACACCTGTAGATGCTCAATCTAGCTTCTTATTCTTCCCCTTTTCACATGAGGAATGTTATTTTTCCTCTTAAAGAGGTTAATGGGCCTCCCTACCCATTTTATTCATTTAATGCTAACTATAATGTTTCTTTTACCTTGAGGCTAAAATTTGGGAACATTACAAGCTGAAAGAGGATGCTATCCTTGACAAAAGGACACACACTTCGAGGAGGGGAAATGTTGATTATGTTTGGATTGGTCTTAAAGAAAAAAAACTGAGTAAGGAAAAATGGATGGAGGTGGAAAAGGTGAGGGATCTGTAACCTCATCTTATTAACAAGTAATTGAGGGCTTTTGCAGTCCAAAAGCTTCCCAATGGGGAGGTGTGATTAGGTGATCATGTCCAAGGGGAAAAAAATGCTCAAAATTGGAACTAATCAGAATTGGTTACAACCTGAATGACTAGATAGGCCTCATTGTTGTGATTCTGGCATCGTGAATGGGACTCAAATCCGATGTCGTATGAGAAATATATTGAAGTTTTAAAACACCTAATAACCTTCAAAACAAGACTTTTGAACAAAAATAATTTGTCATCTTCAGAAAATTTTCGTGGCAAATTTAATTTTTTAATTTAAGTTTTTATAGGCCTATTATAGGGTGCCATGTGGCCTTCCTAGATTCTACCACATCGCTCTAGGCCATTGGTTTAAAATATGGTTCAAGTCTTGTTAAAACAAAATAAGGGATGGGCTGATCCGATCCGACCTGAACGGAGTCGGGTCACACTGAACGTACTCGGGTCATAAAATAATGGAGTTGGTGAATGCGTTTGGGTTAGTCGGGCACAACCCAAACTAAACGCAAATGGGTCAGTTGCTTCAGGTCCTCGTGCAAGTGTGAACAGGTCATGGTTCAGGTAGAGGTCAACCCGACCTGAACACCTAAGGGTCACTCAATGGGCGAGTCGGGTCATATCACAATTGAATGAGCGAGAGTAAGAGATAAGCCCTCCAGGCTAATGGTGGAAGGCCCCATGACTAGACGTATAAGTAGGTTCTAAAGCCAGTTTAAATAGGCGGATATTTGAGCTAGCCCCTCGGGTGCTAGCCCTTATCGCATGGGTCCTAAGGGCCATGACCAGGGGTGTGAATTTAACGTTATCCGCCCAACAGTTGATGCTTAGAGATTTTCCCGCATATGAATGTGCCAACAGCTAACCATGAAATTTATTGCCTCTGCCGAATTAGAGCATAGTTTCGCTTGTTAAGGAGTTTCCACCAATATTTTCAAGCTTAACTAGAGTTCACCCACATTTGGTGTGGTTTCCAAGGGAAATTGGGCAGAAAATTGTGGAGGTCAAAACTTCTCCAATATTGAACCAATTTGGATGAATTTTTTGTCAATTTTGGGTATTTTGAGCATTCCAGAGTGTTTGGGATGGTTTCAAAGCTAACAAAGGTGTTCTTCAGCCATTTTTTCTTCAAGGAAGCCTATAGAGCCATAAGGGCCATGAGGGAAATGGAGCTGCATTGGGTTACACTTCATTGTTTGAGGTGAGATAAAAGCAAATATTAGCTTATTTCTGTCTTTTGAATTCAATTTCACAACTATTCAGGCATATTTCTCACTATTAAACCAATTTGAGAAACTTAATAGAGCAAGGCAATGCCCATTGGGAGCCTTGGACCCGACAGATGTAGCCCAAGATGGGTGAACTGCCTCATCATGTTGCTATGTTGTTATGGTGAAGTTATGTTGCTGTGTATTTCTAATTTAAGATGTTAAACAATAATTTTAATTAACATTCCCTCACACATAAACTCAAAAATAGTTACCAAAGACACTCTGTGTAATTTTAAAGACATGATAAACACTTTGCACACTTAATTAAATGAAAATGGATACTTTGAACAATAGATACAATAGTTACATTTTCAGATCAACCGTGGTGTCCTAGGCACAAGCAGCATGCATCCTTGCCACCACACAATAGATCAAGTTGGAGTGTCTAATCAGCTTACACAACTCAGATGTGACAAAAGACATTTTGGTCTCGACCACTCCCCAGGCTAAGGTTTAGGGACTCGTCGCAGCCCTGAAGGCTTCTCAGACCAAATCTAGAACATCAAGACTGAGATGGAGCAACAAATTGCTGCGTTACAGGCCAAATTGCAACTGGAAACTCTGCCTGAGGTACAAGCCCAGAGAGCTACGGTGGTCACAAAAGCGACGAACACCATTATAGCTAAAATCACTTAGGGTGAATAATTTCTATAGAAAAATATGCAGTTGTGGTCTAAGGTGTAGCACGACCCTCTCCTGTGCGAATTTATCCAAGAACGACACCAGAAGGAAGAAGAATTCAAGCAGCTGGAGGCTACAATGCCCACTTTGATCCCCGCTCAATGCCTGGCACATATCTGAGCCAATTATGTGCTCAGAGATGACTTGGAAGAGCTTCACCACAAGCAGAAGGTTCTTAGTGACCACCTCAAGCCATGGGTTGATGAACTCCTCAAGATATCTCAGGACTTAGATTTTGTGGTCAAACAGCTGAATCAGACCCTGAAAAGTGTCACTGTTGCCATTGAAGGCCCAATTTCATAGAAGTTGGTGGATATTTCACAGCACTTTTCCATGCAGAGTGAAGGAGTGTTGCCCCCTTTGGTCGATGCCATTATGCAGCTCCATGCAAAGATGAAAACCCCACAACCGTTGTGACTCGGGACGAGTCACAAGATTATTGTGGGGGCCTGTTCGAATAGGGTGCCCTAATTGCGTTTTGATATGTCCCAACACTTATTTTTTATCTATGTTTGTAGTAATTGGTCTTGTGCAGGGGCTTTGGGGTGGGTCAAAGCCCCTAATGTATTGTAATGGGTCAAAGGGTAGACCTAGAGTCCACAAACCACAGTTTGTGGACCATAAGATAGCATAGGCTATGATGATATAAATAGGTGGATAGTTTGAGTCTAAGGGGAAGTAAGAAAGTAAGAGTGAGGCTACGAAAAAACTATTGAGATCTGTTTTGGGCAGTTTTGGGTAAGAATTGTTGTTGGTTGTGTGCGTGGATTTCCTCAGTCCTTTTGTGTGTAGACCCCACTGGCTGTGTGTGTGGGCTATGACTTGGGTTTGTAAAATGCTTTTGGATGTTAATGAATGAAAAATCTATTAAAATATCTTATTATATCTGAAATGGTTTTGTTTTACATCTGTGTTATTTGAATAAGCTGCGATTGTATCTGCGTTATATGAATTAGTTGCGACTGTGCTGCTCTGTGGTGATAATTACTGATGTGCACGTGGATGCGAAAGTTTTGATCAGATCTACTTATGAATAGTAGCTTTGTTTATGTTTACATGTTTTTTATACTGTTAAGGGCTCGATAAAATGCTTGTTTCTATGTAAACTTGATAGAACTTGACGAGATCTGCCTTAATTACCTACTCTCTCCTAGGGTGCAAAAACCTAGTTCCATCACCCAACCATACTACTTCAGGTGAGACTTTGGCCTGTGAAAGTAGTTCATTGACGAAAGGGCCAGTAGTATAGGGGTTTTTTCGCAAACCTTAAATCCGAACCTGGGTCAGGACCCCTCAAGCCAACAGGCATTAAAACATGATTTATCCTACGCAGTTTTTATTTAAAAGGTTTCTGATCCTCCTTGATTGGAATTTTATGCTGTATGGTGCTAGTATCATAAACTTTTAGATCCTCATATCTCCAAGAAAACACATCTATGAATTCCTTAAAAAAATCTATATACCTTTGTTTTGTAATTATAGGTAGTGATTTTGAGAATTTTATTATTTTGGGGTTTCATTCACTGACTATATTACACTCTTCAATATTTGTCCGTGTTGGTTCCATTTTTGGTTTCTTGGCCACGTATTTAAAATAAAATAATTCTTATAAAGGGACAAGTCCTATAGGTAAGATATTATCCTTGAGTTTAAGTACTTTGAATTCCTATTTTCTTGGGTCTTTATGTATTTCAGTTTCATGAACAATTTTATTTTTTGAAATATTTACATCAGAAACAACAGATTGTTTTTCTACACTAATTTGTACGTCAGTGTGATTGTCTTCTTCACAATCTAAGTCTATATTGCAATCCTCAAATTCATCCTTTGATTTTAAGAAACTCTCAATTTGTTTGTCAGTACCAAATACTTTCTAGTATCTCATGTTATCAAGCAAAGATGGATGATGTTTAACCTCTATTGTGTATTGTCTTTTTGGGTGAGGCAACTGACATGTGATTGCTAAGAAGGATAAACCGTTTGCTAAGAAATTTTGATTTATGGGGATAACTGCAAGATCATATTCTTCAAATGTTATTGAGAAATCAAGTACAACATTTCTGTATGATCTTAACCTAGGATGTTTTGCAGCATATTGTCCTTTTATTTATTTTTATGACTAATTCAGAATCACCATGGACGTAAATCCTCTTAGCTCCTAATATTTCAACAATTGCTATCCTAAGAGTAGGGCTTCATATTCTGTTATATTTTTGGTGCACTAAAAATTGAGTTTGTAGGAGTGATCTTGTGCATGATTTTTCTTTGCATTATACACCTAAATAGCTTCTCTTGAGCCTAATTTTCCACATGAGCCATAAAAACTCATATTCCAAAGAGATTCATTTTCAGGGTCTCATTGTACAGATTGTATTTGATTGTCATGTTTCTCTTTAAAATATTATTTTGCATGGGTAACCTGTGAATCAATATCTCCATCATTATAAATAATGAAGGAGTCAAGGTCAGTATGGATAGAGTCAGAGGATAATTGTGTCATTTTTCTTGACTACTCACCATGTATTTCATTAAGTTTTCCCTATACAGTCTTCTTTTTTGACCAAACACTGGTATTGTAGCATAATTCATGTCCATTTGAATGGTCCCATGTAATTTTTCTCCCCATGAGCGTGAAAATGGCATGCCATACTTAGGAGGGATATCAACTATTACTATATCCATCACTAGACTTTTTGCTAGTATCTGGGCTAGAGTGACACAAATATATTTGATAATACCTAGACAACTAACTTTTCTAGAATCAAATGAGTACAAATATTTGTAAGGTCTAGTAATCTCAAGACCAAGTTTCTCCATGATATCTTTTGGCATAAGGTTATGTGATGCACCTGAATCCAACATGGAATTATGGAGAATTTTGTAATGAACACTAATACGAACATAAGAGGGAGGGACACCTCCTTCTTTTGGTTTACAATAAACTTTTGGCCCAAACAAAATTTTAGGCTGATCATCATTTAAATTAATAGTATCAGTAATTTCCCCTATGTTTAGTACCTTTAGGACTTCAGACCTATACACGTTCTTGTTTATCAATTCACTTAGAGGAATAGAAATTTTCAGTTTAGAAAGATCATTCTCAATGATGAATGGTGATTGAACTTTGAGCAGATTCGAAAAATCAGTTATTTCAGCCACTACCTTTTGGGTAAATTTGGTTTGTTGACTTGTACTAGGGATATCAATTTGAACACTTTTGGTAGGGGTATCAACTTTTCTCCTAGTAATGTTTCCTGTATTCTTCTTTTCTGAATTTTTTAAATTTTTCTTTGAATTTTCTATTGTTTTGTTGAAATCAGGTTTAGAGACCTTTTTTGTAGAGTTTTCAGAATTATTTTTATTGGAATTGTCAAATATTTTCTTTCTTCTAAGGTTATATTGTCTCTGAACTTACATGATAGCATTCTCAAATCCTTGTTCATAGTCATGAGATTCTCCATATCGTAAATCTGTTTTAATTAGTGAAAATAATTGTTGTTCTTCTTGAGTGAGAAAAATAGAATCATCTTCGTTAATTCCCATCAACTTTATATGATTTTCTTCCACTTCTTCTACTACTCCCTAATCCTCATTAGAATAATTCTCTTGGAATGGAGGCCTAATTTGATTATGAGGACCTATTTTCTCTCTTTTTTTTATTTGAGGAGGGTTTCTACTAGGATTTTTATTTATGTTTTGAGGAGTTAGTTGATTTTCTCTAGGAATAGTTCTCTCATTTAGATTAATCCTCTCCATCATTCTCTCCATAGTCCTAACCAATGAGTCAATTTTAGCATCATATATGAAAGTTTAAGGTTCTTCTCTTATACTAACTCTTATTTCAGTTCTCATTCTAGCTCTCTTTGCTAACAAGTTATCTTCTACACTCACTGCATCCCTCTACATTTCCTCTAATGTGGCCGATTTTCTTTCCCTTAGCTGATAAGACATTTTTGGTTCAAAACCATCTGGGAATTTAACCAAGGTTAAACCTTGTGGTGGTTTTATATTAGCAGGTATTGCATTATATAAACTGTTAAATTGGGTGTAATAATCCTAAACACTTTCAGCTGGGGCCCTTCTAATGTCTTCATATTTAGATAAAATTTGAAGATGGTTCTTTTTTAATTTACACCTATTGACAATTTTTTGATGAAAATCAGGGATGTCATTGATGTTGTTGGTAGGTAAAGCTTTGAAACATTTTCTAACTTCTCCACTAAGAATCTGAGAAAACATCCTTAACTTAACACTTTCCTCATCTACCTCTTGAAGGTCAAAAAAATCATTCATTTTGTCAACATGTCGTTGGGGATTTATAGGGCCAGTTCCATAATATAATGTAATTTTAGACTCGTAATCCCGGGGTAAAGTCCGTGGGTCAGTAAATTTGGAAAGATTTTATCCACACCTCACAGATCGGGTGACACATGGGCATGTGGTGAAGACTTGCCCTCGGGAAGGGATATTAAGAACAAGTTTGATGGACATGTGCGAGCGATGTGGACTTCCCGGCATGGGAAAGCGATGTTAGTTCGGCGTAGGAAATCACGCGCGGTAAAGGTTGTTGTTCAATCTTTAGCATTAGCCATGGGAGTACAAAAGGATGGACAAGCTACGCATTAAGGTTTTATATCAAATGGCAAATATTCCGAAAAGTGGGCCGTGAAGAGATAAGGTAGTCAAATTCGCATGCATTAAAGCCAATAGAGTGAATAAAACAATGGGCAGAGTGTAAAATCATAAGTAAACAGGAGGTATAAAAGGTAATGGGGACGAGCGCTAAACGTATGACTGATGTATTAAAAGGAGTCGCTGTTACGTACGAAAGAACGTGGGGAAAGTCCGAGGGGGTCGAGCAGCTGGGAAAGGACGAGACCCACACCCCCGCAGACTGGTGACACGTGGCATGGTGAAGAATTAACGCGGGAAGGGGATAGTAAGAACAGGTCGTGGGATGTTATTACGTGGCGGAGCAAAGGTGGACCCGCACAGCGGGGAAAGCCATGTGTTAGTTCGGCGTAAGAAATCACGCGCGGTAAGGATTGGACAGCATATGTGGATAAAAGGTAAGGTAAATTTCATTAGATCAGCTGGTACTGAGACCCGTACCAGCCTTTAACCTGACACGAGGCGCGCACCTACACCTTGACATCCCCAATCCCCACGCGCCACGTGTCTCATTGTCAGTGTCCTTACGACACTTGCCTTCTGTCATCCCACTCATCCGCCTTTTTAACTCGAACAGCCTGTTCTAGTAGTAACAAACTCCCGTATTTCTCTCTAGTAAAAAGACACAGGTTACTTTCTACGGCAAATACCAAGTAGGGAAGAGCGCCTGGTCTACCCCAATCACTGTCAGGGTTCCCCACGTCGCTTTCCCGAGCAGTGTCACCCTCTGTCCAGGTATTCCATTCTCTATTTTCCCTATGTTTCCTTTCTCTTTTTCGAATGCTTAAAATGTCAGCCATGGGAAGGGGAACGCCCAAGAAGAACGAGCCAGAAACTCCCCAGGTCCGTGAGTCTAGGAACCCTTCTGGTTTTGAACCCCTCTACGACTTGCAGTCTGGTATCTGCGACCCAAAATATCCTTTTGACATACGCAGTATCAAACCCCTGCTTTTTGGCCGCCATTGCAAGAATGCAGACCGTTTCCGAGTTATTGTGTCTGGCTTCTACCACCAAATCACCCCCCATGTCCATTCTTGTATCAATTTTATCACCTGGCTCAGAGATGCCTATGATGTACATCGGGGCGCTTTCGTTTCTCCTCAGGGGAATAAAGTTTTCTCCCTTTCTCCCGATGTTATCAGACAGGCCCTCCGTTTCCCTGCCAGCGACACATATATCAGTTTCAAAGACGAAACCTTGACAACCCAGTTCAATAAACAGTCAAGGGAAGCCCGCCGTGCCTTCATATCCTCCATAACCATCGACCAGGAAACTTCCCTACCTACATTAGAGCCGTTTTCACTGAGTTTGTTCGTCGAAGAGGTTCGACCCATTCTATCTCTCATCGCCATCCTTTTGGGGATAGGGAGCCCGGAAGAAATTTCTATGGTATGCATTCGCTTTTTATGGCTCATGTCACAGAATGGGGTTGTATTGGACATTCTTGGTTTCCTCTCCTCAACCATCTTAACCCAATTCCAAGAGCTCGCACAAGCCCGCCAGTTTCGCTTCTGCTCAATGGTGTTCTACCTCTTCGTGTTCCAGCATGTAGATAATTTTGACCATTTGGGGTTAGATAGAGTCTATTCTGAGAATTATCAACCCAGACCAGTCTTCGACTGGAATTTCTCCGTCCGTCATTTACCTAGGGGAGAGGGTTATGCGAACTTCGTGAACACTTTCATGTCCATCGCCTACACCATCATTCATGACAAGCCTTCCCCTAGGGTTTTCCCAGAGATGAAACACTGGCTGCAGGCTGGGAAATACCAGTGTACCGGAGATTGGTTCCTTTCTGAATATTGCACTGAAATTCGGGTCTATGGAGCCGAAGTTGCTCCATACCGATTGCCAGTTTTCCCCGTCCGACGAGTTTACGCCCTCGAGTACATCCGAAAAGCCCTCAAAGCCGACCAGCTCCATTTTTTCCCTGTTAAGAAAGGCTACATCCTAAGGCTTCATGTCCAAATCGGCCCCTTCATGGTAAACTCTAGATATTCCCTCCCAATTGCTGAAAAAATGCTCCAAAACATGGACCTGACGTTGGGGCAAAGCTGGGCTTATGACCCACGAGAAATCATTTCAAATAAAAGAAAAAGAAACAGGTCTACGCCCTACATACATGAGCCGAGGCCATTTATGGAGTGGAGGGCTAACCTCGAAATTTGGCCCATTTTTTCGCAGATGGAGACAGACTCATCTGCTAAAAGGGAAGAGGAGGAAGTGAACAGGGGCGCCGGTGAAGAAGAGGCAGGTAACTCCGGAGCAGCACCACCGCCCAAGAGGCAGAGGGTGGCCACCAGTGAAGCGGAAGTCATAGGATAAGGGCAATTACTGGAACCCTTCACGAAATTTGGCGAATTCGATAAAGGCAAGGCGGGGATAACAGTGCTGAGAGACAGCGTCGCCTCCTCCGATTATACAGAGGTTACGCAGGCCATCATTGAGCCCACTTCATCCAAGGCGAGCGAAAGGGAGCGGACGAATAAAGCAATCCGAGACAGATACAAGGCTGAATTAGGGGGGTACGTGGAAAAATACCATACCAGGCTCTCCGCCTCTATCAATGCAGACTCCGAAAGCCTGGTACTGTCTATGGCAGAGGCCATCCTAGACCCAAATTTTGATGTTCCTAGTTATAAGGTGCTCGAATTGGCCATTGATATGTAGAAGGTACCGGTCAATGACATGTGCGACCTGTTCCAAACGGTTTGCGACATGATGAAGGATAAACTATCGCAGCTCACCCTCGCATTAAGGAAGATAGAACAGAAATATGACCAGCTGAGGGCATCCTTTGTAGCGAAACAAGTTTCTTGCCGTGCCAACGCACATCAGGTGCGTGATCTCCAGGACCAAATCAAAAACTCAGATGAAGGAGGGAAAGGTGCACAAGCAGCACTTATAAGTAAGTTGCAGAAGGAAATCTCATCCGCAAAGAGACAGGCTCGCATACCTACTTCGCATCATGTGAAAACTGCTGAATTGGTACAGGCAGAGGAAGAAAAGGCAGAGCTGTCAGCCAGGTTAGCCAGGGAGAGGGAAGAGAAAGAAAAGATGGCCAAAAGGATCGGCGAGTTAGAAAACAGAGCAACAGAGCTACAAGCCCGGTGGGATTCGCACAGTTGTCAGATGGCTGAAGCGTCAAGCGGAGCCAGCTCGTTGTCAGCACAACTGTCCACAGCCAGAGCTGAGATTGAAGTGCTGGAGAAACAAGCATCCACGGCCAGACAAAAGATCGCAGAATTGGAGAGCTCCCTGGCCGAAAAAGCCAGAATAGTTGAGGGGCTACAGAGGGAAGTCGAGGAAGAGAAAAAGGTCACGGCAGAGCAGCACAAAACCATTGCTGACATGAAAAGTCGAGCAAAGGGGAACCTCACCCTTCTCGAGGCCATAAGCATAATCTGGTCAGACATAATCACGGCGGTAACCGAGCAATGGGAGTTCTTGACAATGATAGGGGAGCTCAAGTCTACTATTCCTTATCTTAGTAGAAAGTTGCAGGAGGTAGGGGCTGATCTACCTAACAAAGCTCAACACGCTGGGGATTACATCTCAGTCCTTTACGTACTAAGGGTAAACGACTTGAGGAAACACGGTATCTCCAGCCGATTTACAGAGGTCATCGAATGTCAGAAGATCATCGATAAAGAGGAAGCCCGAGCAGCGGCTTCAAGGGCCCTTCAACGGGTGATCGACAGTGTTGAACAGTTTGACGAGGTATGGGATGAGATCACCACAGCCAGACTCCCTTCCTGCTGGGAACCGACCACCCCTGCCGTGCTTGTGCTTCTAGACCAATACATAGCGCGTTTGCAAATGGAAAGAGATCGGACTAACCTCTAGATGGGGAAAGCGACCCAGTTCAAAGCCAGTACAATTGTTACAGTGCTAAAAAAGGAGTTTAATCTCCTTTACATGATCAGACACCGGTTCCCTACTGAGGCAGGTATTCACGCTCTCGGCGAAGCTTTTATCAAGGTGGAGAAGCTCTCAGCGATGCCCGAACCAACTTCCGAGAGTCAGCAGAGACTGACACAGTTTATGAGTCAGCATACTAGTTGTTAGCCATCAGTATTTTTTACATGTTAGTGATGACTATATCCATAGCTGATTTTTCTAGAAGCTGAATTCCATGTGTCAATCTGTCATCTAGAAAACCCTCATAAAACTTTTTTCGCCCTTTCACTTCAGTCCGCCCATGTCAAAGTTAAAACCCATTATTACTATCTTTTCTAGCTTTAACCCTACTGGTCTGCCCATCATCTCTAAAAGAGCAAATCCAAGTCTGTTTCAAAAGCCTCCCCTAAGTTAGGAAGTGGTGCTTTAAGACATTTTACCCTTGGCAATCATCAAAAAGCCAAAATGCCTCCATCTGCTACAGACCAACCATGACCGACCTCCCACTTTGCAAATAAAATTGACAAACAGCCCTAAGTCACGCCACTCACATCCCCTAGATCTCAGCACTGTATAAACCCCAATCTCAAGCTGACTATTAGGTTTTTTACAGTGTTCTATGGTTTCTACAAAGGCAGGAAATATAACTTCATCTCAGGAGGAAATGATTGAATTTACAGTTAGAGGAACAGCTGCTTCTAACTGTAACTTGAGCCTGAGATATGCTTGCAAAACAGAAAGCTACTCATCCAGACTTTACAGCTCTTTCCAGCATGAAAATCACAGTAAGGAAGGGACACCACTGTCTCAGCAAACTGGTAAATTGTCAAGGCCCAGAACCTCCTTCATTTACAAGCAGAGGGTTAGGGCGCCTCCTTCATCCACAAGCAGAGGGCGCTGGCCAGTATTGACTTTGAAGATTGCAAAAGTCCAGGTTTGCCTTGAACTGAACAAATGAAATAGAGACTCCAGGTTTTATGAATGTGACTGATGATCATAACAGGAACAGAGTTTGGAATATGCTAGGAAAAAGAGTCTGGTCTGATAAAGGAGGTCATATGAAGCTTTCAAATCATGTGAATTGTTGAAATGAAGAAAGGCATGTCATTGGTGAAAATTCCAAATCATAAGTACCCTGTTTATCCACAAGATCAAATAGAACAGATGCTGACAACAAATGCCATTACCCAGGCAGAAAGAAAGTTCTTGGTTTCTCAAAATGCACTAACCTCCATAAGTCACAAAGATGATTTGACAAGTAATCTGTCATGAGATGACCAAGCCAAATGATAAATATCTCAGTCACCCCTAGAACAGTGCAGAGAGACAATATCACTTTGGCTAGGGTTTCTGCTGAAACACAGTGATGCTGGCAAGAAGAGGTGCTAATATTGATGTTTTTCAAGAGGTTCACTTACCATCACATCCAGAGAAAATCTGTGTCAAACAGATTTTCCAAAAAACCTTCAGATACCTTACCTGATGAAGAGCCTCCTCCATGTATGAGCAGATGGCCGAAGCCAGGGTAGGTTGTTGGAAACTGATGGGTCTAAAAAGTGCAGAGAAAGGACACAAAGAAATTGAATAAAAGTCATTGCACAGGTAAATGATAGTGCTTATGATACAAAAGTATTGATTTTCCTATTCAAAATAAGAATGTCTGTCAAAATGTACCTATCGTAGAAAGGAGACAATATTGAACATATGCATGCATTGATACCACAAGGAGCAGTTTCTTTAAAGGCAATGGTTAAACAGTACTCCACTATCCCTTGCCCAGAAAGTCTGAAGGAGCTCCTTTTGAGTAAAAAGTAAAGTATAGTGTGAAAGCATGCAACCTAAAGAAGGCACTACAGTCCAGGGAGAAGCTTGTGAATCACCTGAAAGCAGGGATTGACACCATGAACAAAAAGAGCTTTTGCCAAAGCTTGCTCATCATATAGCCATCGGCAGATTAGGACAGGTTTTCTGAAAATGAGTTTTATTAGGTCTGGGCAGCACTCAAAACCCATGAAGCACTTCACTATTGCAAATTCAATCAAAAGACATCTACAGGGCTCTGCCAAACCAAGCACAAGTAGTAGGAGGCATTTCTGCAAAGCAAGGAGCAGTCAGGTCATTTTATCCCAAGTCATCATTTAGTTTTGAAAAGCTTGGCAAGCATAAGAGAAAAGGCATACTCCACAAGTAGCAGGAGGCATTTCTGCAAAGCAGGGGAACAGTCAAGGAATTTTTCCACAGGGGTCCTTCCAAGTCAGTCTACAGGTTCATCAAGTACAGGTATGATCTGGCCTATTTTCAGTTTCTGAAAAGGATTTTAAGACAAGTTTAGGCATGTTCATCATAAAAGGAAGGAGTGCCATATCAGTGCATTTTGAGTGAAAGAGTCAGAAAACAGATTTGAAAGACACTCGGCTTTTAAGTCATTTTCAAGGAAAATCCTTGTCACTTTGTAGCAGCTGGAAAAGACATTTTGAATTTCGAAAATCAAAGAGCTTAAATCTATCTTCTCACCAAGTGGCAAAAGCACTCTATAGACTCTTCGATATATTATGTAAAGCAAAGGTCACATTTTTAAAAAAAGGGACCTGAAAGGATTGGCCCTAAACAGAGTCATTATTCAAAGTTTACATACATGTTCAATGACAAGGCCACAGTTTGAAAACAAAACAGATTTGAAAACCAACGTTAATTTGCAAAGTTCAAAACCGTTGAAGATTAGATGTGAAATGACTTAAGGTTGAAGTGTGAGAGTGGAAATTTCATTTTCAAAAACTAAAATCAAAACCCGTGCCTCCCCAGCACCAAAGCACGTTTTTTCCGGTCAGTTTGCAGATTATAGCACCGTTTGAAGCCGAGCGACGCGCCTGGGTTTTTGCGCGATGCGCCTGGCGCGAATTTTACACAGTCTCCTTTGTTGGCGCGACGCGCCTGTACAGGCCGCCCGACCGCCCGACAGGCCGACCCGACAAGTGCTTTCTGCGCGACGTGTTTTTTTCAAAGGGTGCCGCGCAAGTGTCCAAAGTTTCCAGCGTTTCTTCAGCCCTTCAAACAGGTGTTCATCAAAATTTGAGAGATCCTTGTTTTTGAGATTAAAGGCAGTTGTTTTCAAAACAATCAAAGGGCAGAGGTTGTCTTGTAAAGATTTGTGTTTTGATTAGAAGAAAACTTTGTTATGAAAAGACAGGGTTTAGTCTTAAAAGAGAAAACTGTCCTCACAGTCCTCCATACATTGCCACATTGTCAAAGCAGTGGAATGCAACCAGTGGAAGGAATTGTGACATATTTTCTTTGAAAAGGAAAGCTCACACAGTTTCAACCTAAAGGCTTGTGGTCTTCTAAAAAAAAAACTCTGTCATTATCACCCCAAAACTGTGTATTACCTTTTTTGACTGTGTTTATATTATCAAATCCACTGATGGAGTGGCTTACATCGGAGGGGAGCAGTGTTTTGAAGCAAGAAGTTTTCATTTTTTCTTTTGGCTAAAGTACTAGGTTATGCTATTGTCCTCAAAACACTAACTAGCAGGGTACTCTTATCACTAACACAAGAAAGTCCTTTTTGACTGTGTTTGTCTTTATTGACTGTGTATTTCATTGAGAACATTGGCTGATTGATATTCAAAGGATGAGAAAGAAAACATTTTGAAGAGATAGGGGTCTTATGCCAAAGGAGACACTGTACACAGCATTCAAAACCAACTTTGTCTTAGTCAAGAAGTGAGTTAACAAGCTGAGACAGATCTTGGTTTGAACAAGGGCATGAGTATGAATAAAAAGATAAAGAACAACAGACTTATGGTGAATGGAAGTAGCTTGAACAGTCTTATGATGAAGGATAGTAGCTTGAACAACAGAATGAGCAGGAAATTGAGACAGAGCAGCAGCATGACAATGATGGGCAAGGGCAACCAAGAGATGATACACGGTAGCATCCTGATGAGGGCAAGAAAATACAAAACATGGATCGCGAAGGGAATTCTCCAAAGCATGTGCTATCTGCCTCTCCTAGGAAAGGGGCCATGACTTCTTCACCAAAGCCAGAATGCCAAACATGAGACAAGGCTGCCCAAGAGAAGCTAAAGGAGGCTAAGAGGAAGCGCCCGGCACGGAAAGAGGAGAAAGGCATATCACCACTCGATATTTTAGCCTCAGCTTCGGAGCATGTTGCTATGGACCCTTGAGGGTCATGCATGCCAATTTTGGGCCTTTTTCGACAACTTTTTGTTTTTTGGCATTTTTTGGGTTTTTGGCCAAAAACTCATAATTTCGCCATTTCAGTTTGATGAGTTTTCAAGGGAGGAGAATGATACCGATGGATGCCATAATTCCATGAGCAGGTCTCCAGCGATTTTCAGGGCATTTGGAGATCATTTTCCCCCTCAAATTGGCGAAAAACACCCTCATTTTGCACGTTCTGCCCGCCATATCAGTAGTCTGCTATTTTCTGGGTTTTTGCACACAGGTACAGTTTTGGATGACTTCTGGACCTCAGATTGAGTTGGTTCTAGTTGCGTCGGAAAGTAGACACAGAGAGCTTTCCAACGAGCTATCATGAGCCTCATTTCGACATCAGGAAGGCTGCCATTTGCATCCAGCAAGTCAGGGGACCTTTTTCAGGCATAAATATGAAGTATTTTTGTAATTTTTGAACCTAAAAAATCTGCTTTTCCCAAATGTGCGTTAAGCTATTTTTATCATTGGGAAATGATGTAAAGTCAATATAATTTCCGTTTTTAGCATTTTTTTAGATATTTTATGGGATATTTTGTGCCTTGGGCTTTGCAAAGCCTCAAGGACAAGTTTAGATATTTTGACTTGGCCAATGGGATAGCTAGTTGCTCCATGAGGTTTTCCTCCCTCAAGCCTATTTATTCCATGGGTTTCATTGTAAATCGGAGGCTGAACTTGAGAGAAGAATTAATACATTGGTCATATGAGCTTTGAAGAATACACTTGAGTTATGATTTTTGGACTGCCTCTTGGATGCTTTTGAGGAATGATGAAGGATTGTTGGTGGATTCCTTGACATGGTAGAATGGTATAGTGCTTCTTAATGTGTTTTGTCTTCTAGTTTTCATTCATACTACATATTTCTTGCTGCTATAGATCAGTAAAGATTGATTTTGAGATATGCCCATAGAGGCACCTCAAAATCCCTGAATCTTCATAGCTTGATGTTTTCTTCTCCCTTAGTTATGCTAAAGAATTCTTAACTGCTCTTTAGTAACTTAAGGTATTGTTGCTAAGTTTTATTTATAAGTTCTATGTATGTTGAGTAGGATGTATGGTTTGCCCTACCTACCTATTAAGCTGCCCATAGTTCTGTCCATGAAACTTTCTCTTTGACTGATTTGTTGATCATCTTGTTGAACCAAGGAGGCCTAGTCCCGATCTAGCCCTTTGCCTAAAACTATGAAAACTTATTTGTCCAAGTGCCCAATGACTTAGAGACTATGTTTAGGCGTTCCGGCATAGTTTATGAGTTGTTAGTTTGTCTTGTGTGTTTTCCCCAAAATCTGATAGCCTTTTCCCAAAGTTAGAGGGTCTTATACCTCTATGTAAGGCTGGAATGTTTGATTTCTATGTATTGATTAGCTTATAGTTATTCCTAGCATGATTAATGGCTTGCTATTACATGTTTATGTCTGCTATTAACTAGTTTGCACTTGAAATCCCTTGTCTTTCACCGACTTATTGTTCATTTAATCCATTTTGCCCAGAGATCCCTTCTATTGTGAATCAAATCGGCCCTACAGCAGCTTTACATCATCGCCTCATTAGCTTCCTTGACCTGTTTGACACCATAGCCCAATTTATCTACATCTTGTTATCCAGTTTATGTATTTGATCAGTTTCATCCCTCACAAACTTAAAAAACCAAAAAACTAAAAACATACTTCATAACTAGCCTAATATCAGAACACCGCAAGTAAACACACCGACATCTTTCACACATATAGAGAGAGCCCTCTCTGAGTCCAGGAAGGCTAGGTCCTTGGGCTCCAAAGCTTGGTTTGATGTTACATCGTCATTTGGCTAGCCAATCAGCCAAATCACGGGACCCTAACACTAGTTCCTCCGCAAACGTGCCTCCGCCCTAATCTGCAACGGCTTCCACTCAGCCTCGCCCGTGAATTTTCTGTTAACTCATGATATGGTCTAAACGGCCTATTTCACTTTCATTTGGTTTATTTCTTTTAAAGTTCCGAGTGGGTTGTTTTGCCCCCACTCTTGCATTTTACTTTTTTCATCAAACATTTGTTTAAATTTCGGTTTTGAAAAGGGCCAGGGGCCTGTTTACACATGATGGGAGGCTTGATTCCCCATCATGAAATTTTTCTGTTATGAAAATGACATCTAACAAATTTTTCCCATGCGAAGAAGATATTTCCCTGAAATATCTTCTCACTGAAAGGGGAGGAATCCTATATAAGGTAGATCAAAGAAGAAAGAAAGGTTCGGAAATTTTGGAGGAAAAGACTGTGTAGCATTTTCTTGTTTAACATTTTGTGAAGGTCTCAATATGAATGCAAAGAGCCCGTAGGGCCTCGATGAAAAGAAGTTTTGTTTCAGATAAGGATTCTGGTCTTGTTTATTCATAGTGTGTGATTCTCTCTAGTGTACTGTAGTGTTGTTATACGTTTTGCTTATATCCATATATCTGATATTACATTCTAGAATGCGAGTTGCTGGCTGCTTTCTGTTATGAATTTATCCCTGCGGATACTTATTTCATTAGCCTTTCAGCACTTTAAATATGGCCCAGGTGTAATATGCTATTCCGTTTTCACTTCATTCACATTTATGCTATGTTGAATGTTATGAAGTATTATTTACGAATGTGGTTGCCATGTGTGGATTCTTATTTTGTAAGCCCATCACATGTTAACGTATGTTTCTGAATACTGCCTTTATAGCAGTTAATATCTCCTCCTTTCTACATTCTCATTAGATACTTTTATATCATCCTTCTCTATGAACTATTCGAGAATCCAGCCCTTGCTACATCAAACTGTCTTGGAGTTGTCTTTTGCATTTATGTTGGGATTTATCATCTTGTTTATTTAGAATTTCCCCCTCAGTTTTAAGCTTCTGAAATATTGGATACCACTGAAAATCTAGTCTTCTTATTTAAAAAGAAATAGTCTGAGAGTCTTCTCTTGCTGAGATCTTTCTCATAACATAGTCGTGTCTCTCTGCTATATAAGATGTCCTAGGCACTGGTCTATGGCAACTCTAGACTGTCTCTAGGAGTTACAACATCTTTTTGGCACCGTTGCCGGGGATCGAAGTTGAAGAAATTTAAATCCCTGGGCCTCGACAAAACCTATCCGCTCTTCAGTTAGGTGAGCACGAAGAGTTGAGAGTTGTGCAACCCTCACCTTGGCGACTCCACATTCATATTACAGATAAACCTATTTGCAGTCCTGTCTCCCCGTAAGCCACACCTAAGGTCAGATACATCTCATTCAAGGACACCCTCTGTGTCTGACCCAGAGAGAATCCTACATCGAAGAGGCTGGAGAGAAAGGCAGTCAGTCCATACCAAGATTCCTGAATTCTCCCTAGAAAAATTCCCGTACCTTCCGTCCTCTTCCTCTCAAGTTGCTCAAATACAAGGCTCTAATCCTATTATAAGAGATACCGGTTACTATTCAGAGATCCCACCTCGGGGAGGTGCCCATATCAAAGACGAAGCCGAGTCTAGTTATACTCCGCATTACTCTTTCCATCCTACTCCTAAAGTTGAGGAAGTTAAGGAAGTTACTGAAATATCTGTTGTTCATAGCCCAACATTCTCATCAACCCCCCAAGCCGCTGTTCACTACATCCCCATCATTATTCATACTTCACTTCCACCATCTCCTCCACTACTCACACCTCAAACTCTCATTCTACCTCCGCCTCCCCCAATGGCGAATATCCCTGGCTTCTTACAAAACAGGTATGCTCCTTTACAGCTACCTGCAGTTTTAAATGACATGCCACAGGACTATTTAAAGATTCTGCCCAGATTTAGTGGAGAGAATGGAATTGAAGCATATATGCATGTGGAAATTTTCTGCTCTTTCGCAGAGAATTTTAATGTTGAGCATTTGGATGTGGTTCTAAGGTTGTTCGTGCAATCCCTAGATGGGGAAGCCAGAAAATGGTTTAAAACCCTTGGAGCTGATTCCATCAACAATTGGGAGGCTATGGAAGATGCTTTCGTAAAAAAGTGGGGAGAAAGGAAGGATCACGGGGATGTCCTTACTGATTTTAACACTCTGAAAAGGAAACACAATGAAAGGGTATCAGAGTTTATTAGAAGATTTAACAAATTATACCTGAGCCTCCCAACTGAGATGAAGCCTCATCAGACCGCTGCTAAGGTCATTTTTGTGGCAGCATTTGATTCTGAATTTGGTTTCTCACTAAGAGAGAGAAAACCAGCCACTCTAGACGATGCACAGACATATGCATTGGAAATAGAAGCAAACTTTGTCTCAACTGGCAAGTCCAAAGGGAAACAGGAACATGATACTAGAAGAAGGGGCAAAGAAGAAGTCTCCACTTCCAGCCAAGATAGAGATTTGACAAATGACAAGATTGAAGAGATGAATAGAATGATCAAGAATCTCTCAAATAAGTTGGTCAAGCTAGAGATGGAGGCCAAGAATTCACCCCAAAAGAACTTCCAAAATGCTCCAAACAGGGGATTCAATCCCCAGTACAGGAAACCACCCTTGCAGATACTGCAGAGGGGATAGAAGGAGCAACAAGATCAGGTACCACATCCTTTATACTTGGAGGGACAAGTGGAGGCTTCTCCTAAAGATTCTGCCTATGAATAAGAGGAGGCATGCCCCGTCTTCTCGGACAGCGATGACATAGAATGCCCTGTACAAGAAAGTGAAGAAGTGGAGCCACAAGCTCACTCAGAAATGAAGAACAACAAGGATACTGAAGATCTCGAGATCGATGACTACTGTAAACAATTCGTTGACTTCATGCAAGCCCAGTTTAATAGAAAATATGATCTCAAGTCATCCAGAAAAAGAACCCGCACTCAAGACGAAGAGGAGGACACACCCCAAAGGTCAGCATCTGCACAGAAAGAGGCCAATACTCAAGAACCCCCAGAAAAAGGTAAGAGACCACTTAACCAGCCTTTGCAATTTGATATTCAAATGCCTTCATCTTCACAAGTAGTTGTATCCCCTGATAATAAACCTCCAGTAAAAGAAGTTAAGCCTCCTCTGCAAAGTAAAGAGTCAAAAGAAAAAGAAGTGTCAATAGACAAGCCTTCATCGGTCTTCTGTTTGCAAAAGGAGCTTGAAAAAGTAAAAATACCAGTCCCTTTGTCTGAACTATTGAAACAGCCTGCCTATCAGTCACAGGTCTCTTCCTTCATCTCCCCTCCTGATGTACCACACATTCCAGATAGTCTTAACCTGCAAGAAGAAAGGCCTATGGTAGTGTTCGGTCCACACGTTGAAGAGTTAGATCATTCCACCCCTCCCTTTTATGTGTCTTTAGTGATCCATGATCTATTGTTGCATAATTGTATGTTAGACTCAGGAGCGTCTCACAACCTCATGCCCATGTCTGTCATGGAGCAATTGGGACTCCAAATCACTCGCCCATATAAAGACCTCTATTCTTTTGATTCCAAAAGAGTGAAATGTTTGGGCATGATTAAATATCTAGCAGTTACTCTGGCTCAGATCCCTGCTAAAAGTGTGATAATGGATATCGTAGTGGCTGACATCCCAACCCGCTTCAGTATGCTACTATCAAGGTCTTGGGGGACCAGAATTGGAGGATCAATTAAGCTGGACCTGTCCTATGCCACTATCCCTGTCTTTGGTGGCCAAGAGAGGAGATTGTACCGAGAGACCAGATTCGTTAAAACAGTCACCAAGGCAGGTGATTCAGTTAATTCCCCAGTCTACAGCAGAGATGGGGATTTCTCCTGTCTGATGTTAGAAGAAGATCAAGAATATGCCCATGAGCCCTCATTGTGTCAGATAAAGACTGAATCATCAGTGTAGGACTATGGATCTGAAATCTGAACACTCCACTTTGATGGAGCAAATTCCAAGGAAGGAAATGGGGTTGGAGTGTTGCTTATTTCACCTATGGGTCAATGGGTCCCCTTGTCTTTTAAATTGGAATATGAGGCCACAAAAAATGTAGCTGAATATGAATCACTCATATTGGGGTTGCAGACAGCAAGGAGTATGAAAATACAAAATCTAAAGGTGATGGGAGACTCTGAATTGGTGGTTAGACAAGTGAAAAACCAGTGTCAAGCCAAACATCCTAGGATAAAGGCCTATAGAAATGAAGTTTGGGATCTCGTAGAGAACTCTTTCTTGGCATTTAACATTCAATTCATGCCCCGAGAACAGAACAGAATGGCGGACTCTTTGGCCATGGCTGCTAGTACCTTCCGCCCACCTCAGAACCCTCTTCTGAGATATGAAATCGAAGTAAGGTACTGGCCTTCAATCCCTGATAATATCAAGCACTGGCAGGTCTTTGAAGATGAGGAGCAAGTGAAGAGGTTCCTGGAGACTGTTGGGGAGTTTTCCAACCTAGAGATTGACAGTTGTGAAGAGGAGATTGAGGACATTCCAGAAGATAAGCTTGAAGAAAGGATAGCCGGTCACAGATTTCTACAGTTGAAAGGGAATGTCATTCCCCGAGGGCTGGTACCTTTGGAGAGGCTGTTCAATAAAAACGATGTTCCTTTACAGCCAAATAAAGTGGTGGCGGAGGACCAGGTCGAAGACCTCAATCTGGGCACTAAAGAGGATCCAAAGATTGTGAAGCTGTCCAAGAAAGTCCCGGATGAATACAAACAACTGTACCAAAAGTTATTTCAGGCCTACAAAGATGTGTTTGCCTGGTCATATCAAGACCTGAAAACCTTTGATGTGAGTGTTATGCAGCATAAAATTCCACTGAAGGGAGATGCAAAACCCCATAAGCAAAAACTCAGACAGATTAATCCCCTGTTGCTGCCCTCGATTGAGCAAGAAATAAAGAAACTGCTGAAGGCTAAAATTATAGTGCCACTAAGATATTCTGAGTGGGTGGCCAATTTAGTCCCAGTGCGAAAGAAGAACGGCGAAATCAGGTTGTGTGTGGATTTCAGAAACCTGAACAGGGCGTCTCTAAAAGATAACTACCCACTACCGAAGATGGACCACATTCTGCAGAAGGTGGTAGGGGCCTCTAGAATGTCCATGATGGATGGGTTCTCGGGATATAATCAAGTGGCTGTACTCCCGGAGGACCAGAAAAAGAATTCTTTCACCACGCCCTGGGGAACATTTATGTATGCTAGGATGCCATTCGGGCTGATTAATGCAGGGGCCACGTTTCAGAGAGCTATGGACATAACCTTTGTTGGAGAACAGGACAAGTTTTTGGTGGTGTACCTAGATGATATAACAGTCTTTTCAAAGGATGATTCCGAACACATTCAGCATTTGCAGAAGACTTTTGAGAAATGCAGGAGGTATGGACTTTCCCTTAATCCTCAAAAATCTTTCTTTGCATTAGAAGAGGGTAAGCTCCTAGGACACATAGTAACTAAAGATGGGGTCAAAATCGATCCTAAAAGGGTGGAAGCTATAAATGGTATCTCCCTCCCCAGTAATAAGAAAGAGGTCCAAGTATTCTTAGGGCGTATCAATTTTCTCAGAAGATTTATTCCTAACTATGCTGAAATAGTTAGACACATCACATATATGTTAAAGAAGGGTAATGAGGTGAAATGGGCACCAGAATCAAGACAGGCCTTTGCCAAGATCAAGAATACGTTTGCTGAGGCTCCCGTGCTAGCAAAGCCTGACTTCACTAAACCTTTTATGATTTTCTCTTTTGCATCACCTCACACAGTAGTAGGGGTTCTCCTACAGAAGAACGGGGAGGGGTATGAGCAACCCATTGCTTTCTTTAGTCAAGTAATTCATGACGCAAAGATAAAATACAATATACTGGAGAAGCAGGCTTACGCCCTGGTAAAGTCCCTCAAGGCCTTCCGCATGTACATACTACAGTCCCACGTTATTGCTTTCGTACCCACAGCAGCAGTTAAGGATATCCTCGTTCAGGGTGACAGTGAAGGCAGAAGGGGCAGGTGGATCACAAAGATACAGGAATACGATCTGGACATAAGACCCACCAAGTTAATCAAAGGGCAGGGGCTAGCAAAGATTTTATCAAAATCAAACCACCAAGCCTTGGGCATCCACTTATCCATGATTGAAAATGAAGAGTCTGAGGAGCTGACAGGGAGACAAGAGGTGGAAATGGCTACTCAGAAAATACAGATGAAGTATCTTACTAGCCCTTGGTACAAAGAAATAGTTGAGTACCTCCTGACACTCAGCTGCCCACCCAGCTGTGATAAGTCCAAATACAGAGCGTTGAGGCTGAAATCGCAGAAGTATGTAGTTGCCAATGGTCAGTTATATTGGAGAGATCCTTCAGGCATACTACTGTTATGCCTCATAGAAGGTGAGGTGAATAACATAATAACCGAATTCCATGAGGGAATCTGTGGAGGGCACTATAGCTGGAGGAGCACAGCTCAGAAAATCCTGAAGGCTGGTTTTTACTGGCCTAAATTGTTTGGAGATGTCTTCACTTGGGTCAGAGCATGTGACAAATGCCAGAAGTTTGCTGAAAAACAGAAATTAGCAGATCTACCCCTGATTCCTGTGCATGTTGACAAACCCTTCAAACAATGGGGAATTGACTTCATAGGTGAGATTCACCCACCCTCAAGTGGCCAGCACAAATGGATCTTGACCGCTACAGATTACTTCACAAAGTGGGTGGAGGCCATACCTGCACGAAACGCTACAGACACGGTGATCATTAAATTCATGGAAGAGAACATTATCTCCAGGTTTGGATGTCCTGCTAGAATAGTAACTGACAATTCCTAAGCTTTCAAATCTGCTAAATTTGTGAATTTTTGTTAGAAATATAACATCACTTTAGGCCATTCTACAGCTTATTACCCACAGGGAAATGGTTTGGCGGAATCATCAAACAAAACGCTGGTCAGAGCTCTAAAGAAGACAATAAATGAAAACCAGAGGAACTGGGATTCCCAACTAAAGTTTTCTCTATGGGAAAACAGGATAACCAGTAAAAGGGCAACTGGAAAATCTCCTTATGAACTAGTATACGGGCGGGCAGCTGTATTCCCTATACAGTTAGCTTTACCTGTTGCTCGTTTCATGCAGGATACTCAGGAAGAACCGGATGACATGACCAGAAGAATCAATCAGCTGGTAGAACTCGAAGAAACGCGTATTCAGGTGAACCAGAAACTTGTGGATTACCAGGAGAAGATGAAAGAGTTGTTTGATCAGCATACCAAGGATAGAAAACTACAGGTGGGAGACTTAGTTCTCAGGTGGGACGTACGAAGGGCCGATAAAGGTAAGCATGGTAAATTTGACCCCCTTTGGTTCGGCCCCTTCAAGATTACAGAGCAGGGAGGAAATAATACCTTTAAGCTGGAGAATTTGCAGGGAGATCTGTTGGACGCCCCTGTAAATGGGCAGTTCCTCAAACCATATTTTCAATTCTGAAGCAGGCTGAAAAAGCCTGAATGTATTATATTGTACATTAGCTGCTGTTTTTTTGTTTTTCTTACCAAGTTATGCATGAGTAATGATGATCTGTCCAGGGAGAAGCCTCAAGAGCTGACAAAGTGGTGTTCAAAGAAGATACACAGGCGGTCTGCGTAGTTCTCGACACGTTCAGGGATAAACGTGCCATCCCCAGGTGGAGCCAATGTTGTTCAATCTTTAGCATTAGCCACGGGAGTACAAAAGGATGGACAAGCTATGCATTAAGGTTTTATATCAAATGGCAAATATTCCGAAAAGTGGGCCGTGAAGAGATAAGGTAGTCAAATTCGCATGCATTAAAGCCAATAGAGTGAATAAAACAACGGGTAGAGTGTAAAATCATAAGTAAACATGAGGTATAAAAGGTAACGGGGACACAGCGCTAAACATACGACTGATGTATTAAAAGGAGCCGCTGTTACATACGAAAGCACATGGGGAAATTCCGAGGGGGTCGAGCAGCTGGGAAAGGACGAGACCCACACCCCCGCGGACTAGTGACATGTGGCATGGTGAAGACTTAACGCGAGAAGGGGATAGTAAGAACAGGCCGCGGGATGTGATTATGTGACGGAGCAAAGGTGGACCCGCACAGTGGGGAAAGCCATGTGTTAGTTCGGCGTAAGAAATCACGCGCGGTAAGGATTGGACAGCATATGTGGATAAAAGGTAAGGTAAAGTTCATTAGATCAGCTGGTACTGAGACCCGTACCAGCCTTTAACCCGACACGAGGCGTGCACCTACACCTTGACATCCCCAATCCCCACGCGCCACGTGTCTCATTGTCAGTGTCCTTACGACACTTGCCTTCTGTCATCCCACTCATCCGCCTTTTTAACTCGAACAGCCTGCTCTAGTAGTAACAAACTCCTGTATTTCTCTCTAGTAAAAAGACACAGGTTACTTTCTATGGAAAATACCAAGTAGGGAAGAGCACCTGGTCTACCCCAATCACTGTCAGGGTTCCCCGCGTCGCTTTCCCGAGTAGTGTAACCCTCTGTCCAGGTATTCCTTTCTCTATTTTCCCTCTGTTTCCTTTCTCTTTTTCGAATGCTTAAAATGTCAGCCATGGGAAGGGGAACGCCCAAGAAGAACGAGCTAGAAACTCCCCAGGTCCGTGAGTCTAGGAACCCTCCTAGTTTTGAACCCCTCTACGACTTGCAGTCTGGTATCTGCGACCCAAAATATCCTTTTTACATACGCAGTATCAAACCCCTGCTTTTTGGCTGCCATTGCAGGAATACAGACCGTTTCCGAGTTATCGTGTCTGGCTTCTACCACCAAATCACCCCCCAGGTCCATTCTTGTATCGATTTTATCACCTGGCTCAGAGATGCCTATGATGTACATCGGGGCGCTTTCGTTTCTCCTCAGGGGAATAAATTTTTCTCCCTTTCTCCCGATGTTATCAGACAGGCCCTCCGTTTCCCTGCCAGCGACACATATATCAGTTTCAAAGACGAAACCTTGACAACCCAGTTCAATAAACAGTCAAGGGAAGCCCGCCGCGCCTTCATATCCTCCATAACCATCGACCAGGAAACTTCCCTACCTACATTAGAGCCGTTTTCACTGAGTCTGTTTGTCGAAGAGGTTCGACCCGTTCTATCTCTCATCACCGGCCTTTTGGGGATAGGGAGCCCGGAAGACATTTCTATGGTATGCATTCGCTTTTTATGGCTCATGTCACAGAATGGGGTTGTATTGGACATTCCTGGTTTCCTCTCCTCAACCATCTTAACCCAATTCCAAGAGCTCGCACAAGCCCGCCAGTTTCGCTTATGCTCAATGGTGTTCTACCTCTTCCTGTTCCAGCATGCAGATAATTTTGACCATTTGGGGTTAGATAGAGTCTATTTTGAGAATTCTCAACCTAGACCAGTCTTCGACTGGAATTTCTCCGTCCGTCATTTACCTAGGGGAGAGGGTTATGCGAACTTCGTGAACACTTTCATGTCCATCGCCTACACCATCATTCACGACACGCCTTCCCCTAGGGTTTTCCTAGAGATGAAACACTGGCTATAGGCTGGGAAATACCAGTGTACCGGAGATTGGTTCCTTTCTGAAGATTGCACTGAAATTCGGGTCTATGGAGCCGAAGTTGCTCCATACCGGTTGCCAGTTTTCCCCGTCCGACGAGTTTACGCCCTCGAGTACATCCGGCAAGCCCTCAAAGCCGACCAACTCCATTTTGTCCCTGCTAAGAAAGGCTACATCCTAAGGCTTCCTGTCCAAATCGGCCCCTTCGTGGTAAACTCTAGATATGCCCTCCCAATTTCTGAAAAAATGTTGCAAAACATGGACCTGACGTTGGGGCAAAGCTGGGCTTATGACCCACAAGAAATCATTTCAAATAAAAGAAAAAGAAACAGGTCTACGCCCTACATACATGAGCTGAGGCCATTTATGGAGTGGAGGGCTAACCTCGAAATTTGGCCCATGTTTTCGCAGATGGAGACAGACTCATTTGCTATAGGGGAAGAGGAGGAAGTGAACAGGGGCGCCGGTGAAGAAGAGGCAGGTACCTCCGGAGCAGCACCACCACCCAAGAGGCAGAGGGTGGCCACCAGTGAAGCGGAAGTCATAGGAGAAGGGCAATTACTGGAACCCTTCACGAAATTTGACGAATTCGATAAAGGCAAGGCGGGGATAACAGTGCTGAGAGACAGTGTCGCCTCCTCCGGTTATACAGAGGTTACGCAGGCCATCATTGAGCCCACTTCATCCAAGGTGAGCGAAAGGGAGCGGACGAATAAAGCAATCCGAGACAGATACAAGGCTGAATTAGGGGGGTACGTGGAAAAATACCATACCAGGCTCTCCGCCTCTATCAATGCAGACACCGAAAGCCTGGTACTATCTATGGCAGAGGCCATCCTGGACCCAAATTCTGATGTTCCTAGTTATAAGGTGCTCGAATTGGCCATTGATATGCAGAAGGTACCGGTCAATGACATGTGTGACCTGTTCCAAACAGTTTGCGACATGATGAAGGATAAACTATCGCAGCTCACCCTCGCATTAAGGAAGATAGAACAGAAATATGACCAGCTGAGGGCATCCTTTGTAGCGGAACAGGTTTCTTGTCGTGCCAACGCACATCAGGTGCGTGATCTCCAGGACCAAATCAAAAACTCAGATGAAGGAGGGAAAGGTGCACAAGTAGCACTTATAAGTAAGTTGCAGAAGGAAATCTCATCCGCAAAGAGACAGGCTCGCATACCTGCTTCGTATCATGTGCAAACTGCTGAATTGGTACAGGCAGAGGAAGAAAAGGTAGAGCTGTCAGCTAGGTTAGCCAGGGAGAGGGAAGAGAAAGAAAAGATGGCCAAAAGGATCGGCGAGTTAGAAAACAGAGCAACAGAGCTACAAGCCTGGTGGGATTCGCACAATTGTTAGACGGCTGAAGCGTCAAGCGGAGCCAGCTCGTTGTTAGCACAACTGTCCACAGCCAGAGCTGAGATTGAAGTGCTGGAGAAACAAGCATCCACGGCCAGACAAAATATCGCAGAATTGGAGAGCTCCCTGGCCGAAAAAGCCAGAACAGTTGAGGGGCTACAGACGGAAGTCGAGGAAGAGAAAAAGGTCACGGCAGAGCAGCACAAAACCATTGCTGACATGAAAAGTCGAGCAAAGGAGAACCTCACCCTTCTCGAGGCCAGAAGCATAATCTGGTCAGACATAATCACGACGGTAACCGAGCAATGGGAGTTCTTGACAATGATAGGGGAGCTCAAGTCTACTATTCCTTATCTTAGTAGAAAGTTGCAGGAGGCAGGCGCTGATCTACCTAACAGAGCTCAACACGCTGGGGATTACATCTCATTCCTTTATGCACTAAGGGCAAACGACTTGGGGAAACACGGTATCTCCAACCGATTTACAGAGGTCATCGAATGTCAGAAGATCATCGATAAAGAGGAAGCCCAAGCAGCGGCTTCAAGGGCCCTTCAATGGGTGATCGACAGTGTTGAAGAGTTTGACAAGGTATGGGATGAGATCACCACAGCCGGAATCCCTTCCTGCTGGGAACCGACCGCCCCTGCCGTGCTTGTGCTTCTAGACCAATACATAGCGCGTTTGCAAATGGAAAGAGATCGGACTAACCTCCAGATGGGGAAAGCAACCCAGCTCAAAGCCAGTACAATTGTTACAGTCCTCAAAAAGGAGTTTAATCTCTTTTACATGATCAGACACCGGCTCCCTACTGAGGCAGGTATTCACACTCTCGACGAAGCTTTTATCAAGGTGGAGAAGCTCTCAGCGATGCCCAAACCAACTTCCGAGAGTCAGCAGAGACTGACACAGTTTATGAGTCAGTATACTAGTTCCTCCGCAAACGTGCCTCCGCCCTAATCTGCAACGGCTTCCACTCAGCCTCGCCCGTGAATTTTCTGTTAACTCATGATATGGTCTAAACGGCCTATTTCACTTTCATTTGGTTTATTTCTTTTAAAGTTCCGAGTGGGTTGTTTTCCCCCCACTCTTGCATTTTACTTTTTGCATCAAACATTTGTTTAAATTTCGGTTTTGAAAAGGGCCAGGGGCCTGTTTACACATGATGGGAGGCTTGATTCCCCATCATGAAATTTTGCTGTTATGAAAATGACATCTAACAAATTTTGCCCATGCGAAGAAGATATTTCCCCGAAATATCTTCCCACTGAAAGGGGAGGAATCCTATATAAGGTAGATCAAAGAAGAAAGAAAGGTTCGGAAATTTTGTAGGAAAAGACTGTGTAGCATTTTCTTGTTTAACATTTTGTGAAGGTCTCAATATGAATGCAAAGAGCCCGTAGGGCCTCGATGAAAAGAAGTTTTGTTTCAGATAAGGATTCTGGTCTTGTTTATTCATAGTGTGTTATTCTCTCCGGTGTACTGTAGTGTTGTTATACGTTTTGCTTATATCCATATATCTGATATTACATTCTGGAATGCGAGTTGCTGGCTGCTTTCTGTTATGAATTTATCCATGCGGATACTTATTTCATTAGCCTTTCAGCACTTTAAATATGGCTCAGGTGTAATATGTTCTTCCGTTTTCACTTCATTCACATTTCTACTATGTTGAATGTTATGAAGTATTATTTACGAATGTGGTTGCCATGTGTGGATTCTTATTGTGTAAGCCTATCACATGTTAACGTATGTTTCTGAATACTGCCTTTATAGCAGTTAATATCTCGTCCTTTCTACATTCTCATTAGATACTTTTATATCATCCTTCTCTGTGAACTATTCGGGAATCCAGCCCTTGCTACATCAAACTGTCTTGGAGTTGTCTTTTGCATTTATGTTGGGATTTATCATCTTGTTTATTCAGAATTTCCCCCTCAGCTTTAAGCTTCTGAAATATTGGATACCACTGAAAATCTAGTCTTCTTATTTAAAAAGAAATAGTCTGAGAGTCTTGTCTTGCTGAGATCTTTCTCATAACATAGTCGTGTCTCTCTGCTATATAAGATGTCATGGGCACTGGTCTATGGCAACTCTAGACTGTCTCTAGGAGTTACAACAGGTGCTTCAAACACCAACGAGGCATATCTGGCTGCCATGATTGGTGGAGGTGGTGGAGGAAGGTGGACAATGGATGATGGGAGAAGATGTATGTGTGGAGGTTTGAGTACCCTTATGAGGACTGATAAAAGAAGTAGTAGGGATTGTGGAAGTAGTTGAGCTATCTCACTTAAGATGGGTAGTCTGAGAGGTAATAGAAGAATATGTTATTGTCAATGGAATTAATTACATAGGTTGTTGAAGTTAAGCATCATCAACAGTTGAAGTAAACTATGTTACAAAATCTTTTAGATTATCAAAATCTTGGAGAAGCTGAATATCAAATTGAATTTGTGAATAAGCTTCCCTTAATGGAATTTGTTGTAGAATAGATGTATCTAATGCTGTCTGGTATGTCCAATTCTCAGATTTAGTCCTGAATAAACCTTATTGAAAATTTAAATCAAGCTGAATGTCCTGTAAGATAACAAATTTTTTAGGAAGGGAATTTTCTCTGTGAAGAAATCTACTACTTGTTTGGCTCTCAGTTCTAGGAGTTTTTCTTAAAATTTTATCAGGATTTTCCACTATAGGAGGAGGATTTGGATGAAGATGGGATCTAGTAGAAATTCTTTTATGAGTGAGAATTAAGATATGAAGCACAAACAAACTGATTATTTTCAAAAACTTAAAGAAAACCAATCTTAGAAAATATTTCTATCATACAAATTTTTTTAACCGGGGTTGTTGAATTCGAATGAAAAGTCAAATTTTTAAGTTAATAGTCCCCAGTATGGTCACCACTATTTTATCGTTCCACAATTTAATATTTTCAATAATAATTATATAGGACAACATCAAAACCACTTTGGAACCTAGGATCTAGCCCTCCTATACTTAGAGAGGGATCTCTCTTTTTTTATTTAGCTTTGTTTTATGATTTCTAATATTAGTCTAGTTATAATGATTGTAGGGGTTTATTTTTTATTGATTTTTTGGTTGTATTAGTAGATATATTTAAACTTGTTCCATTGGGCTATGGATTCATAACATTCTGGGTTGCTGCATCAAATTTTCAATAGCATTCACAAGGCAAGCTAACTACACTTACTGGATCTTCAAACTTAAATAAGTATGAGACGAAAAAAAATGAATTCAATGGTGGTGAAAAAGAAATTAATAATTTGCTCACCATAATTTAGAAGAAAGACATTTATATTGTAAACATAGCCAAAATTAAGGTGCTCTAGCAAAAAATCTTATTCTTTAGATTTTTGTTTTACAACTAAATTTAAATGATGCACTAAGAGAAATAAGGATGGAAAGCATTAAACGCAACCAATAAATAACATCACCAGAAAAACATAGCTCAAGTATCTTGCAAAAGGTCTTTTATTATTCATGCTCTAGCTCCGAAAAGACAATTCTCAAAAATAAAAGTTTACAATCTAGGGTCGAACCCCTGATACTCAAAAGGAATGGAGTATTTAACTAAAATATACACTGATGCCTGTATCTACATAGGAAACCTTCTATTAATTACAATAATAATCAAAACTTGACCAATGTGACCATGAAGTGAGCATGATGAAATAAATTTGACATCTGGACCTATTCTTCAAAAGGTCATTGTTGCTTGATTTGATATGTTGTTGTGCTGGCAGATTTGGATTATCTGTTTTTGTGTTGATCTGGTTGATACGCATGATCTGTTGTTTGGTTGATATGCTGGCTTTCACCCTTCTTGGTAGTCACACAATTTTTCCCACTGTTGCTCATTTGGAATCTTGGTCCTGATCATCTTTCGATATATCTCATCTGTCTCTATGAATTTCACAAAAGTTGGGCTCAACAAAAAAATGTGTTTAATCTCATTCTGGACAAATATGTCATTACTGATAACATCTAGGAAAGATCTTCTTGTCATGGTATTTTTAACGTTAGAGTGCTTGGTTGTGTCCTTCGAAATCTCAGTGAGCTTCTTCACATAGTCTTCCCTAAGCATGAGCTTATAATTTATCACAAATAGTGAAGGTAACCCTATTTTTGTCAGTGGCTCAATTCTGTTAAAGAATATACTGAAACCAATTTCTAAATTGTGGCACTTTTCCTCTAACTATGTGACCAGGATTTTCTTATTGAGCACCTTCTTCACTTCTAGAATTGTTGTTGTTCTGTCCTCAACTCCAAGTGCCTCCAATTCTAACCCGCTCTTGAAATTTAGAAACCTGATGATATTACTTTTAGTTTCGGGCTGTCCCGAAGTTGCTTGGTTGCTTTAGCTATGGCATTATTCACCTGTTCAATCAGTTTTTTCTGTTCAAATATGATTTGAATAGAAGGACATATTTCATTCATGGAATGAATTATACTTTTCCAAATAATTTCCTTAACTCTGCTGACCATGCTACCAATAGAATATTCTTAAAGAGACTTCTGCAAGCCTTCCATCAACATTTTATTTCTTTGTGTTTTTGTGAGATGAGCTGATTCACTTCTTGTTGTTTGATCCTGTAAAACTTTAATTTGGGCATGTAGCCTTTTAATTTATTATTTCTCTAAAGAAATATTCTCCATGGCTTTAACTATTTGCTCTGTACCACCTGATGTACCTGTAGTTGCTAATTTAGCTGAATGGAAAATTGCATGAGGAACAACTTCTAATGGAATGATGGCCATTTGTGCTGCTTTTTATTTTTATTTTATTAATTTTTCCATTTATGTTTCCATCTACTTTATATCTATTGACTATTCCATTATTAACTTCATCATATTTTGCTTTTTTGTTTCCTTCTCTTCTATGTCCCTAGTTAGAGGGTCTTTAGTAGCTGACATTTTGAGCTTCCTTCTCAAGGCTACTATTTCTGCATTTTTCTGCTTTACAATTTCTTCTACTACATATATGTTTGTAGAACCATACCCGATATTCACCACTAAATCCTCAAAGGATTTAATTCTGTTATCCTTTTCAAGATAATAAATCTTCTCCATCTTGAGTTGTGACTGAATATTGGCCAATGGTACCTGAAATTTAGATAGTATCATTGCAGTGTTGGTTAGTGTGGGTGAAATAATTTATCTAGTCTGCTTGTGCATTTCCATCTAATCTATTGGGTGGACGTCCTTGACATTAAAATCAAAATATGCCTTCTTGAAATCAACAAGTGATTTAGGTTTTGAAGTTTGGGCTTCTAAGAATGCCATGTGTATATTTCCTTTTTATGAATCAAAGGATAATAGAAGCCTGCTTTGTGAACTGGTGTTTTGATTCCAAAACTAGTTGTAAGTGTTGGTCTTGATTTTCTCATTTTTCCTTTTAATTTCCCTGAAGGTATCATAAATGGTTTCCTCCTTTTCCCCTGTAGCAATAATAGATGTAGGTGTTTGAATATTTTGCTGTTGAATTAGAATTGTAGTTGAAGATGTAGAAAATATAGTTTGGCCACTTGCTGGAGATGAAGTAGGAGAATCTATGATAGTTATGAATATCTGATGCTCTATTTCCTTTTTTTGATCTATGTTCATATGAATTCTTTCTCTCTTTCTATATTTCATTTTAAATTCTCTACTAGATGTATCAATATCCAAAGTAGACTGATCTTATGTTGGCCTCTTTCTCTTGTTATTTTCCTCTGTCTTCCTTCTTTTCGTGTGGATTAGAGGTCTATATACTTGAGGATTAAATCACCTTCTCTTTTTCCTCCTATAATGAGTTTGCTTCCCATTCTGTTTTGTTCATGAATTTCTTAGTCTCAAGCCTATTGGTGTGGATTTATGGAGTTGATTTATTTTCCACCCTTTTCTTAGAGATGATGCCCAATGGGTCATAAGACCAAGTGAAACTACAATTAAGCTTCATCTCATTCAACATTCTTTCAGCCTCCTCTCCTTCTGCTCTGCTATTGCAAATGAAAGGACCAATTTGGGACTTGATCGAAAATTGAGACTTCTTTTTGGCAAATACAAAATGTACCTCATTGGTATTGATCATTTGCCAGATGTCCTCCAGGGTCAAGATCCTCATGGGGAGGAACTTTGGCAGCTTCTAAGGGTCCAAATCACACCATAAATTATGAGCTCCATGTAGTTCTGGTACAAGTACCAGTCTCCAGTTCTCATTTGGTCTGATAGCTCCATGATGTTCGTAATCTCCTAATTAATCCTTGGTTCCACTATGCTACTGAGGATGCTCATTTCTAGATGCAAAAATGATTCAAAAAATATTTTGAAGGCGTAATCCTTTTGTTCCATCATTAGAATTGTTTTCCAGAAGGTGACTGATTGAGGTTGGGAATGCTCATTAATTTTCCTCATTGTAAACTGGAACCTGCTTGCCTGAAAATATACAAACATGTAAACTAGAATTGAAGTGTATTTAAACACTTCCTCAGTGTGAAACTTGAAAAACTAATCGTGAATGGCATCTACTAGGAATTGACTGAAATTAAACATAACGAAAGGCTTAGACTCTGATGAAAGTATGGACAGGAAACCTGTCATTGCCTCATCTATCCACTCATATAAATGATATCCTAATAAGTATGAAAGGATAGTGAATATGTGTTGAGTTCTATCACGGAAAGTATAATAGAGATATGGAGGATTATTTTTGTGTAATGGAGTGTCTTTAGCCATGAATAACTCTAGTTTTTTGGTTGTACTAGAAAAATCCAGTGTTTGGTATAATTCTCTAAGGAATTCATAGGAAAAAGGAATGGCTTCTTCAACAATAGGAGCTTGCATCATTTGCATGATGGATTGTGCACTGATGATAAAAAGGACACCTCTTGTGAGGGCTACAACAACTCTCTGGTTAATTTCTTAGCACGAATGAAATTTTCTTACAAAATCAGGGAAAGTGTGGGTTTTTGTGAATATATAATAGGGTAATTTAGTGTCCCACAACCCTATATCATCGACCTAATCGATTATATTGTATTCCAACCAACAATAAACATCGAACATATCAAATTTTGAATCATCCTCATGTATCTTAAAGTCTCTATCAGCCAGGGCCACATGGTCAAGGTCCACCTGCGGGTGAACCATTGCGTTAAATGGTTGTTGCTCCTTTTTTGGAGGCATTACTACTCACTGAGGAAGAAAATGATTGAAAATGCACATAAGGGGATTATAAGAAGAGGGGGAAAAGAAAAGGGGATTATGCTGATCAGAAGGGGAAGTAGGAGAAAAAGGTATTGAAGAAGGGGAATTCTGCTTAAATTTGCAGAAAATTGATATATTTTCATGCCTTTAGATTTGTAAAACCTTGAACTTGATCACATGTGAAAAAAGAGTGCATGAAGACAAATTAACCTTTAAAACAGATGAGGTAGAGGAACTTTTCGTTTGGCAGGGTTACCATTGACATGGCATAGGCTCATTGGGTAACGACCTAAGCAATTTAAGGCTTAATGGGAATTTAGGTGAGAGCATAGATGATTAGATGGAAGTGACATGAGTGGTCATTGTGGTGGATCAGGTGTGGTGGGGATATACTAGTCAAGAGCATATGGAGCATAAGTAGAAGAGATATATGGAGGATTCTTTTTTGGCAATGGAGTTTCTATAGCCATGAATAACTCTAGTGTTTTGGCTCTGCTGCAAAAATCTAGATTTTGGTATAATTCTATGGGGATTTATAGGAAAAAGGAATGGTTTCTTCAAAAATAGGATCTTGCATCATTTGCATGATGGATTTTGCATTGATGATAAAAAGGACTTCTCATGTGGGGGCTACAACAACTCTATGGTTA
The DNA here is from genome assembly GCA_034641835.2 of Pinus albicaulis. Lineage (NCBI taxonomy): Eukaryota > Viridiplantae > Streptophyta > Pinopsida > Pinales > Pinaceae > Pinus > Pinus albicaulis. The sequence continues at coordinate 1,799,933,611 of CM076578.1, read as the reverse complement.
ATATCATAGTAGGCATGACATTTTCTAACAAACTTGGGGTAACTGTCGGTTTTTGGGAATATATAATAGGGTAATTTAGTGTCCCACATCCCTATATCATCAAACTCATCGATGAGCTTTTATTCCAACCAAAATTAAACATCGAGCAAATCAAATTCTGAATCGGTATCACTTGTGACAAAAGAGCACATGAAGACAAAGTAACCTTTGAAACAAATGAGCTAGAGGGATTTTGTAGGTTGCCAGGGTTACGGTTGACATGGTGTGGACCTGCTGCGTAATGGCCTAAGAAATTTAATGCTTAATGGGCATTTAGAGGGAAAGTAGGTGATTAGATGGAGGTGATAGGAGTGGTATTTGTGGAAAAATGGGTGTGGTGGGGATATAACGGTCAGGAGTGTGGTTTGTTTGTGGTGGAAACTGCTTTTCGCAGGGGGTCGTGGCTGGTAAGCGGAATGGAGTAGGGGGGGTGCGAAAAGATGTGCACCTGAAACGTAGCGGGTGGGCTGGTTTGGGAAATTACTCATTTCGCACCCCCCCCCCTCCCCCGACATTAAATTTCGAAGGATGCGACAGGGCTATAAATTATCATGGATCATTGGATGAGGTGAAGGGAATGGAGATGAGGTGGAAGGCAATGGGAGGTTAAATGGTGATGTGACGGGTGAGTGGATGGTGGGGTCGGTTTATTAAGTGAAATATTATAGGAGGAGGTATAGTTTCAGGACTTTGAATAGGACATAAAATATGTCAAATATATATGATAAATTATTAATTCATAAACTTTAGGATAAAACACTTTTGTTTTGATTTTTTCCACAATTGCATGAGAATACAGGAAATCCTTGGAATGGTACTTTGAGATAAATTTCGTGTTTCTGCATATTCATTTCTCTTTCATTCTTCCTACCCATTTCACTATTCTAACAATTTTTATTCTTCTTTTTCAGGGTGAATTTAGGCTTGCAGACCCAAATGTTTTTTTTTTTTTTTAAATAAAACTCTAGCCTACTCTATCCCTTATTCCTTCCATTGACTCCGATTAAACTGTTGAGTCAATTTTATTTCTGCCTAAGTACTGATCTGCCAAGATTAAAATATTTGGAAAATCCTTTCTTTCTAACCTATCTCATAGAAATTTAAAATTTTTCAATCATGCTTAGACTGTATGATTGAATAAAATAATATAATGAGTAGTGGCATTTTGATTTGCATCACTTTCACTATCATTCTTTTTTGGGGGTTTTATTTCTTTTTATTTTCTCTTTTCTTTTTTTTCAATATACCCTCTTTTATTTTCTTTTTTCATATTTTTTGGAAATAATTCGAATATTGAAAATCATGCACAATATGAAATTGCAACTTATGAAATACTCAATCACCTTGAGATCCTATAATCTATAGGAACCTAATAGGTTCTTTACACACGTGAGTCAGAACTAATTAGTTCCAGGTGGCTGGGTCTTCCTTGGTTATGCCACCAATAATATTGCTGAGTACATGTCCATTATAGAAATACTTACTGAAGCTACATCTCATGACATCTCCAATATGGTGGTCAGGTTAGACTCTCTGCTTGTTTTTATGCACTTGACTAATCATGATCAGATTCGCAATCCGATGTTGTTACGTTAATTTTTAAGGATATGAATTTTAGAACGTCAATTCGAGTTTCTTAATTATGAAAAAATTCTTAGAGAATATAGTGCAGTAGTGGATTCATTGATGAATTATGTATTTGATTGGAAGTTGTCACATTCCTTATAGTTACATGCATGAGTGTACAATTTTTGTCATAAAATTAAAAAAAAAACAAAAAACACATACACCATCAAATTGTAATATATATATATATATATATATATATATATATATATATATATATATATATTTCTTCCAATCATTTTACATGAAAATTTCCATAATTTGGGTGTTTGATACAAATTGGCTTTGTTAAGTCTCGCTCTAACACCTCATGACCATAATCTACTCATGTTGAGCCTCCTTCTCATGGTAACGGATAAATTCTCTATCTAACCTCCTTAGAGGCACCAAAAACCACTCTGGTACACCTAGTGTGTGTCGCTACATATGGATCAATATCTCTCTCATGGGAAGAGGTTGTACACCCATGCTCAAACTTTTGAGGTGCCTAGAAACCTAACATAGACTATGTGTGTCATCTCTCTCCTTGGTGGATTTCATGGCCTCTGTTGCTGCTCAACACCTTCGACAGCTAATCACCTTTCCTAGATTGTGAGGATCACCTGCATGGTGATTTAGTGCCACATTTGTGTCAAGAAAATACTTCATGTCAAAAATATTTACCGAGAAAACAAAAAAAACACATAAAATTCAAAATAAAAAAGATACTTTCATATTTTATCCATCCTCTTAGCTAGTGGCCCCCACTGAGTGTCGAGTGGCAATACTAGTTTCAGATCCCTCGTATAGTTCATGCCTAGATACAGATAATCCTCAATCACGAGGATCTAGCCTCTGAGCCACTCAAACAAGTCATCCTCAAATAAATGTCTAATTGTTCCCCCTCTAATTCGAGGTACTAGGGTTTCCCACTGATCGTATCTAGGTTCCCTTGCACCAGCTATACCAAGACTTACTTGAGGCCTCATCATGTTCACGCTCTCTAGTATGAAGGATGTCATCAAAGTACTATACCCAAAATTTATTTGGTCTTGGTTCTTCAATGTTTCCAGCTCTGGTTTCACCTAATGGAGGAATCCCTTAGACCATTTGAACACTTGTAGCTGCAAACAATCGAATTCCAATAGAAACAAGCCTTTTGTATCCACATGCTAATTCTTATCCCCTTTGAGGAACACGATCATCCATAAAATATACCTTAATGATCTTGATACTATCCACACTATTATCCTCCTGTATTCTACAGATTTCACTAGATGAATTTGGATGTCCTACAAGCAGCTAAAGATAGCATAATTTTCCTATCAACTATCTTTAGAAGTCTCATTGCCTTCATCATTCTAAAATTGACTGTTTTTCACTAAGTTTTCCTATCTTTATGCCTCCTCAAACTTTCATCCTACTACTCTAAAGATAAACTCCATTCTTTGGGCCTAAATTCCCTCATTTATCCCTCCACTCACACCCTCATTTTTCCTTCTTCCATTTCCTCTAAAAACCCTAAAAAACCCCCCCTCATCCATCATTTTATCATTAAAAACCCTTAAAACAATGAGAAAACCCCTTTTTCATTGATTAAACCTAACGTTTAACCCTATCGGAACCCTCACAAACCCCATAAAACCCCCGTTTTTATGTTAAAAGCATTTTTTTCATATAAAAGGATTTTATCCCCTTTCGGCCTTAAGCCCTAGCCCTTTCCACTCATGTGACCCTAAACCCCGACCCTCCCCTAAGCCCTAGCCTTTCTCCTTCCTAACCCCCGGTCTCCTCTATCCCCAACGGACCATTTCCCTTCGCTCATTCTTAAGCCCCCTCCTGCATATAAATAATTCCTTCACCCCTTCATTTCTTTATCCTACTTCATCCCACCCTAAGCCATCTCCGTTGTTGATCAACCCTGATCCGAAGGTCATCCATGCTCCCATCCTTCATCCCTCATACTGTTAAGTCCCTATATTAATAGTGTAGTCCCTTATTATGTTATTTTAGCCCCCCTTATTGTTATTTTTGTACCCCTATAACCCCCATATTGTTATTATTGTGCCCTTACATTATTATTGTTAGGTCGGCTAGGATTACATTGTGGCCCCACCAAGCTTAAAATGTGGGCCCATGGACTCCTATATATAGAAAGGAGATTTTGTCATTTGTATCATCCAAGAATTTTTCATTCATGTAATGTATTTGAGGTTTCCCCCTCGAAGTGGATTATTTCTAAGGTGTTGATATCTCTTTTCTTATATTTTTAGTGTTGGTTTCACAACATTTGGTATCAGAGCTTTGGATTCTAGGGTTTCGCTGCTCCAAACAGGTCATCGTGGAATTTGCGCTATAACTTTTTTTCTATGAAGGTTCAGAAGTTGAAGTATTTAGAGTACAAAGCTGAAATCTTGAGGAACATCATCGCAAAATTTCAGAGTTTGGTTCGCAATATTTTCTGAGATATGATCTGTGGAAGTTAGGCCTTTTGGTAGGCTCCTCAATTTAACCTAAACAGGTGATTGCAGCATTTTCGCCATAACATTTTTTCTACCAAGACTCAGAATCTGAAATTTTTTAAGCGCAAAGCTGAACTCCAGAGGAACAACTTTGCAAAATTTTAGATCTTGGTTCGCAATATTGTCAGAGATATGGCCTATGGAAATTATGACTTTTTTAGGCTCCTGAATTTCATCTCAAAAAGGTGATCATGGGAAAATCTTCATAACTCTCTCTCTGAGCATCATATTGAAATTCTGTAAAAAGTGGAGACAAGCACAAGGAATTTAGTTTCCTATCTATAAATTTCAAGGCCAAAGGAGGAAACATTGACATGTGGCAAGTCATACAAGTTCACTCTACTGAACCAGTCCATAATTGGGTCATTGTGGTAGATTGGACATAACTTTGTCTTGAAGAATCCAAATCAGGTTCGACCTGTGGCATTTGAAAGAAGTTTCAGAGGACTAATACAAGGCTAAATTTCAGATATTGAGGATCTGTGTAGGTTTTAACCCTGTACAGAAATTATCTACAAATGAATCTTAAAACAGAAAAAAAACAATAGCGAGAGCATAAAACATAAAACATATAAACATAGATATTTTCCCCTAGATCCCAAATTGGGACGACCAGCTTGATTTTTCATTATACTCATTTTAGTGTTACAACACATATATATACATGACGAAGCATACATAAACCCCAATCCATTAACCCTATATTAGAACATAACCATATTTTCCTTGACCGAATCTACAAAATACTAGGGGCTAAAAACCATCATCCCCCAAAGCCATGTGCAAAATCATGCAAAAAACCATGGGTGGGTCCGCCTATGAGTGGGTCCACACACCAAAAAAAAGAAATTGCCATGGCGCTACCCCGGACCCTGACAGGGGGTCTACCGCCCCCCTGTGACCCCCCTACTGGGGCTAGTCGTGGAAATAATATAACACATACCCAACATTCTCCCACTTGTTGTTTTCTTTCCACAAGGGGGCCACAAGAGAGCTTAGTCTTTATCCCAACTCTGCAATAGCCATTGTTTCTCTACACCAAGATAACTTTTGAGTACTCACAGACTTTTTCAATGCATCTGCAACATTCTTCAAAGTGTCCACCTTTACCAGCAACACCCTTTTATCCTCAACCATATCTCTCACAAATTGATATTGAACATCAATGTGCTTTGTCTTCGAATGATAAGCAGGGTTCTTAGACAAGAAAATTTCATTTTCTCTATCAAATTATATCCTTATAGCTCTCTGCACCAACCCCATACTTGAACACAATCTTTGCAACCAAAATTCTTCCTTGCTTGCATGAGTGGCTGCCATGTATTATGCCTCTGTAGTTGAAAGAGCCACTACAGAATGTATTTTACTCATCAAACTGACTGCACCTCCAAATATGCTAAACACATACCCACTTGTAGATCTTCTTTGGTCTAGATCTCTAACCCAGTCTGCATCAACAAAACCATGAATGTCCAACACTCTTTCTAATCCCGGTCTTCCCTGGTAGCACAAGCCATAATCACTATTGCCACACAAATATCTGAAAACCCACTTCACTATTGTCCAATGCTCCTTCCCTGGGTTTGACATAACCCTATTCAATACTCCCACTGCATGTGAAATGTCTAGTCTAGTACAGACCATTTCATAGATTAGGCTACCCACTGCACTTGCATATGGAACACGGGACATATCCTGCTCTTCTTCTTGTGTCTTGGGACACTGTTCATCAGACAACTTTACACCTACAGGAATAGGAACATTCACTAGTTTACTATCCTACATATTGAACCTTTGAAATATAGTCTCGACATACTTCCTCTAGTTTAACTAGAGCTTCCTTTTTTCCTGATCTCTCTTAATTTCCGTGCCAAAAATATAGTTTGCAGCACCAATATCCTTCATGACAATTTTGGAGAATAGTTGGGTCTTTAAATATTGGATATTTTCTTTGTCATTTCCAATCAACAACATATCATCCACATACAAGTCCAAATAAATAACACGGTCACCAATTAATGTAAAATAAACACAGTGATCCTCCTTACTTCTGGTGAAGCCAAGTCCCTGTATATAGGTATCAAATTTCTGATACCACATCCTTGGTGACTGTTTTAATCCATACAGAGACTTCTTTAACCTATATACTAGTTCTTTCTTCCCCTTCGCCATAAAGCCTTCAAGTTGTTTCATGTATATATTCTCTTATAGATCCTCGTGAAGAAATGTTGTCTTCACATCCATCTATTCTATATCAAAATCAAATGCAGCAGCAACAGATAAAAGTAATCTAATAGAAGTAAATTTTGCATTAGGAGAAAAAATATCACCAAAATCGATTCTCGACACCCGGGAATAACCTTCTTCTACCAAATGAGCTTTGTATTTCTCCACCTTTCCTTCTACATTCATCTTCTTCTTAAACACCCATTTTCTCTCGATGGGATTCCTTCCAGTCGGCAACTCCACATCCCATGCCTCATTTTTATGCAAGGATGCCATTTCATCAACCATGCCCTCCTTCTAGAGTTTTTTATCCTCTGAATCTATTGCCTCCCTGATAGTTCTGGGATCATCATCAGTTATAGTTAAGGCAAAAATTGAACAGAAAATAGATGGACTATACCTTTCTGGTTTCCTTCTTTCCCAAACTGATCTTCTCATAGCTGGAGTTTGTGGCTCTTCCTCTTCTGAGTCTTATTCTGTTGTAGAGTCTGATTCATCCTCATTTAGCTCAAACTCTATCTTCTCAGATTCCTTTGGTAGGACTTCATGTTTAACAATATATGTCACCTCTCTAAACACCACTTCTCGACTGTACACAACCTTCCTTTTTCTGGGTTCCAAATCTTGTAACCCTTTAAACCATCCTTATATCTGATAAAGATGCACCTTTCAGATTTATTATCCAACTTGGTCCTTTTCTCCTTCGGAACATGTACATATGCATCACATCCAAATACCCTTAGATGTGAAAGAGAGGGTTTCTTACCAGTCCATACCTCATGTGGAGTCTTATCCTCCAATGATGATGAAGGTGATCTATTAACCAGGTAACATGCAGTCTCCACTACCTCTTTCTACAATTCGTTTCCTAACTCGGTACCACTGAGCATGCTTCTTGCCTTTTCCATCAGTGTTCTATTCATTCTTTTTAAAAATCCATTTTGCTGAGGTGTGTATGGAGTATTATTCTACCATGCTATACCACACTTCTTATAGAACTCTTCAAATTCCTTCTTGCAGAACTCCCCACCGTTATCTATCCTCAACACCTTTATCTTCTTCTCTGTCTGTTTATCCACTAGAGCCTTAAATTCTTTAAATTTTTCCAAGACTTCAGATTTCTTCCTCAAGAAATATAATCATGTATTCCTTGAGAATTCATCTACGAATGAAACACAGTACACAGACTTACCAAATGATGGAACCGACATAGGTCCAAACACATCACTGTGCACAAGCTTTAATATCTTGTTCACCCTCTTAGCACCAGAAGGAAAACTCACCCAATTCTGCTTCCCATATACACAATTTTCTCAGAAATAGAAATCTAGAGAGGAACTAGACATACCTTCTACCATACCATTTCCATGTTGTATTCGAAGGCCCTTATCTCCAATATGTCCAAGCCTTTGATGCCATAGCATGGTCTTTTCTCCATAGACCACTAGGCTTTTCGCTCCACCTTCAGGAACCATAGAACTGTTGCACCCATCAATAATAGTGCTACCCTAAAGCTTGTACAAATTTCCAATCCGAACTCCCCACATTAATACCAGTGCTCCCCGAACCATCTTACAGGTATCTTTCTCAAACATTGTTTTTACACCTGCATCATCCATCTTGCTTACAGAAATCAGATTTCTGGCCAATGTAGGAATGTGCAGAACACCAGGAAGTGCTCTAATCCTTCCACCTTGTAGCTTCAGCTTTACTTTTCCACATCCAATGATTCTAGTCTTCCTATCATCCCCTAGGAAGACATCATCGCCATCATATTTATCATACTTGCATAACCACTCCCTATGGGGAGTGAAGTGAAAGGATGCACCCGAGTCAATGTTGAGATTCAACAAGATGATGAGCTTAGTGAAAAGAGTTTCCTTCACTAAGTGGGCCCGCAGGCTATTTTTGGCGCAAAGTCTATTTTTAGACATGTCGATCATAATCTATGAGTTGCAGGATTCTATTTGTGGATGGTTGGTCAAGTTGGAAAAATAGATGGAATTCTATTTTTAGAAATATTTGGAAAATTCTATTTTTATACTTCCAGTCTAAAAATAGATATGTTGAATATTATTAGCTCTTAAAAATATTTGGACTCTAAACATTATCTTATTCTCTTGGAGCACTTCAGTTAAGTGCACAGATGTGGCACAACAGCTGAAAGGAGGAATCACTCTATTCCTGAGGGTTTACTGGAGCTATTGGATGGAGGAATTCATTTGGAACTCATGTGACAGAGTTTGGTGGAGTTGCAAAAGTAGTTGGTGGAGTTGTATTTAGTTTAACTCAGTTAGACTCAGTTGAGCTAGTTGTATCTAGTCTAACTTATTGATACACTAGTGAGAGTGGTGTGAATTAATTATTTAATTAATTCAAAAATAATTACTCATTAATCAACTAAAGAATACATCAGTTAACTACAGTGCATGGCAGTTTCAGTGGAGACCAGTGGAGAGATAAGTGAAAGAGCAAGTGTGACTATCAGTTGTGACTATAGTGATGCATTGATTGCTTCCAACACTCAGTGGAGATGCCAATGATGATTGTGTGAGAAATTCTGGAGTAATTTGAGTTCATTTAGAGCCATTCTTCAGCAGGGATTGTGCAGTAGAGGTAAGCTAGCAGGTGGCAAAGATCGGTGCATGGACTTGCAAGATCGGGCCTGATTACTGTGTAATGATTGTATTGTACTGAGAGCTTGATATGATTAACTTTGTATGAGGATTGTTACATGATATATATGAAATATATTATATAAATATAGTTGGGGTTTTCAGCTTCATGATTTCCCGTTAAACAAATGTGTTAATGTGTGTGAATTTTTATTGTTTCATGTGTGCATTGCAATCTTGATTTAATTTCCGCAAATGATCAATGGTGGAATAGATTATGTATTTTGCATGAAGTTAAAATAGTGTGAGATCAGGAGAATATTGGACAAATAACACATGAGTTATATAATTTCTACATGGTATCAGAGAAGTATTGATCATTGGAGGAGATTGAAATTATTGAAGCAGTTGAGTTTTGTGCTGGTGGAATTCGAATTTGCTGCAGTGCTTTTCTTGGTGTCGAAGTTGAGCATTCATTGAAATGTCTTCCAACGAATTGTGATTAGAGTTTTCCCTTGATGGAAGATTGAATTATATTTCATGGAAGGATAGTATGGAGGTAGTGTTGGATGATAATGGGTTGAAGGAGTTCATAGATGATGATATTCCAAACCCTGGTTCTAGCGATGCAGCCTCACTTGATGCATGGAAAAAGAAGGTGGAAAAGTGTCAAATAATTCTGTTGGAAGGTGTGAAGGACCACATTGTGTCTAGCCTTCATGGTAAAGCCACTCCATTGTTAATGTGGAAGGCTTTGATAGACTTGTTCCAAAGAAGAAGCGACCAGAGGAAGTTGGTCCTTAAAGACAAGATCAAAAAAATAAAAATGGAGAAAGACGACAGTATACCAAAATACCTCATGAATTTTTTCCACTGCAAGGATGAGCTAGGAAGTTTGGGGGTTACTGTTTATGAAGAAGACTTGGTGAGCTTGGCTCTCCTTGGGCTTCCGAAGAGTTGGCATAGCTACGAAGACTCTGTCAATGGACGGGAGAAACTGCCAGGATGGGAGCGACTTTGGTCGGATCTTGTGCAGGAGGAGATAAGGCAGGGTACCAGGGATGGATCTTCATCAAAAAATGAAGATGAAGAAAATTGTGCTTTGGATACCAAAGCTCAGAAAGGAAAATGGAATAAATCTTCCAAATTTGAAGTTAAAGGCAAGAATCAGGATTTTTCCAAGGTGAAGTGTTTTCACTGTCACCAGCACGGGCATTTCACCACTAATTTCCCATAGAAGAAGAAGAATAAGCAAGCTGTTGGATCTGCAGCTGGAGAGGCCTTAGCCTTGCAGTTTGAGCTATATTTTTCTTTGATCGCATGCTTGGTTTCAAGTGTGATGGGATCAGTGTGGTTTCTTGACAGTGGTGCGTATTTCCATATGACCGGAGACAAAGATTTGTTTAGTGATCTAGATGAAAAGGATCTTCGAGTGCACATCGAGATGGGAAATGATGGTAGATATAGTGCAACTAGTATCAGGATCATTTCCTTTGAGAGGGAGTCTGGTAAACCTTTCATCTTGAAGGATGTCATGCATGTTCCAGGATTGAAGAAGAATCTAATCTCTGTGGTGATGTTGGAAGACAAGGGTTATGATGTTGTTTTTAGCGAGGGAAAAGCCTTCTTGCGCAGTAAAACAACTGGTCAAACAAGGAGGATAGGTATTTGAGTTAGGAATATTTATCAGTTGCAGGTAGATGGCTACGTAACAATGGCAGGAAAGGCAGAAGGAGTGGTGAGCCGGGATGAGGGTGAATTGTGGCGCAGGAGATTGGACCATCTTCACCATGGCGCTTTGAAAATTTTGCAGCATATTTCTACCAGGCTTCCCAAGGGTAACTTGCACAGTCATATCATTGTTTTTGGGGTCCCATGTTTTTATAGTTTGGCAAATCAAAAGACAAGGCAACATCAGAACCAATCCTTAGAGTTCCAGGATCTAGTCCTCATGTTCTCAGAGAGGGATCTCTCAAATGTTTGTTTGCAAAGGTTTATCTTATGGGCTTTTAGTATTGGTTTTAGACTAGTTATTAAGTGCAGGTGTTTGTTTGTTTGTTTGGTTGAATTGATACATCATAACATGAAAGGTCTAGGAAAGATATATAGAATGAAGAAACATTTGGTTCATTGGGCAATGGAGCCAAGAAGAGGTCATAACATACTCATCAATGGATATGGGATATCAGAGGGAAAATCTAACTTGGCCGCAAGATACTTTGATTTTGGAATGAGATGGACATCAATGATTTGGAGAGAGAAATTTGATTCTCAATGAAGGGAACTTGAAAACATAACTTGAAAAATAACGAAATATTTGATAGACAGGGCTAACCATAAATTCTACAAACATTCTTTAAGCAAATAATGACTTCAACACAACTTTCAAAATGAAATCTAAGAGTCGGGGAACACCCTATTTCCTCAAAGATTTTATTTCAAATGACTTAGAAAACATAAAAGATTCACTGATAGTTGCAGTCATCGAAGAGGGAACACCTAACACATATATGATCACAACTATAAAAGACCTTTAAGACAACTATTTAAGCAAGGACAAAGGGCATGATCAGAACATACCTCTGTGGCTTACTATAAACAAAGATACTTCAAAGGGAGACTTCACTAATAGTTTTAAGTGGCAGCAGACAAGCAGGGAGAACCATAAATCATGTTGAAACCAACTATTCGAACTTATTAGAGAAATAAACTAGCATGAGGAATAAAAAGAAAGATTTAAGCCTCTAAAATACCTCACCAGAAGAAAACATAAAACAATGAAGGACAAACAGGTCTAAGGTGCTTCTAGGAGTCATTTCTTAGCCTAAAACTTTCATCCTAATGTAGTAAGAAATTATGGAACATAATGAAAACAGGAGAAAAACCTTAAATAGTTTAGAATACTTCACCAACAGCCAAGCTCATGGATCCAATGATAGAGCCTTCTCAGGAACAAGCATGCAACAACATCATCAGGACTTTCAAGACTTCAATTTCTTCTTCAACTTCAATAGACTATGTATTATTTAAGAGAGCTTCAATACTACAACTAGTGATCAACCAACCAACCAACAACTTCTCATCTCCTACAGAAGTATTTATAGAAGCAATGAGGAGGTGGGAGAAGATAAAATATCTTTGAGGACATTTAATACAGACTAAAGGCTTCTCGGCCTTTGACTCGGGGCTCAATGAAGAAGCTTACATATGTGTCCTCTGTATTAAATGTTTTACATTAATATTTAAGCTCAGCAGGAGCGTTTTTTGACTTTTAAGGCTCTGTGTCATGTTGTAATAACTCTGCTAATATATTTGCATTAAGTTCTTTGGAAGAATTAACTATTTGGGCTATGCTGAGGCAAATATCCTTTCTCTGCTCAATAACTTCGGCCTCTGTTCGAATGATTTGAGGCAACAGGTGGCTTTGTGGTAGCTGAGAGGAATCAATTGGCCTCTATTGTGGCAGTGGAGGCCTTTCTGTTTGATGATTCTTTGATTTGTCTTTAATTCTATTTTAATTTGGAGGATTAGGATTTTGATAATCAATCTTAGCCGTAATCCCCAAACTGTCTTCAATCTTCTGTTCTGCTGTGTTTTGTCTTCGACACTAATACTCTTTTGATTCATTCAACTTTCTGTCTTGTTGATGTGCGGGGCTTCACAGGGCTCATATGGCATCAATTCCCATGAAGAATCGATGAAACGTGATTTCGAACCCTGTGAATGGTTTCCTCCTTATGGATCAAAGGTATGGGAATCGTCATTCCCAGCCTTCAGCTTCTCTTTGAATAAAATGGAAAAACCATTAAACACCTGCAAAATATGAACAATATTTATAAAATCCTGCATTCTTTGGGTAACTGCTTCAGAGGGTGTGGGGAGGAGCGTGGTCATCGGATGGCATCATCCAATAGTGAAGACTATTTAGAGGAGGTCAAAAGGAGAGTGGAGGAAGAAAACAAGTCAAATCCATCGATCGCGAAGAGATCGACGGTTGGGAGTAATCGGGAGAAATCATAATGTAAATGGTCATACTACGGGGATATGGCAAAAATGCAGAGAAATAAGGTTTAAAACCTTTGGCGGAGGATGAAATGAATGAAAAATCAGCATGGGCCTCGGGAGAAATATAGGCCGTCGGATGAGGCCTACCCAACAAGATCAACGGTGGAGATTCGTGTTGAAAACCATTTGGTAGAGGTGGAGGGCGATAAAACTATGAGGGAAAAAACTGGGACCATCCGATTTGGACACGTTGGGTAGTCCAGATCCAATCGGAGGATTGCAATTAGCGGGGGGAAAAACAAATGTTAAAGACGCACTGATGAAAAGATCTGATGCGATCAGATATAGACCATCAATCTGCAGATCGAATCGACGGTGGGCAATACGTCAGGAAATCAAAATCGGCGGGTTCTAAATAAAACTTTTTTAAACGCGTCAATAGAAAAAACTCTGATTCGATGATTTTAAGGTTGTCGATCTACAGATCAGATCGATGGTGGAGGATAGATCAGGGACTTCTGATCAGAGGTGGAATGAAATGAATGCACCCAAAAAAAAAATTTATGCGATGTAGCATGGGCTGTTGGATCGGTCCAATGATCAACGACGAAGATTTTCTTATATCATGTACCGGTGGAAAAACTTAACACTTTATGAAAACCCAAATATTTAATATAATGTGAATTTTTGGCTTTGGGGGTGGAATATATATTTATGATATGGTTTGACACCCAACTGTGGGGCCTTGGTATATCTGGAATGATAATAGGCCAGGGGATTTATATATGAGGGCCTATCGCAATCGGAGGTCAGGCCTTCGGGCTTTTCAATCTACCATTTTACGTTTAAAAAACATCTTTTGGGCGCGTTTAAACCAAAACTTTAGGATAAATGGGTTTCCTACTTTACAAAGGGAAATAATGGATCGAAGATGAATTTTTCAAGGTTTAAGTGCCTAATTGCGGGCCCATGGTTTATATAAAACAAAAATGGGTCGGGGGCTTATAAACACAGGGCTAAATCGTATTGGAACTTTGGCATGGAAAATGGACTTATGTGCTGCGATTTCTCTGATGCGATAAGAACCAAAAGGGCTTAGTGCCTGGTTCTATGGCGTGTGCTAATGGAGGGGAAGTGGTTAGGACTTAGCCCAAGTGATCCAGGTGGATATTGGTGGTCACCCGCTTATTCCACTTGGGGCTCCACCATTGTCTCTTTCAGTTTTTCAGTTTCGACACAGTTTACTATTTTTAGCAGATTTTCGGGTCCTAAACTTTCGGAGCCGTTTTGAGGCCCTAAACGACATTTTTTGGGAAAACGGAGAGAAAAATGGGTCCATGGACCAATGTTGCTCGTTCCAAATTTGTAGTCCTCGGATAGATCTTTCTAACGAGGTATGGTACGTGTCAAACAGAGATCGTATGCCAAAGTTACGCCCCTGGGAAGTTGAAACACCAATTTACCCAAATGGGGCCCATAGTTTTGGCACTTCATCTCCTAGGGTTAGGGTTTTGGCTATTTAGGATTTCCCATTGTTTCTAAATAATAAATAGGCCCTCGAGCCTCATTGTAACTTATTTCAGAGGCCTGTAGCCACCACATCTCTTCTAAGAGATAGCTACCAGCGCCCTAGCTAGTTTATTTCCATTCTGTCTGTCAGCAAATTTCAGTTCTTTGATATTAATGAAATGAAGTGTTATTTCCGCTGAATCTCTGTATTTATGGTTATATGTTTATTCTGTTGCGTTCCTGCATAAATCCGGATCAGTGGTATCAGAGCGGCCCCGCTTTTCAACTTGCATGTCCCCAACGAGGTCGGGGCATAAGGAGCTAGGGCTCGATCTGGTGGAACCTTTGCAAGATCAGCCTCGCAAACCTCGACGGACGCCCATGGGGGACGAAAAGAAAGATGAGGGAGCAGGAGATCCTATCAAAATATTGCTCGCGGAGGCCCTCGAAAGACAAAGGAACGTGATGATGGATAACTTTGCTCAAATCCTTCAACGGCTACCCACCGGCGGCGCATCTGCATCCAGCAGCCACTCTGGAGGCGCGACTCCTTTTAAGGTACAAGTAAATTTTGACTTTCCCATATTTGAGGGTCAAATAGATGCAGATGCCGTAGATAGATGGTTGAATCTGTTAGAAGGATATTTCTCGGTTCATGACTTTTCAGATCGGGAGAAGATTATTTTTGCACTCCTCAAAGCTACCCCCCATGTTAAGGACTGGTGGGAAACCTACTGTGAGAAAAAGGACCAGACATAACCCTCTTTGTTCTCGGCCGTACCAACTTGGAATTCTTTCCAAGACACCGTCAAGGAACAGTACTATCCCGTGGGGAGCTATGAGGACAAGTACATACAATGGACCACGCTGCGACAACAAAGGGATCAAGATGTGCATGAGTTGACGAATTTGTTCCATACCCTGCGCACAAAGTTGGGTATCAAAGATTCATAGAAACATCTGGTGCTAAAGTATCGCAGCTGTCTACACAGATACATTCAGGAGGAAATGGAGTTCCTCGACATCTCCTCGCTTGGTACAGCATACCAGTATGCTGCCAAGATTGAGAAAAAATTTAAGCAGAAGAAGCGAGACTTTGGATCTGTGAATCAAAAGCAAGGGAAAGGTGCTTCCAAACTGCAGAACAAAGGACAAAGCCAAGGCATGGCTGCTAAAGAAAACTCATCAAAGCCACAAGAAAAGAACAGCACCGCAAAGCCAAAGAAGGACACGGGAAAGTGGTGTGAGTTCCATAAGAGCTCCACTCACAACACAAGTGAGTGTCGGGCCAAGCAGTTGCTAGTGGCTGAGATGAGGGCTTCTGAGTCAGATGCATGCTCTGACTCCGAATCAGAACCTAAAAAGGGGAATGAAAAAGGGAAACAGATTATTGATGCGGAGCCCAACGCCACTGTTGCCACTACAAAGGTCCAGAAGGAGGAACCGGAAGATCCAGAGGAGGAGGAATGTCTCTTCCACTCCCAGATGTGGGTAAAGGGCTCCCCTGTACACTTCATTGTCGACAATGGGAGCCAAAAGAACCTCATTTCAGCAGACGCCGTGAAGCGGTTGGGCTTGCCGACCACAGCTCACCCACATCCATACACCATCGGGTGGCTTCACCAAGGACGAGATCTCCGCGTCAGCCGGCAGTGTCGCCTTCCCTATAGCATCAAGCCCTTCACGTATGAGGTATTATGTGACGTTGCTCCTATTGATGTTTCTGATGTATTATTAGGACAGCCATACTTGTGGAAGCGTCATGCTGTGTATGAGTCTCGACCTCGTGCTGTTATTGTTACTTTGGGAAATAAGTTGTACAGGATACCAGAGGTACCACCTCCTACCGTTATCTCTTTGGTTACTGCAAAACAATGCAGTAAGCTCATTTCCCAAACCAGGAAATTCGTTTTCCTGATGATCCGCCCCCAGGGCAAGAAGAAGACTGTGGCCACGACCTCCAGACAGGGCTCCTCTGCACAACAACAACAAATGGATAAGGTTGTGAAGGAGTACGGGGACATATTCACCTCACCCACAGGGGTTCCTCTGCACTGTCAGGTCAAGCACCCGATTGATCTGACCCCCGGTGCGCCGCTACCTAATGGACTGATCTATCGGCGCTCTGTTCCGGAGAATGATGAAATCAAGAGGCAGATTCAGGAGCTGTTGTAGAAAGGTCACATCAGACCAAGTTCATCACCCTGTGGGAGCCCGATCGTGTTGGTACAGAAGAAGGATGGGACGTGGAGACTCTGTATTGACTATCGGGCGCTGAACAAGATCACTGCCCGGAATAGGTACCCAATCCCACGGATTGATGACCTTCTGGACCAACTCCAAGGTGCAAAATATTTCAGTAAGATCGACCTGAAGTCTGGGTATCACCAAGTACCAATTGAACCCTCTGATGTGTGGAAGACTGCCTTCAAAGCTAAGGAAGGCCTTTTTGAATGGCTGGTCATGCCTTTCGGGTTGACGAATGCTCCCGCAACCTTCATGTGGATGATGGACGACATCTTGCGGCCATTCACCAACTCATTCGTAGTGGTGTACTTGGATGACATTCTGATCTTCAGCAAGACTTGGGAAGAGCACCTTCATCACATCCGACAAGTCCTCCAAACATTGCGGCAACACAAGTTGTGTGCCAATTTGGAGAAGTGCACGTTTGGCATGACCCAGGTTCAATATCTGGGATACATTATTGATGAAAGGGGGGTGCATGTGGATCCAGCCAAGATCCAAGTCATTCGGGATTGGCCAGCCCCAACCACTATAACATAGCTTCGCAGCTTTCTGGGTCTTGCTAATTTCTATCGGAGGTTTGTGTTGGGATTCTCTCATATCACTTGGCCCTTGAGTCAAGTCACTAAGGGAGGAGCGAGAGCAAAATTTTTTTGGTCGGAACCTCAACAGAAGGCGTTCACAGAACTGAAAAACCGCCTCTGTTCTGCCCCAGTGCTCACTTTACCAGACTTGCAACAGCCATTTGAGATCGAGAAAGATGCCTCTGACTATGCTATTGGGGCAGTTCTTACTCAACAGGGACATCCAGTGGCATTTCACAGTGAGACATTGTCTGACACAGTTCGCAAGTACCCCACATATGACAAAGAAATGTACTCCATTGTGCAAGCTTGTCGACAATGGAAGTATTACATTTTGGGGAAGGAAACAATCATCCACACAGACCACAGGCCCCTGCAGTTCATACATACACAAGGGAAGTTGCAGAATGATCGCCATCATAAGTGGTCTACATATCTGCAACAGTTTCATTTGAACATCAAGTATAAGAAGGGTAGCACCAATCATGTTGCAGACTGCCTCAGCCGACCACCGATCGTGGCACTCACCACTGTGCTCAACTCTTGTGGGCATGAGACTTCTGATTGGCCGCTTCTCTATGAGAGTGACCCAGAATTCGGCCAAACTTACAAGGCACTCTTGGGGGGTACGCAAGTTCCAAATTTTCACCTCCAAGATGCACTTTTATGTCACATGGGACACCTTTGTGTTCCTTCAAGCGAGCGTGTCAAGATGATATGGGAAGCACACTACATTCGAGTCGCTGGGCATTTCGGGGTCGAGAAAATAGTAGCAATCCTACAAAAGTATTTCTATTGGCCAAACCTTCAAAAGGATGTCGAGAAGCACATCAGATCCTGCACTGCTTGTGCCATTGCCAAACCGACCATCAAGAAGCAAGGCCTATATACTCCTCTACCTACCCCTAGTCGACCTTGGGAATCCATCTCCATGGATTACATGTCGGGCCTACCTTCTACTAAGCAAGGAAATGACTGTGTTTTTGTGGTCGTCGACAGATTCTCGAAGATGGCGATTATGGCGGCCTGCAAGAAGAATATCACAGCAGAAGCCACTGCTAAACTATTCTTTGAACGAGTGTGGGTGCACTTTGGGATCCCACAGTCTATCATATCAGATCGAGATAGCAGGTTCCTCAGCACATTTTGGTCCAGCCTCTGGTCGATGTTGGATACCAAGCTCACCAAGTCCACAGCTTTCCATCCCCAAACAGATGGCCAGACAGAGGTCGTCAACAGAATGATTGTACACATTTTGCGCATGTACAATTCAAAGCATCCACGCACATGGGACGAGAGCCTCCCCTATGTAAAACATAGTTATAACCGGGCTCTCCACAGTTCAATTGGCCATAGCCCCTTTCAGGTGGGCTTGGGATTCCAACCACTATGTCCCATTGACATAGCCATGCCGTTTGCAGCTGCTCAGGCCGATTCAGCTCATGTCCAGTCTGAAGTTGACAAAGCAAGTAGCTTCATCGAGCGCATTCAACACATCCGCCAACAGGTTCATGATATATTGGACAGAGCCAATGCGAAGTACAAGCAGCGCCATGATCAACACCGGGTGCCACACCACTTCCAGGTGGGCGACAAAGTATGGCTACATTTGCAGAAGGAGCGCCTCACTGGACCTCACCGCAAGCTTTGCCCACTCCGATACGGGCCGTACACCATCACCAAGGCTGTAGGTAACAATGCCTTCGAGCTTAGTATTCCACCATTCCTTGGTCTGCACCCAGTCTTCAATGTGGATCGCCTTTGTCCTTACTTTCCACCTCTACTGGACACCTCGGACATTGCAGAACAACTCACACCAACAGAGTTAAACCCAGACTGCATGGAACAGGCCACCACAGATTGTATCATGGACATGCAAATCAAGAACACTCGTCAACAGCAGATCCAACTGCATCGGGTTGTCAAAGCTGGCCAACTCCTGCACCAAGGAAAGTGGTTCACCAGGGACCAAGTTCAGCAGAAATTTCCTCATCTCATGGAGGAACTTAATGCAATGGGTACCATTGCTTCCTAAGGGGGGAGGAATGATCCAGGTGGATATTGGTGGTCACCCGCCTATTCCACTTGGGGCTCCACCATTGTCTCTTTCAGTTTTTCAATTTCGGCACAGTTTACTATTTTTAGCAGTTTTTCGGGTCCTAAACTTCCGGAGCCGTTTTGAGGCCCTAAACGAAATTTTTTGGGAAAACGGAGAGCAAAATGGGTCCATGGACCAATGTTTCTCATTCCAAATTTGTAGTCCTCGGATAGGTCTTTCTAACGAGGTATGGTACGCGTCAAACGGAGATCGTATGCCAAAGTTACGCCCCTGGGAAGTTGAAACACCAATTTACCCAAACGGGGCCCATAGTTTTGGCACTTCATCTCCTAGGGTTAGGGTTTTGGCTGTTTAGAATTTCCCATTGTTTCTAAATAATAAATATGCCCTCGAGCCTCATTGTAACTCAGTTCAAAGGCCTGTAGCCGCCACATCTCTTATCAGAGATAGCTACCAGCGCCCTAGCTAGTTTATTTCCATTCTGTCTGTAAGCAAATTTCAGTTCTTTGATATTAATGAAATGAAGTGTTATTTCCACTGCATCTCTGTATTTATGGTTATATGTTTATTCTGTTGCATTCCTGCATAAATCCGGATCACCAAGGGGGCTTAAGTCTATAAAAAAAAAAGCCATTTTTAATGAAAATTTTCAAGTTTTTCAAGGGATTTGGGGGTTTCAATAGAGTTCAAAAGTGAGTTTTACACTCGGTAAAGAGGATTTTATGAAGGGTGAATAGAGAAAAATGGAAAATAGAGGGATTACATGGGAATGGAAGGGGTAAAAATGAAGGTTAGTTTTGAAGTGGAGGGAGGGGGAAATGAGGAAAAATGGGGATTTTGTAGTTCTTTCTCATGAAATCAGCAGAATTTATGAGTTTGGAAAGGAAACAGCAATGAAGATTGAAACAAGGGCATGATGTCTTCAAGATTATTCAAGAGATAACATTTTTAGCAATAAAAGTGTTTCTTGAAGGCTTGAAAATATTTTGGCCACCTTTTGATATAACAAATTTTATAGGTGGCCAACAGTGGCTCCACTTGGGGATGGTTCCTTCTTGAAGGTATCAAGAACTATAGACTCACATTCTCTGGGAGGTTGATCAGTGCCTCATCCATTGGGCTACCTTATTCTCTTGGATTGTTCTTCTTTTGCTCTAAAAATATTAGCAGCCATAAAAAACAATGGATCTTCATCAACACAAACTTTCTACCTACCCAATCCTACTGATCTAACATTTTCTATTCATTAGAGTGCACTTGGATCGGCAGACTCGTTTCACAACATTTTATTCTTTTTAAAGAAAAAATATAATCTAATTCTACTCCTTATTTCTCCATGAACTCAGTTTAAATAGTTGAGTTCATAAGCTTCTCTACCTGACTATTATCTGTTAGGATTAAACTGTCTAACATATTTTTATTCTCTAATTTCTACAACAGAAAATTTAAAATCATACAAGTAAGGATTGGACAGTCTAACTTGATGCTGATCTATGGCATAAAAACAAGTTGCACATAGAAATTATTTTGCAGAAAATTAAATCCAAAATGGAAGGCATAAGATCTAAAAATTAAAGGACTTCCTTCATCTTTTTTCAGCTCTGTGTTTACTTTTGTTTGAGTTGTTTTTACATTGTTTTCTGGTTCAAGTTTTGAGTTTATTATAACCATTTTAGTCGTATTTGTGACTCATGATTAAAATATTTTGGAGTCATTCTTCACTTTTGAAAATTGAGGTTCATATTTTGAGCTTGTTTCAACCTTTAATTTCTATCCTAATCTTCCTAACTGATAAGCCAAGATTAAGTTGTTTGGAAAATTGAATCCACTAACCTATCAGCAGTCAATTTAAAATTAATTAGCCATGATTGGGTTGTATGGCTAACTAGAAGTGTGTTTCAGTAGTGGCATTTGAGCTTGCACACTTTCAGATTTTGCTTCTCTTTTTGGTATGGGGTTGTACCTTTATTTTTTTTACAATCTTCCTTCTTTTCTTTCTTTTACTATTTTTGTATTTTTATTTTTATAACTTTGAATGAAACATTCAGAATATGATATTTATAATGAAAATAAAATGCTTTGAAACTCATGATTCCTGGCAGAAGTAATGCTTTAACATCCTGCCATTGACATGACCTCCATACAGATCTTCTCCACTCAATTCTTTCAAGAAAAATGCATTGTGACCCCTCTCAGCATGAATAATATAGGGCCCTTTCCACAAATTCTCAAACTTACCATGTTTTCCCTTTTCTTCCCTTCTTGAATCCCACTTAAGAACAACATTTCCAACTTGGAATTTTCTTTTCCTTAGTCCTTTTATCAAATAGCTTCTTCATATTTTCTTGGACCAACTGTGTTCTCTCATAAACTTCTTCTCTGTTCTGCTGTAAATGGATTTTTTGGTTGATTCTCCTCTGCATATCATTCTCTTCAATCTGCACTTCTTGAAGGAGTTTCATGACTGGAACTCCCAATGAGGTGGGAAAAATTGCATCCATGCCATAGACGAGCTGATAGGGGGACATATTTATTGACTTCTTTGTAGTTAACCTATCAGCCCATAAGGCATGAACCAGCTTACTGTACCATGATTTCTAATTCTGTTCTAACAGTTTTTTGACGATATTTATGAGGCTCTTGTTGGAGGATTCAGCTGATCCATTTCCTTGGGGATAGTAAGCAGTGGAATGGCCCAAAGTTATGTGGTATTTATAACAGAAATCAACCATCTTCTTGGATTTAAAAGAAGCAACATTATCTGTTATGATTTTTCTAGGACAACCAAATCTGGATAGGATATTTTTTTCAAGGAACTTGATAATGATAGATTCATTAGAATTCCTGGAGGGTATAACTTCTATCCACTTGGTAAAGAAGTCAGTGGCCGCGAGGATCCACTTATGTTGAGCTGAGGAGGATGGGTGAATTTCCCCAATGAAGTTTAAACCCCATTGTTGAAAAGGTGTCTCAACTCTGATAGGATGTAAGGGTAAGGGAAGAAGTTTTCCTTTTCCATAAAAAAATTGACACTTATGGCAAGACATGACCAACTTTTGAGTATTTGGGAAAAGGGTAGGCCAATAGTAACCAGATCTAAGAATTTTGTTTGTTGTGGCCTTCCAGTAGAGGTGTCCTCCGCATTCTCCGTCATGCAATTCATGCATGATTTTCCCTACATTATCTTCAAGTAAACATTTAAGAAAAATTCCAACAACATTTTTCCAATATAATACCCCATCTAAGATGCAAAAACTCAAAGCTTTTTGTTTCAAAAATCTAGCTTTAGTCTTAGAAAAAGAAGGAGGGGTACTCAAATATAAAAGCACAAAAATAATTTTAGCATACCAAGGAGAATTCAGAAATTTTTCTTCAATGAAAGGAGCAGTATATTCTTCTATTTCTTCCAACACATATACCATATTCATGTCTAGTGCCTGGAAGTTATACTCACCCATAAGTTTCGCTAATCCTTGCTCTTTAACTAGTTTGGTGGGCCTGATTTCTAAGTCATACTCAATAATAGTTGCAATCCATTTTCCCCTTTTACCATTAGGGTCTTGACTTAGAATATCCTTGACAACAATGTGTGGAACAAAAGTAATTATGTGAGAGCGTAAAATGTAGACTCTAAAGTCCTTTAAAGCTTTCACTAATGCTAAGGCTTGCTTCTCCATGATATTATAATTGAGAGGAGCATCTCTTAAGGCCCTACTAAAGAAGGATATTGGTTGTTCTTGCCCCAAGTAATTATTTTGAAGTAACACTATAGCTATTGTATGTTCAAATGCAAAAGAAAAGATATAAAAGTCTTCGGTGAAATCTGGACTAATCAGGACTGGCGTTTGAGTAAGAGATTGTTTCACCAGTTCGAACGATTGTTTAGCTGGTAAAGTCCATTTTACACCTACATCTTTCTTTAGCATGTTTGTAATGTTTTTTAATAGCTCAGCAAGGTTGGGGATGAACCTCCTCAGAAAATTAATCTTTCCAATGAAAGATTGTAATTCTTTTAGGCTTCTTGGATGGCTGATCTGCAATATGCCATCTATCCTTGTGGGGTCTATTTTGATTCCCTCTTCTAAAATTATATGGCCAATAATTTTACCTTCTTGGAGACCAAAGTGTGTCTTCTTGGGATTCAATGACAAGCTAAATTTCCTACACTTCTCAAAAACTTTTCTCAAGTGAATCAGATGTTATTCATCAGTTTTTGAGAATATACTTATGTCATCAAGGTAAATGATTATAAAATAGCCATTATCTTCAGAAAAGGCTATGTCCATGGCCCTATGGAAGCTGGCCCTTGCATTCATTAATCCAAAAGGCATTTTGACATACATAAAGATGCCCCAAGGTGTGGTAAAAGCAGTTTTGATTTGATCACTTGGGAGCACTAACACCTGGTTGTAACTCGAGAACCCATTTAAGAGGGATATCCTTTTTGACCCAACTACCCTTTGAAGTATATGGTCCATCTTGGGTAAGGGGTAGTTGTCTTTTAAAGAGGCTTTGTTTAAATTTCTGAAGTCAATACAAAGCCTGATTTCCCCTGTTTTCTTTCTAATAGAAACTAAGTTTGATACCCATTCTAAATATCTAATGGGTACTACGATCCCAGCATCATGAATCTTTTGGATTTATGCTTTGACTAAAGGTATTAAAACAGGGTTTATTCTCCTTAGCTTTTGTTTAAAAGGCTTTTGATTTTCCTTCAGGGGAATCTTGTGCTGGATGATGCTGGTATCATAAGACTTCAAATCTGTGTATGCCCAAGCGAAAACATCTTTAAATTATTTAAATAGCTATATGTATTGATATTTTATGTGAGCTGGGAGAGTGCTGGATAGTTTAATCATCTTGGGTTCTGCTAGGCTACCTATGTTATGTTCTTCTACTTTTGTTTCCACAAGCTCTATTTTTGGTTCTTTGGCTACATCGTTAAAATCGAAGAGGTGTTCTAAAGGTGTGAGACCTCTTGGAATCTTATAATTCTTGCATTGTAAAACTTCCAAGTCTTATTTGTATGTGTTTTCAATCATCTCTGCTTCAAAAATATTCTCATACTGATTTATATCAGCAGAATATGTCATTTCAACTTTTGGGATTTGTTCAATATACAAAAATTTTTCTTTATGGTTGGTTTCTGATATTAGCATGTCAAAATCATTTTCTGATTTTAAGAAATCATCTATGTGTTTTTCAGAATCAAACACTTGCCAGTGATCTAGGTTATCAGGAACAGCAGGTCTGTGTTTTACCTTTACGCTAAGCTGTTCATTTATCTCAGGTATTTGGCAGTTGCTGGCATTGAAGGTGAGTTCATTTTCTAGATGATTTAGTGCTCTAGGAATGAAAATAAGTTCATACTTTTAAAAGGTTTTTAATAAATCAAGGGAAGCGTTCCGATATTCCCTAAGCCTTGGATTTCTAGCTGAATATTCTCCTTTGATTTGTCTTATGATAAGTTTAGAATCTCCTAAGATCGATATCCTTTGGGCTTCTAACTGTTTAAGTAATTATAAGCCTAGGAGAAGCACTTCATACTCAGCGATATTGTTAGTGCATGGGAAATCTAATTTATATGAAAAACTCTGATTCGTATTTTGAATCCAAACACCTGCCCTTGCACTTGTTTTATTACAGGATCCATCGAAATTTATTGTCCAAAGTATATTTTCCACATTTTCATTCCCTTGTTGTTGTTGATTTTCAATGTTTTGAATCTGATTTGAGGGAAGATTTTATTTTTCTAGTGAACTGATTGGGTCTATGTTTTCCTTATCTTGTTGATTAATTTCATCTTTGTTGCATAAGATAAAGGAATCTAAACTTGATCGAATAGAATAGATTGGAGAGTTGTTTGGTTTGTCTATATTGCTCACCATGTACTTCATGTGAGATTCCCTGTATAGTATTTTGTTTTGGTTAAAAACAGGGATGGTGGCATAAGACATGTCCATTTGAAGGCTTCCCTGAAGTTTGGTTCCCCATGGTCTTGATAAGAGCATGCCATACTTAATGGGAATTTCAGCTACGACTATGTCCATTACTAGACTCTTAGCAGGAATTTGAGCTAAGTAAATTTTTTCTTTATGGTTGGTTTCTGATATTGCCATGTTAGATTCTTTAACACATAAATTTTTTCTTTAGGGGTACTCTGCTCATCATTTGGCTGGCTATTTTTATCTTTGTTTAAGTCTGGTTTCTTGGACAAAATTTTGGTTATCTCTGCTATATTTTTAGGTCGAGTTTCTGTGTTTTTCTTGATAGCAGTATTAGTGTTCTTATCCTTTGAATTATCTATGTTCCCTTTGCTCCTAAGATTGTATTGTTTATGCACCTCCATGATTTCATTTTCAAACCCCAATCTATAGTCATCAAAATCTTCATAGGTTTTTTTATTTTGATCATACGAGAAAAAACCTTTTTCTTCTTTAGTGAGGAAAACATCATCCCCATTGTCTGATCCAATCAAGTTTACATGAGCTTCTCCCAACCTTTCCATCTCCCTATATTCCTCATATTGATCCACATAGTTCTAATGGAAGAGAGGTCTAATATGTTGGTCACTTTCTTTTTTCTTATCTTGATTGTTTTCTCTCCTATAATTCTGATTTCTATTTCTGTTTTGGTTATTTTGAGGTTCTCTTGGTGGCACTCTGTCATTCAAATTGATCTTTTCAAGCATCCTCTCCATTACCTTCACTAGGTTGTCAATTTTTGTGTCAAAAGTTGAGGTTGAGGGTAGTAGGTCATCTTTATAAGTTACCCTCTTCTCTGATCTCAACCTATTTCTTTTCTCAATTATGTTTGCTTCTACGCTCACATCTCCTTTCTGCATGTCTTCTAAGGTTAAGTAACCTCTCTCCCTTAACTGATAAGTCATTTTAGCATCAAGGCCTTCGAGATACCTTACCAAGGCCATGCCTTGAGGAGGTTTCATGTGAGGTGGAAGAGCATTGTAAACACTATTGAACCTGTTGGAGTAATCATGAACACTCTCCCCTTGATTTCTCTTGAGGTTGCTATACTCTGCTAGTATTTGGAGAGGGTTCTTTTTGAGTTCCCATTTGTTGATGAATGTTTGATGAAAATCAGGGAGATCATTTATGCTATTAGGAGGTAGGTTCTTAAACCATTTCTTTACATCTCCTCCTAAAATTTGGGCGAATATCCTCATCTTCACAGTTTATTCTTCTATCTCCATGTAATTGAATGCATCTTCCATCCTATCTACATGATGTTGAGCTGTTGTAGACTCTTTTCCAGTGAAATGAGGGATTTTGGATTGGTAATCATTTGGTAAGCGAAGCATAGGTTGTGGTAACACTAATGGGGCATACCATGTTGCCATGGCTGGAAAGAAAGGTGGATTTACAAGGGGTGGGTTTTCGAAAGGGAAAGTGGGCTGCAATGAAGTGGTTTAGATAGTGGATGTTGGATGGACGGATTTGGATGTAATGGGGATAGATTGTTGAGATGATCTTGGATGAGAGACACCTAAATTGAGAAGTAAATGTAAATCAGGTGCTGTGGTTTCTCTACTACCAGGATGTTCACTTTGTTCTGCGGATGAAAGTGAAGACTCAAAGTCTATCTGAATTATATCATCAAGCGACCTAGTTCTAAAAGGATTTCTTAAGTAGACTTGTGATTGGTGTAGAGCTGCAAGATTTCTAGGAACTGAATTATCTCTCAAGGGTGATCTGAAAATAGTTGAAAATTTAATCTTAGGAGACTCCTTAAGTATACTTTCAAGGTTGTCAACTATTTCTGGTGGGTTTGGGTCAAGGAAGGCTCTAGTATGAATCTTTCTAGGAGCCACTATGCTATGTTTTTTGAACCCGGCTAAAAGAAAATTTTAACCAAATATGATAATCTTTAAGAGGCTAACTGATCTTTTTAAAAGAAGAAAAATTTAATGCTAAAGCATTCTAACTGAGTTTTTATGATGTTACAAAGATTATGGGTCTTCCCAGTGGAGTCTTAAGGCCTATTTAGGATTGTGGAGTCACCGGGTGGAAATTTTTAGCTCTTTTGGAGTTAAAAGGTTTTATTGTCCATGACCAAGTTTATTATGAAGCCAAACTGAAATGTTTTTTGGGTTTTTCTGAGTTTCTCGGTCTTATAGGTTATGAGAGTGTCCTAAATCTGAAATAACACTTAGCTAAGGTGTCAAAAGATACAAATTTCACTCTTATGGCTTGGTAACTGATTGCTTCAATGTTTGATAAGGCTCTATGAGAATCCTAAGGGTTACTTATTTTGTCACTGATTCAAATAAGTCCTATCATGATTACCATTATGCTTGGTAGTGCTTGAAGAAGGTTACTTATGTTATACTATATAGTGAGTGTTTAATTTTAAATATTTTACTCAAGTCCCACCGTGATTGCCATTATGTTAGGTGTGAGTGGTGGGATAAGTCCAGAAGGCGTTCTTTATCAAGTTAAGGGCCTAAAGAGTTTTAAGAAGTGTTCTCAAACCACTGTATTCTAAGTAGGTTCCACTGTGATCGCCATTATGTTGGTGTCTCGTGTTTTGATAGTTTGGAAAATCAAAAGACAAGGAAACATCAGAAAAAATCTTTAGAGTTCCATGATCTAGTCCTCCTGTTCTCAGAGAGGGATCTCTCAAATGTTTGTTTGAAAAGGTTTATCTTATGTGCTTTTAGTATTGGTTTTAGACTAGTTAGTAAGTGCAAGTGTTTGTTTGTTTGTTTGGTTGAATTGATACAACAGAACATGAAAGGTCTAGGAAAGATATATAGAATGAATAAACATCTAGTTCATTGGGCAATGGAGTCAAGAAGAGGTCATAACGTACTCATCAATGGATATGGGATATCAGAGGGAAAATCTAACTTGGCCGCAGGATCCTTTGGTTTTGGAATGAGATGGACATCAATGATTTGGAGAGAGAAATTTGATTCTCAACGAAGGGAACTTGAAAACATAACTTGAACAATAATGAAATATTTGATAGACAGGGCTAACCATAAATTCTACAAACATTCTTTAATAAAATAATGACTTCAAGACAACTTTCAAAATTAAATCTTAGATTCGGGGAAGACCCTATTTCCTCAAAGATTTTATTTCAAATGACTTAGAAAACATAAAATATTCACTGACAGTTGCAGTCATAGAAGAGGGAACACCTAACACATCTATGATCACAAATAGAAAATACCTTTAAGACAATTGTTTAAGCAAGGACAAAGGGCATGATCAGAACATAACTTTTTGGCTTACTATAAACAAAGATACTTCAAAGGGAGACTTCAAAAACATTTTTTAAGTGGTAGCAGACAAGAAGGGAGAACCATAAATCATGCTAAAACCAAATATTCGAACTTATTAGAGAAATAAATGAGCATGAGGAATAAAGAGAAATATTTAAGCCTCTAAAATACCTCAACAGAAGAAAACATAAAACAGTGAAGGACAAACAGGTCTAAGGTGCTTCCAGGAGTCATTTCGTAGCCTAAAAATTTCATCCTATTGTAGTAAGAAATTATGAAACATAATGAAAACTGGAGAAAAACATTAAACAGTTTAGAATACTTCACCAACAGCCAAGCTCATGGATCCAATGATAGAGCCTTCTCAGGAACAAGCATGCAAAAACATCATCAGGACTTCCAAGACTTCAATTTCTTCTTCAACTTCAATAGACTGTGTATTATTTCAGAGAGTTTCAATATTACAACTAGTGATCAACCAACCAACCAACAACTTCTCATCTCCTACAGAAACATTTATAGACGGAATGAGGAGGTGGGAGAGGATAAAAGATCTCTGAGGACATTTAATACAGACTGAAGGCTTCTTGGCCTTTGACTCGGGGCTTGATGAAGAAGCTTACATATGTGTCCTCTGTATTAAATGTTTTACATTAAGATTTAAGCTCGGTGGGAGCTTTTGTTGACTTTTAAGGCTCTGTGTCATGTTGTAGTAACTTTGCTAATATTTTTGCATTAAGTTCTTTGGCAGAATTAACTATTTGGGTTGCACTGAGGCAAATATCCTTTCTCCGCTCAATAACTTCGGCCTCTATTTTAATGCTTTGAGGCAACAGGTGGCTTTGTGGTAGCTGAGAGGAATCAATTGGCCTCTATTGTGGTGGTGGAGGCCTTTATGTTTGATGATTCTATGATTTGTCTTTAATTCTGTTTTAATTTGGGGGATTAGGCTTTTGATAATTAATCTTAGCTGTAATCCCCAAACTGTCTTCAATATTCTGTTCTATTGTGTTTTTTCTTCGACACTGATACTCTTTTGATTCATTTAAATTTGTGTCTTGTTGATGTGCGGGGCCGCACAGGGCTCATATGGCATAAATTCCCATGAAGCATCGATGAAACGTGAGTTCGAACCCTGAGAATGGTTTGCTCCTTATAGATCAAAGGTATGGGAATTTTCATTCCCAGCCTTTAGCTTCTCTTTGAATAAAATGGAAAAACCATTAAACACCTGCAAAATACAAACAATATTTATAAAATCCTACATTCTTTGGGTAACTACTTCAGAGGGTGTGGGGAGGAGCATGGTCGTCGGATGGCATCATCCAACGGTGAAGATTATCTAGAGGAGGTCAAAAGGAGTGTGGAGGAAGAAAACAAGTCAGATCCGTCGATCGCGTAGAGATCGACGATTGGGAGTAATTTTGAGAAATCATAATGTAAATGGTCATATTACGAGGATATGGAGAAAATGCAAAGAAATAAGGTTTAAAACCTTTTGTGGAGGAAGAAACGAATGAAAAATTAGCATGGGCCTCGGGAGAAATATAGGTCGTCAGATGAGGCCTACCCAATGAGATCAACAGTGGAGATTCGTGTTGAAAACCCTTTGGTAGAAGCGGAGGGTGATAAAACTGTCAGGGAAAAAACTAGGACCGTCCGATCTGGACACGTTGGATAGTCCAGATCCAATTGGAGGATCACAATTGGCGGGGGAAAAAACAAATGTTAAAAACGCACTGATGAAAAGATCTGATGTGATCATATATAGACCATCAATCTGCAGATCAGATCGATGGTGGGCGATACGTCAGGAAATCGCAATCGGCGGGTTCTGAATAAAAAAATTTTAAACGCGTCAATAGAAAAAACTTCGATGCGATGATTTTGAGGCCGTCGATCTGCAGATCAGATCGACGGTGGAGGATGGATCGGGGACTGCTAATTGGAGGTGGAATGAAACGAATGCACCCAACAAAAATTGCGATGTGATGTAGCGTGAGACATTGGATCGATCCAATGATCAACGACGGAGATTGTCTTATATCACATACCGGTGGAAAAACTTAACACTTTATGAAAACCCAAAGATTTAATATGATGCGAAGTTTTGGCTTTGGGGGTGGAATATATATTTATGATATGGTTTGGCACCCTACTGCAGGGCCTTGGTCTATATGGAATGATAATAGGCCTGGGGCTTTATATATGAGGGCCTATCGCAATAAAAGGTCAGGCATTTGGGCTTTTCAATCTACCATTTTACGTTTAAAAAACATCGTTTGGGTGCGTTTAAACCAAAACTTTAGGATAAATGGGTTTCCAACTTTACAAAGGGAAATAATGGATCGGAGATGAATTTTTCAAGGTTTAAGTGCCTGATTGCGGGCCCACGGTTTATATAAAGCAAAAATAGGATTGGGGGCTTATAAACATGGGGCTAAATCACATCGGAACTTTGGCATGGAAAATGGACTTATGTGCTACGATTTCTCCAATGTGATAAGCGCCGAAAGGGCTTAGCGCCTAGTTTTAGGGCATGGTTTGATGGAGGGGAAGTGGTTAGGACTTAGCCCAAGGGGGCTTAAGTCTATAAAACAAAAAGGCATTTTTAATGAAAATTTTCAAGTTTTTCAAGGGATTTGGGGGTTTCAACAGAGTTCAAAAGTGAGTTTTAAACTCAGTAAAGAGGATTTTATGAAGGGTGAATAGGTAAAAATGGAAAATAGAGGAATTCCATGGGAATGGAAGCGGTAAAAATGAAGGTTAGTTTTGAAGTGGAGGGAGAGGGAAAATGAGGAAAAATGGGGATTTTGCAGTAGTTCTTTCTCATGAAATCAACAGAATTTATGAGTTTGGAAAGGAAACAACAATGAAGATTGAAACAATGGCATGATGTCTTCAAGAGTCTTCAAGAGATAAAATTTCTAGAAATAAAAGTGTTTCTTGAAGGCTTGAAAATGTTTTGGCCACCTTTTGATATAACAAATTTTATAGGTGGCCAACAAGTGCAAGGGATGTACTTTGGGAAAATTTGTGAAGACCACTTTTCATGAGAAGGATAGTCGCGCCACGACGATCCTTGAGAGAATTCACACAGATGTGTGTGGACCTTTCTCGGTTGCTTCAATGTGCCAGGCTACTATTATGTGATATTTGTTGATGACTTTTCTCGTAAGTGTTGGATCTTCTTCATGCAGAAGAAGAGCGAGACATACTCAAAGTTCTGTGAGTTCAAGGCGCTGGTTGAGAAAGAGTCAGGGAAGCAGGTGAAATCTCTAAGGAGAGATAATGGTGGTGAATAAATCTCTAGAAAATTCAAAGACTTTTGTTGCAAAGAAGGAATTCGAAGAGAACTCATAGCACCTCATAACCCACAGAAAAATGGGGTCATGGAGAGAAAGAACAGAATGATCATGGGTGTTGCATAGGCGATGTTACATGATCAAGGCCTTCCCATACACTTGTGGGCTGAGGCATGTAATACTATGGTTTATGTGCAAAACCATTGTCCTCATAGAGTACTTGGCATGAGTACACCCAAAGAGGTGTTTTCTGGTAAGAAGCCTGATATTTCTCATTTAAATATTTTTGGCTCACCTGTTTACATTCATGTGACGAAGGATGCCAAGAAGAAGCTGGAGTCGATTGCAGAGGTTGGGATATTTGTGGGATACACAGAAACATCCCAAAATTATCATGTTTATTTGCCAGACAGTCAGATGACTGTCGTGCGATGGGATATCAAAATTCATGAGGAGAAAGCCATGAAGTTGCCACTCTAGAGGGAGCTACACTTGCATGTAGAGGAGGAGCTACTTGTTCCTAAAGATGAGCCTCAAGATGTGGATCAGCCACAAGAGAAGGTTCATGTAGTGGAAGAAACCACTCATGCAGCGCCAAACATCAGAGGGTGGAAGCGCACTACAGAAGCTAAGCAACTGAATCTTGATGCAGTGAAGAATGTAGGAGTTCCTAGATCACAGCGCAGACAGAGACAGTCACCTGACCGATTTACTGGATACATGGATCTAATGAGAAAGTGTATCATGACGGAGCCATCCTCTTTCGAGAAAGCTGTGGAGGATCTCGCATGGGTAGATGCCATGGTGGAAGAGTATGATTTGATTGTTAGAAACAGTGTATGGGAGATTGTCCCAAGGATGAAAGGGAAATCAGTGGTAGGTTCGAGATGGATATACAAAGTGAAGAAAGCTGCTGATGGGAGCATCGAGAAGTATAAGGCAATATTTTTTGTTCAGGGCTTCTCAGATCGAGGGGATCGACTATGAAGAAACCTTTGCACTTGCTGCAAGGTATTCTTCCATACGGACCATCCTTTCTCTGTCAGCGCAGATGGGTTGGCACATTCATT
The DNA here is from genome assembly GCA_034641835.2 of Pinus albicaulis. Lineage (NCBI taxonomy): Eukaryota > Viridiplantae > Streptophyta > Pinopsida > Pinales > Pinaceae > Pinus > Pinus albicaulis. Next base: position 1,799,900,578 of record CM076578.1, on the reverse strand, counting down.
AGATGGATGTGAAGACTGCGTTCCTCAATGGAGTCATTAAGGAGGAGGTGTACATTAAGTAGCTTGAAGGATTCAAAATCTTCAGCAGCGAGTCGCATGTGTGCAAGCTCAAAAGAGCATTGTATGGGCTGAAACAAACACCTCATGCCTGGTACACATGAATAGACAGTTATTTCACTGGACTTGGTTTCGCCAAGAGTGAGGCGGATCCAAACCTATACCAGATTGTGGTGGAGGGTAAGATTTTGATCATTATGCTTTATGTAGATGATTTAATACTAACGGGTGATGAACTATTGATACACTCATGCAAGGTAGATATTGCAAAGGAGTTTGAGATGAAGGACTTGGGCCTCCTTAATTATTTCCTGGGATTGGAAATTTGGTAGTGGAAAGGTGAACTGTTTGTGTCTCAAGGCAAGTACGCCTGGGAGATACTAGAGAAGTTTGACATGCAAGGCTGCAAGCTTATCGACACTCCTCTTCCTGGTGGGTTGAGGAAGGAGGATGCTACATCAGCAGAGGTAGTGGATGCCACTGTTAATTAACAGTTGGTTGGTTCGCTCATGTATTTAGTCAATACACGACCGGACATATGCTATGATGTGAACCAGCTTTCACAAGCGATGGTTAAGCCTACCAAGCTCTTTTGGAAGGCAGGAAAGCATGTTCTGAGGTATCTCAGGGGCACATATGGGAATGGATTATGGTACAGATAGTCGGATGAGGTGAAGCTGCATGGCTTCACAGATGTAGATTGAGAAGGAAGCCCAACGGATAGAAAGAGCACGTCTGGAGGTATTTTTAGTATCGTATCTACAACATTTTCTTGGTACAATAGGAAACAAAGATCCATGGCACTCAGGTCAGTGGAGGACAAGTACATGGCAGCAAGTTTGGCTACATGCGAGGCTATATGGATGAGGAAGATCCTGGTTGGTTTGTTCGATTCTCGCTTAGATCCTACTGTGATATATTGTGATAATCATAGTTGCATTAAAATCTTGGTTAATCTAGTATTTCATGATAGATCTAAACATATTGACATCTGGTACCATCATATCAGAGATTGTGTGCAATGGAAGATCATGTTGCTTTCTTACATTCCTACGGAGGATCAGGATGTAAATATTCTGATGAAGGCACTCACCAAGAGCAAATTCAAATACCATAGAGACAAGATCGGGGTGGTAGATAATCCTTATCTTGTTGAGAGTGAGTGTTGAGATTCAACAAGATGATGAGCTTAGTGAAAAGAGCCGCCTTCACTAAGTGGGCCCGCAGGCTATTTTTGGCGCAAAGTCTATTTTTAGACTATGTCTATTTTTAGACATGTCGATCATATTCTATGAGTTGCAAGATGCTATTTGTGATGGTTGGTCAAGTTGGAAAAATAGATGGACTTCTGTTTTTAGACATATTGTGCGGAGTCTATTTTTAGACTGCCAGTCTAAAAATAGATATGTCAAATATTATTAGCTCTTAATAATATTTGGACTCTAAACATTATCTTATTCTCTTGGAGCACCTCAGTTAAGTGCAAAAATGTGCCACAACAGCTGACAAAAGGAATTATTTTATTCCTGAGGGTTTATTGGAGCTATTTCATGGAAGACTTTAGTTAGAACTCATGTGACAAAGTTTGGTGGAGTTGGAGAAGTAGTTGGTGGAGTTGTATTTAGTTTAACTCAGTTAGACTCAGTTGAGCTAGTTGTATCTAGTCTAACTGATTGATACACTAGTGAGAGTGGTGTGAATTAATTAGTTAATTAATTCACAAATAATAACTCATTAATCAACTGAATAATACATCATTTAAATACAGTGCATGTCAGTTTCAGTGGAGACCAGTGGAGAGATAGGTGAAAGAGCAAGTGTGACTATAGTGATGCATTGATTATATCCAACACTCAGTGGAGATGCCAATGAGGATTGTGTGAGCAAGGCTAGAGAAATTAGAGTTCATTTAGAGCCATTATTTAGCAGGGATTGCACAATAGAGGTAGGCTAGCAGGTGGCAAATATCGGTGCATGGATTTGCAAGATCGGGCCTGATTAGTGTGTAGCAATTTTATTTTACTGAGAGCTTGATATGATCAGCTTTGTATGAGGATTGTTACATGATCTCTATGAGATATATTATATATAGATATTTGGGGTTTTCAGCTTCAGGCCTTCCCATTAAAAAACTTTGTTAATGTGTGTGAATTTTTATTGTTTCATGCGTGCATTGCAATCTTGATTTAATTTCCGCAAATGATTAATGGTGGAATAGATTTTGTATTTTGCATGAAGTTAAAATAGTGTGAGATCAGGAGAATCTTGGACATATAACACATAAGTTATATAATTTATACATTCAATCAACCATGACTCATGATCTACATGTGTATTTGAAGAAGAAGCCAAATACACATCCCCACCTTCATCTGAGGTGGTTTTTGCCTCTACAAAAGGAGCATCATCAGATCCCTTTCCTTTCTCAGGATTTTTAGATCTACAGTCCTTTTTGAAGTGCCCTTCCTTTCCGCATTTCCAGCACACCTTTATAAACTTTCTAGGATATTTAGATCTCCCTCTAGATTTAGATCTGCGACTTGAAACCTTATTGTTGTTTCTGTTTTGTGACCTTCTTTGTACAGATAAGACATCTCCATTTTGGCCCTCCATATTTCTCCATCTCATTTCCTCCGACAGCAAGGCTGAGACAATGTCATCAAAATTCAAGGTATTTGTATTTCTACCTATTGCAATAACTAGGATGTCCCACGAATCTGGTAGAGAACACAACAAACTGACACACTTATCTTCATCTACGATTTTAATATCAATAGATGACAGCTGACTTACCACTGTATTGAACGCGTTCATATGATCTGTCATCGAGTCTCAATCCTTCATCCTCAGGTTATACAACTTTTTCCACAGGAAAAATTTATTCACCAGAGACTTATATTGGTATAAAGTCCCAAGTTTGTCCCACAAATTCTTCACCATAGCTTCCACAGATACATTCAATAATACAGAATCAGAGACACACAACTGTATTGTTCTCTTCGCCTTCCGATTCAACTTCTTCCAATCTTCATCTGACATTTTCGTTGGTTTAGTACCTAGATCTATCACAATCCATTGATATTTATCGACCAACAGGTCCTCCATCTTGAGCTTCCACAACTCAAAACTCTGACCATTAATTCTCTCAATCTCTATCTTCCTGTCGCTCGCCATATTCTTTCACCACAAGAATCGATCCCACAGATCTCCCACTGAATAGGGTCTACCTCAGGCCCGAGCAAAAAACCCTCAGCAGCAAAGGTGTCCCCTTGAAGCCGAAGAAAATTTGATACCAAATGTAGGTTTTAACCCTATACAAAAATTATCTACAAACGAATCTTAAAACAGAAAATAAACATAGAGAGAGCATAAAAAATAAAATAGATAAACATAGATATTTTCCCCTGGATCCCAAATCAGGACGACCAGCTTGATTTTTCATTATATTCCTTTTAGTGTTACAACACATATATATACATGCCAAAGCATACATAAACCCTAATCCATTAACCCTGGATTATAACATAACCGTAGTTCCCTTGACCGGATTTACAAAACACCAGGGGCTAAAAACCAACATCCCCCAAAACCATGTGCAAACTCATGTACATAACCATGGGTGGGTCCACCTATGAGTGGGTCTGCACACCAAAAAAAAACTTTTTCCAGGGCACTTACCCAGACCCCGACAGGGGGGGCTGCCGCCCCCCATGTGACCCCCTTACTCTGCTCGGGGCAACGTACATCACATGGGGCTAGTCGTGGAAAGAATATAACACATATCCAACAATCTGCAAGTATAGAGATAAGTCAATTTCAATATAGAGCTCCTCAAAATCAAGAAAAAAGTGTGTATTCGATTTTTAAAATTACATAACGTTTGTTTGAAAAAGCAGTTGGAAGTGATTCCAAGGGCATATTTTAGAATTTTTATCAGTATTGGGTTCTATAATTCCATACCCATTAAGCTCTCAAAAATATATATTATGATGCATGAAGAGGAAGAATTGCAGTATGAGATATCAAAATTACGGTACCAAGTACAACAAATTTAGATCTCACGAAGAGCAACCGAAGATGACATAGATGGTTTAAAAGAAGAAATGGAGGCTAAGTTGGATGTTTTGAAGGAAAAAATAATAAATAATATGGATGATAAATTAGTGAAAGATCACATCGAGCATCAACAACAAGTTCTCCAACTCTCAAAGGATAACCTAACTTTGCTGCAGAATCTAATGAAACAACAGGAAGATCAACATCACATCGAAAGAAGTTTTGAAGCAGTCACAAAAACAAGAAATTGAAAAGTACAATCAATTTTAGAGTATCTTAGCAAGTGGAAGAACCTTCTTGTAGAAGATTCCACATGGGAGGATGAGAATTTTATACAAAAGCATCAAGAAATAATCAAGCATTGAGAACAACACTTGTTTGAAGGAGAGGGGCATGTTAAGTCCCTATATTAATAGTGTAGTCCCTTATTATGTTAGTGTAGCCCCCATTATTATTATTTTTTTACCCCTATAGCCTCCATATTGTTATTATTTTTCCCTTACATTATTATTGTTAGGTCGGATAGGATTACATTATGGCCTCACTAGGATTACATTGTGGCCCCATGGACTCCTGTATATAGAAAGGAGGTTTTTCCATTTTTATAATCCAAGAGTTGTTTATTCATATAATGTGTTGGAGGTTTCCCCCTCGAAGTGGCTTATTTCTAAGGTGTTGATATCACTTTTCTTATATTTTTGGAGTTGGTTTCACAACACATACAAATCAGCCCCCGCTACCCGACAAAATGTACATGTCATCACATCGGCCCCACCTTCCACTCAAAACTTCGTTTCCCATTCTCCTCATGCCACCTATCCATCGAACCCCATGACTGCACTAACCTACAACTCATAAACTTCTTCGCACCATCGATATCGCCCTCTGAGATTCGACGGTCCGGGTTACATATCGCGTAGATTTCGGTGCCAATGGTTAACGATTGCTATCAATGCGAAAAGAGTGGTTTAGCCCTGCCACATGGTGGGCACTGAATGGAATTGAGTTGTCCCAGCCCAAAACCATAAACCGCCAATAACCCGTGCGACAAACCCCAGTGGTTTTCCCAAAACTGTTTTTCTCTTTTGCGCACCAAATTCAAAGTTTCGTTCCCTCATTAAAATTTCTTCATGATTTCACCTCCAAAATCATTCCCCTGCACATATATTCCTCCGCAAATCGCCCTTTAACCCTCAGAAACCCAAAAAATCACAGTTTCCCCCCATATTGCAGGTTTTATGTTGATATTTGTTTTTTTTTGCAGGATTAATGGTGGCCAGATGCCTAGAGAGGCGTTTCAAATGATGAATACCCTCTGTATGATAATCCAGAGGCAAAAATGTATTAAAAAGGCTAAGGGTTTGCATAAAATAATTACCCATCGATGTGTCATGGTCATCGATGGGTTATAAAACCCTTCTTCCATGAAGAAACCCTGCATGCACACAAAGAAATAGATATATTCAGAAGAGAAATGAAGAAAAGAAAGAACAAGAAGCTTAATGGGCTAGTAAGACACAAAGAATTAGCCCTTTAAGCAGTGTTTAAAGATACAAGAATAAAATAGTTGTGGAGAAAAAACAGAGATAAAGGTAGTAAGACACAATATTAGAGCAAATTCAAGGTTTAAAGGCCTAAAACAATGTTTTAAGATGAAACAGAAGCAGATTAGCCCAGGAAAGCCTTCGAATGACCCAGATCCACAAAAATTACTCCTTCAAAGACTAACTTGCCACCTACAAGAATTATTTTCAATAAAATCATCATACAGTTATTGCATAGTCAGAGATATTTTCAAAGCAGCTCAGCAGTTATTACAAAGTTATTACCAAGCCTTAAAAGTAAAAAATTTCAACTAAAAATAACTCAGAAGTTATTATTTTAGAGTAACTATTTCAGATATTTTTTCCTTGGGCCTGGCATGGTCTCAAAGGTCAAAAATCATTAACTCTGTAATAAATAACATTTAAACATCCTAGGTTAGTAGCACCTCCTCATTTTTCATATAAATATTGCATATGAGCTTCATTTAAAATGTTGGTTACTTGATGTTATTAGATTGATTTATGTTGCTAGGCTAGTTGAGGAATGCTAGACTAAAGAAAAGAAAGCTCTGAGTTGCAGAGAGCTATTGTACATGGAGTGATGTAACTGGTTCGATCATCAATAATACAAGCATGTTTATAGGATACTTGAGCTATATCAATGGTGAAGTTTACCTAATTGTTATTGTTTCTCCTTATGTTTTCATTATGTTCATATTTCTCTAAAAAATAAGAAGACGTTTTAGATTAGGATCTGCTGTTCCAACACCCTATTTATGTATGTATTCTTTATGTTCATGTTTTCTTCTGCAAGGTATGAATAGAAGATTCTTAGTTGCCTTCTAGTTACATCTAGCTTATTCTCATGGAAATGATTCAATAGAGTGAAACGAAGGAAATTTTTGGTGAGCCCATGTTCCTTTGAGTAAGACTTGAGATATTTTTATTAGGATATTTCTTTAAAAGTATGCTTATTAGAGTCTAAACCTAATAGGTCTATGGTATGCCTTGCCCTTTGGTCTGCCTTTAAATGTTGCTTTTTGTTAGGGTCTCGTGATTTGGCAGATTGGCTAACCAAATGACAGGGTAACATCAGACTAGTCTTTGGAGTCCTAGTACCTAGCCTTCTTGGACTCAGAGAGGGCTCTCTCTATTATGCAAAGGATGTGAACTTGTTTGCTTTGGATGATTGGTTTTAGGCTAGTTGTTTAAGTACAGTTTTCTTTTTTTGTCTTGGGTTGGGGTAAGATGATTAAGTAGGATAGGTGGAATGAGAGAATATCAAATCAATAGGGCTATGGGGTCAGATGAAGTCTAGGGTGTCTAAATGATGAAGTAGAGTGTATTGCAAGGTTGATTTAGCAATGTTAATGGATCCTTTAGGTGATGTATGAGGTGAACATTAATTTTGGTGAAAAAACTAAGAGGTCTTATACATATATAATTTCAAGAAATAAATCATGAGGTATGGAAAACAGTTAATCTCTATGAACAATACTCCAACTGATAAACATACAAGATGAAAAATCCATTGGTACATAGAAGCATTAGAACTCCTAACTTTAGAAATACACGTTCAGCTTTTTTAGAAAACACATAAGATAAACAAAAAATTCAATATATGGATAGGGAACTCCTAAACGGCATACATCAAACTATCAGGAACTCTAAAACAAGTTGATGAGCATGGGAAAATGGAAAGATTGAAACAAGACCTCTTTGCATTAACCTAATCAATCAATATTCCATAGGAAAGCTTCACAATAAGTTTTTGAAAGCTTCACAATAGTTTTTAAAACTTTAAATAGGTAGGGCATGCCATGAATCATATTTATAAGTTAACATACTAATCATTCATGAAAAAAATAACACATTTTAGTGGGCCTAAGGAGAAATCAAGAATTCCTTAAGATGAATAATAGAAGAAAACATCAAAACTATAGCAAACAGGAGGTTTGAGGTGCTTCCATGAGCATATCTCAACCTATAATTTTCTTATCTATAGCAAGCAAGCAGACTGAAACAAAATGAGGACAAGAAAAAAATAACAAGTTAGAAAAACATCACCATTCACCAAGCTATGGAATCCTGCAAGCAAGCTTCTCCAACATCAAGCCACACAAGCCGTTCATTCACTTCATAAAGCGAAATATCTTCTCCAAGCTCATAAACATGTATTTCTTTATACCACATCAAGTCCCAACTATTTAAAATCAATCCTCATGGCTTATATAACAAGCAAGGAGGAAGAGAGCTCACTACAACATCTAGAAGCCTATTGGCCAAAAACAAATATCCTAACTTGTCCTTGAGGCCTTACAAGGTCTAAGGCACAAAATATCTTCCAAAATATATTTTCCGGACTAAAATAGAAAAAACATTGAATTTTAGGCTCTGACATACATAATAAAACTTTCCTAACGCACATTTTCTTAGTTACACATAGGAATGTAGCATACTGTCTCAAAAACTTGAAAATTTTCCACAAGCGCAGCACCATAAAAGGTCTTTTTCCAACAGAGTTTTGGAGGCCTTACCGATGTCGAAGAAGGCTCTGTGATGGCCTGTTGGAAATATGTGGATGTCTAATTTCCCTCAGTATGACCTGTGCAATTTTCCCAAAAATTTTGAAAATCCAAAGCTTCCAGGAGCACAACACCTGCTCAAAAAAGAGGGCAGAAAGGTGAAAAATTGAGTGTTTTTTACCCTTTTGGGGGACCAAAACAACTCCAATTGAGCTGAAATTTGGTGAGAATACTCCTCTCATGATGGGGAATCCAAAAATGTAAGCTTCTCCCTTTGAATATTCCCTAGGAAAAAGTGTAGCACCAAGGGTGCTGCGTTCTTAGGCTTGAAAATTTACAAAAAACAAAAACTTGTTCAATTCTCCCCAAATTTGGTATGTAGGTACCTCAAGGGTCCTTGGAGGCCTGTAGAGAAACTTGGGCCAAAATACCAAGCCTAGATTATTATTTTTCATCATTTGGTGTCGGGACCTCATTTTGGGTAGTTTTGATCTTTTGCCTTGCAAAATTATTTTTCCATTTGTAATGCTCAGTCATCCTTCTTTGCAAGCTCAAGTCTTTGTTGGCCTTCTCCAATTTGGCCTCCAAATGCATATTTTCCCTTTAAAGCCATGAGTATCTATTATGCTTAATTTCCATGAAAAGGAGTTCAGTGAGAGGCAATTGTTGTGCTTGGGATGATTCTTCCTCTCTTTGCTTTGTAGATGCTTTTCTAAGACCCATAGTCGTAGGTCTCTTCCTAGCTTGTCCCTCATCCTCATCATATTCCTCATAGGTGCCCATGTATTCCTCCAACTGCACTTGTGACCTTTTAGCTTCTTTCCTATATTTGAGCACCCTTGTTTCATAGATGACTAGCTAGCCACTCATTTGTTTTTTTTGCATTTGGAGGAAGTGAATGAGATCCTTTGATCTTTCTAGCTCACCCTCCAAGTATTTAATTTGTCCATTATGGTCTTGTGGAAGAGAATTAACTTTCCTTGTTTCATTTTACTCATCATTGTCTATGTGAATGAGTTAAAATTCCCTCTCTTCTTCATGATTATCTTCCTCTTCTTTTATTGTTTTCCTGCCTTTGCCCTTTATTGGCTTTTTACCTTTTCTCTTCAATGTCTTTTTGCCTTTGTCCTTCACTGGTTCTATGACTTTGCCCTTCACTAGTTCTGTGACTTTTTCCTTCACTGGTTTTGAGGAGGAATGCATGGCCCCTTTCCCTTTGGAGGCAGCAAACACATGCCTCCTTCCTCTTTGATAAGTGATGGTGGAAGGTGCCATAATCTCTGTTTTCAAACTTTGATCATTTACAATCTTAGGACTGTCTTCTCCTTGAAAAATTCTCTGTGTGTGTAAATCCTCCCTACCTTGCTCTAGGTTGTCCCTTTGATCAACATTTTCAACATCCTTCATGCTTTCATCACTAACATGACCTTCAAAACTGCCAAGTTCTATTTCTGCAGTGTTAGAGGCGCCTATGTTGGTCATTTCTTTACTTTCATGACTATCCTTCTTTTGATCTTTTCGTCCACTGTCTTCATTGTCAATATCACTCTTTATACCATTGTGAGCATTGTTTGTAGGGTCACTGCTTTGAGCACCTTCATTTGTTTTTCCATCACTGTGAGAGTCATTCCCTTCTTTATTTGATGAGCCCCTTTGACTGATATTTTCTTCACTGCCCTATTTATTGTCTTCATTACTTCACACTTTGTCGTCATTTCCTTCCCTATTGAAAACAACTTTAAACCCTGTCTCTTTGCAGCCTGTGCCATTCTTGTCACTGTCATTCTTGCTTTCTTCATTTCTTTCATCATTGCTTTCATATGTCTCCTCTCCATTGTCAGCATTTTTAATTTTTTCAGTGTCATTTCCATCTTCACAAGACCCAATAACTGGACTTGTTAGCTCATCATGTGATTTAGTAATCAGAACTTTGTTTTCTTACCCACTGTCCTTTTCTTGAAAGGCTACCTCTATTTCTATGTCTTTAGAGCCTTCTTCTTCATTATGAGATCCATTTCTTTGGCTCCCTTTACCATCACCTGTATCACTTCTTCCACCTCTATTTTCTTCTTCATCTACATCCTCATCCCTACTACTGCTTTGACTGTTTTTCTCTTGGCCATTGCTACTTTCTTCTTGGCCATCTCCCTCTTCTTCATTTTCTTCTTCATCTTCATTTTCTCCCTTATCTTCATCATTTTCTCCCTTATCTTCATCATCTTCTCCCTCATCTTCATCATTTTCTCCCTCACTATTTTCTTCATGATAATCTCTCTCTCCCTTATCTTGATCATCCTCTCCCTCATTGCTTTCTTCATGATCATCACTGCTTTCTTCAAGGACCCCACTATTTTCTTCAAGGCCATCATTTCTTTCTTCATGATTAGATTTTTTTAGGGGAAGGAAAATGAGGAGGGTCTATTTGAGGGAAGGATTTATGTGAAGAAGATGAACCAAGGTTAGTGGAGGGTGATGGAGGCGAGTGAGGAGGATTTTGTAATGTTCCAAATTTTTCACTATGTTAATTGGAACATTATTTTTTCTTTTATTTTAATAAAAGGAATAAAATTGGTAAGGGAGCCCATGTAGCAGCAAAATAAAATCTCCTAAGGTGCAAAGAGTCACTTGAGTGGCTAAACTTGGCAGTTCCTAGTGTGAAAAGGGCCAAAAGCAAGTAAACTAGGCCATGGTTGACCAAGTCAACAACGTGGCTAAGAGGAGAAGCTTGCTCAAGAAGACTGTGCAGTTTTGAATGGAGGGAAAATAGAGGATGAGATAAACCCTAATGGGTGGGGTCCATGGCAAGGAATCCTTCCTTGCATAAAAATAAGAAGGAGAGCCATTGTTCATTTCATGCTTGAGAACTTAGATAGCTTGTGCTGCTTAGCACAAGGGGAATTCTTGTTTAGGAGTTTCCTTCTCTTCCCTGGGAGGCCTTGGAGGAGTTTTTCTTCATCTTCCTCACATCCAGGCTTGAGGCCAAAGCCATCTCTTTCAGCTACAACGTTTCTGTTGGGAAGATTCATTGGAGTTGCTGGAGGTAGCAGTGAGGATTCACCATCACCCATTTCCGAAGCTTGTTTTGTAGAGGAGGAGCCCTCTCTTTCTCTAGGAGATCAGAAAACGAGATTTCTAGAGCTATATTGCAAATTTTGGCATTGGGCCAAGTGTTTCATCTCAGCCCCAGCGCAGTCACTCTCTCTTACAACATTATTTTCCGAGAACATTTGCAGGAGGGTTCATCATGGGGAATGAAGAGTGTAATATTCAGTGAAAGGGGCAGCCTTTGACTTAGAAGATCCTTGGAGGAGGTTTCTATATTTTTTACAGCATTCTTTCCCTTCTCCATTCATGTATTATTATTGAGTTGCAATAGCTACACTGCAACCCCCACAATTTTTTTATTTTATCATTTTGTACATGTATTGCAGCCAATCCTTCTAAGGATTGTTAGTTAGTTATTTTTAGGGGTCAAGAGATTTCTCCCCATAATTTATTGAGCTGATAATGATTTATTATCATATTTTCATATTATGTGTTCCAGTCTCCTCATGTAACTCCGCAGTCATGGCTAGGGCTACAATATGTAGTAATGTAGTCTTGAGTTAACATGTATATTCTTGATTGAGGCCATCTTGAGAGGGTTCTTCCTCAATATTTGTATATTATTTGTTGTTGCTACTTTATATATCAGCCATGCACTCTTATTATTCATTATGATGTATTATTTCACTGTTGTTCATTATTGAAGTCTAGGTGTTGTTGTAGCTCATCTCTTTTGAGCAAGATCTTCCCGAGGAAGAAATATTTGCATAGCTATAGGCAGAGTCTAGGGAAGGGCCAGATAGTCTCCAATTCTAATCCTCTCTTTAGAGGTGAAATAACTGGTAAAATCCCCCTCATTCCATCTCTGACATATCCTTGTTCATATTTCCGACAAAGGAACATTTCAGTGGTGTAAAAGCTGATGATTTCCATTTTGGAACATTATAGTGGTATCAGAGCTTCGAACTTTGCTCTGCCTGTGAAGCTCAAATTTCAGAGAAGGAGAGGTCAAAATGATGCAAAGGATGAGATTGATCTCATTAGTGTTCAAATATAGCAAGAACCTCTCCAAGGAGGTTGAGGAGACAAAAGAAGGAGAAGAGGAAGGACCATGCACTTCCTATTCTCGTAGAGAAGAAAAACAGAAGCATAAAGAGCACTTGGAATTCAAAATTATAAGTGAATATATTGCTGAATATATATCAAACCCTAGAGTCTTCCAAGATACTCTATCTTTTTCACACTTTATTCAGCAGAAAGAGGAAAGAATACCCTACAGTCTTGGGAGGATGAAAGGCAATAGATTTCTATTGTCTACTTTTGATGTGTCACCCACATGTGTAGCAGAGGCTTGGGTGAAGAAGCTAAAGGCTTTCTTCCTGATACATCCTATAGTAGACAGAGAGACTGTAGAAATTGCAGCGCTGCACCTTGAGGGAGAAGCAAGGTTTGGCGGTTCAGCCATGAGAGATAGGCAAGGGTTTCTACTCTTGCTGATTTTTCTTAGATCTTGATCAGAAGATTTGGCCAAAGGAGGGAGGAGCCCTTACCACCAGTTGAAGAGGCACATACCAGCGCTATCATAGACATGAAGGAGCACCCTTCAGCTTCAACTATTGAGACAAATAGCACACTTGAGGAAGAGACTCTTGCAGCAACACAAGATTCTTCCAAATCTCTCCAAGGTATGCATGAGTTTTTATCTATCATGGAGACTCGTACATTATTGCATGATGATTTTCTTGAGGACGGAACTTTTAATGCACTATGCCATCATTCTCAGACACCCTTGATGAGTCATGGACCACACATGAGGTTGGGGTTTGAGAAATGGACCATTGATAGGATTGCATTTCAATGTCCCATGAAATGAAAAGGTGATAATCTGTTTTGGGATGATGGCAGCTCTTGTTGGAGAGATTCCAAGTTGTAGAATGGTGGGAAGCATCCACTAGGAGTTGAGTGGATGTGGATGGGAGGCAAGAGGATGGTGAGCCTCTTACAGATCTATGATATAGGGTAGCAAGAAGCCATGTTGCGTTGGTTGCTCTTGAGGGAGTTTGGCCAACATACGACCTATTCTTTTTCATGGGGTTTGAGAGGGAGGAGGAGATGGCAGGATACTTACACCATGGAGAAAAAATAAGCATGGGTGCATTATGATGGGATGGAATTATTCTTACCATTCATCATGTTCCCATCTCACATTTGGTATGGTGGGAGTATGGAGGAGCAGCAAACATTCTTGTTGCTCAGATTTTGTTTGGATGTTGTGGGAGCAAGAGAAGGTGCTAGCATGGTGCAAGGGGATTTCTCTTTGATCTTGGATGCCCAAGAAGCACCTTCTTCATGGGAGGGGCTCTACATTTGCAGAAAATGTGATGGATATTTTAACAGTGGATTGTGGGGGAAAGCCACATGATTTTTGGTGTACAAAAATTACACCATTTTGTACTTTCATGTATACATCTTTTGAGATGATTGTGGCAGCAAAAAAGTGGCTGGGAAAGCTTATGTTACTTTCTATTTTGAGGTAGGCCAATGATGCCTTGCACAGGTTCCATGAGTGGAAAAAGGATCCAATTTCTATTTGTCATGTGATAGCTTGCTTCTATTTTCTCTTGCTTCCATGCATTGAGATTTTTCTTTTGACATGGGGAGCTTTGTTCGGAAAGTGGGACATGAATTGAAGATTCCCATTGGGAATATGATTCTCCCTATTTTACATGTTGTATGTTTCAGGGGAAAAAATGGGCATCCCATGATGGCCAAGCTTCACCTATTTCCTTCATGTGGGAGGAGCTATCTAGAGAGTCTAAATTTTTGGAGGAGGCATTTCATGGTTTGTATGATTGATGGGGTGGCTTGGGTCTCTTTTGAAGACCATTTCATTTCAGCCATATATCAGTAGCAGCCCCATATGCATCATGAGGAGGTAGGAATTCATTGCGTGGATGTGCCCTTTGGGAGAAAATACCTCCATTATTTTTGCAGCACATGCTCCAAGGGGAGTATGGGAGATGATATGGTCACCATGTTCAGACATTGGTTTCTCTTGGAGGTGAGCCATATGATTTTTTGATGCCATATGATGACGAATTCCAACTCATCACATATGAGATGAATTGGGCCAGCTTGATTTGCAGCGTTGGAGGAGAGATCCTAGGGGATCTAGACTTCATCTTGTCTCTTGAAGGCAACCCTATTGTAGCCCTATTTAAGATTTCACTCCACACTATTCATAAGTGGAGAAGAGAATGGCGTGGGGTAGGCTATGAATCCTACCATGTTTAGCATTTCAGCCCACCTTTCCTACATGAGCACAAGGTGGAGGAGTATTTTCAAGAGATGTCTAGTTGGAGGGTGACTCATTTTGCTTAGTTCATTTCTTAGGGATGGAGGATCTACATGAGGATATTTCAAAATCCATGCCTTGAGTGGAGGATATTTTTCAGCTCTACCTTTGAACTTGCTTGAGGGCAAGAAATCTTTGGGAGGGGAGGACTGTAATGTTCCAAATTTTTCACTATGTTAATTGGAACATTAATTTTTCTTTTATTTTAATAAAAGGAATAAAATGGGTAAGGGAGCCCATGTAGCAGCAAAATAAACTATCCTAAGGTGAAAAGAGTCACTTGAGTGGCTAAAATTTGCAGTCCCTAGTGGGAAAAGGGCCAAAAGCAAGTAAACTAGGCCATGGTTGACCAAGTCAACAACGCGGCTAAGAGGAGAAGCTTGCTCAAGAAGACTGTGCAGTTTTGAATGGAGGGAAAATAAAGGATGAAAGAAACCCTAATGGGTGGGGCCATGGCAAGGAAGCCTTCCTTGCATAAAAAGGTGAAGGAGAGCCATTTTTCATTTCATGCTTGAGAATTTCAATTTTCTCTCTTCAGTTGTTCAATTGAGATAGCTTGTGCTGCTCAGCACAAGGGTAATTCCTATTTAGGTGTTTCCTTCTCTTCCTTGGGATACCTTGGAGGAGATTTTCTTCATATTCATCACATCCAGGCTTGAGGCCAAAGCCATATCTTTCAGCTACAATGTTTATGTTTGGCAGATTCATTGGAGTTGCTGGAGGTAGCAGTGAGTATTCACCATCACCCATTTCCAGAGCTTCGTTTCTAGAGGAGGAGCCCTCTCTTTCTCTAGGAGATCAGAAAAGGATATTTCCAGAGCTATATTCTAGATTTTTGCATTGGGCCAAGTGTTTCATCTCAACCCAAGCATAGTAACTCCCTCTTACAACATTATTTTCAGAGGGCATTTGCAAGAGGGTTCATCATGGGGATTGGAGAGTGTAATCTTCAGTGAAAGGGGCAGCCTTTCACTTAGAAGATCCTTGGAGGAGGTTGCTATATTGTTGCAATATTCTTTCCCTTCTCCATTCATGTATTATTATTTCGTTTCAGCAGCTACACCGCAACTCCGGCATTTTTGTATTTTATTATTTTGTACATGTATTGCAGCCTATCCTTCTAAGGATTGTTAGTTAGTTATTTTCAGGGGTTGAGAGCTTTCTCCCACTCATTTATTGAGCTGATAATGATGTATCATCATATTTTCATATTATGTGTTGCAGTCTTCTCATGTAACTGCACAGTCATGGCTAGGGCAGCAATATGTAGCAATGTAGTCTTGCGTTTACATGTATACTCTTCATTGAGGCCATCTTGAGAGGGTTCTTCCTCAAGATTTGTATATCATTTGTTGTTGCTACTTTATATATCATCCATGCACTCTTCTTATGCATTATGATGTATTATTTCACTGTTTTTCATTATTGAAGTTCAGGTGTTGTTGTGGCTCATCTCTTTTGAGCAAGATCTTCCCGGGGAAGAAATATTTGCATAGCTATAGGCAGAGTCTAGGGAAGGGCCAGATAGCCTCCAGTTCTCATCCTCTATCTAGAGGTGAAATAACTAGTAAAAGCCCCCTCAGTCCATCTCTGACATAGCCTTTTTCATATTTCCGACAAGGAAAATTTCAGTGGTGTAAAAGCTGTTGATTTCCATTTCGGAACATTACAGATTTTGAGATGATGATGGGATAATTTGCAGAGGGATGGGTTGTGGAGTTTTGAAATTTTCATGGGTGATAAAAACCTCCTAGGGAATTCCTTATTATTCTAGCTGGTATGAGACAATTACTTTGATGAGGGAATGGTGAAAGAGGCTTAACATTTGTTGGGAGGGAGGAATTTTTTGCATGATGGAGGGCATTTTCTCAATGATTTTGCGAAGGTAGTAGGGCATGTGTAGTAGCTCGGTTCTAGTGAAATGCATGAGAATAATAATATGATAGGAATAGAATCTGGAGAACCTACCTTCACACATGAAATATTTCATGATAATCTTCATAAGGAGGGTATATATGTCCAATAGATGAGAAAAATGGAAAATAGTTTTACAGTTAGCTTGAAAACTAGGTTTTAAGAATGGATGATAATGGCTTAAGTCAAGATGTTTCTTTTTAAACCACTTTTCTCCTATGTGAGGTATTCCAGTGGCCTCAGAGATGGCCCTAGTGGTTAACTCAAATCTTACCCCTGCTAGATGTACTTTATGCTTATGAACTTTTAAGGAAAATAACTTGGTCAACTGAGGGTGACTTTGATCTCTTTCACTTTATTAGAGAACTCATAGCACCCTAGCTCTTGGAAACAAGAAAGAATAGAAGGGGAGGCTATCATTTCTGCAGTGCTTATAGGTTCAAACCTATTGGGCATTTTCCCTTTCTTCTGCCATTTTCTTGGTCTTTTCTCTTCATTTAGGTCAACACTCTTCTCTTGAGACATGGTGTTTTTCTTCACCCCTGCCTCAAACCTTTAAGGAGAAATGATTTTCTAGCAAATTAATGTGGTAAAAGGGGTCAAAGAGATGCTGAGTTTTCTAGCAAGGTTAAGATACTTAGCAGAGAGTAGGTTAGGTGCCCTTCTTCAAGTTTTCCCTATGCTTTCTTTGACACAAATTTTAAACCTTCTTGGCACCCTTATCTCTTGTAAAATCATGAAGAGGTGACAATAGTGAAAAATACCACTTAGAAATGATTTCCACAACACAAAACTAACTTTACTGATCCTTCTGGGCAATCTGGGTGCCTCTGAATGCTTTTTTGGGCGGTGTTGTGTTTTTGTGGCAAGAGTGCAGTGTCCTGAGCAGGCCTGAATGAAGACTCATTCAGCGCTGCACGCCCGTGGCAGGAGCGCAACGTCTTGGGCAGGCAGGGCCTACACGCAGTGTTGGGTGGTAGCTGGGCGCAGTGGTAAGAGCGCAACACCTAGGTGTCGAGTCACCCTGAACGTGGAGTCAGGTGAAGAAGTGGTGGAAAGGGCGCAGCACCGGGTGAGTGGCTCGGGAAAAAACTTGAAAACATCTACATGAGCGCAACACCTCCGGGTGATCCTGCATGCATTCGGGCCCTCCTTCTGCACACCAAGAAAAACAATAAAAGTGTAGTGCAACCTTGTAGGCATGCAGTGCATAGCGGAAAATTTCATTGGAGGAGGCTACAGGCATGCTGTGTCCACTTACAGGAGTGCAGCACTAGGAAATTTTTTCCCGAGGATGCCTTTGGAAGCTGAAAAACTATATTTTGTCTTGCAAAAGGTCAAATGAGGGGGGGAAAAGAGGAGTTATCATGCTTTATAATCTTTTTGAAATAATTAAAATTGAAAACCCCCTTTCCAAAGTTCCTTTGCACTTTTTCTTTCTTTTTCCTCCTTTCCTTTCGCCGCTGCCTCTGACTGTGTTTTTACTGTCCCTTATTTAACCATTGTATTTCTTAGCACTTGGGAAATTGGTTAGATATATGATGGCTCATGCTTTTGGTGGATATGTGCAGACTGATTTAAAACTTTATTTGCCTCCTTTTAGGCATTGTGAACATGCCTTTGACTGATTGTTTGTGAGAAATAAAACCTTTGAAGTGATGTTTTGTCTCCTTCAGTGAAGTGGGATATAGTGCCTCAATATTTATTTCTTTGAACCTTTTGGACCTCAGAATTTGTCTTTTGATCTGGTGGGGTTGATGCCCTTCTACCCAAACTTTAGAAGACAAGCGAAATTCTTTCGAAACCCTCTACTATTGATGAAGGAGGTTCTCTTTGCCACTTATCATTCCTATTTGTTCATTATCCCAATTTTGAGTTTTTAGGGATATTTAGTAACAAAAATAAGGTTGTCTTCAGAGATTTCAAAAATAAAATATGCATTTGAATTCATTTCTCATGTCCAATAAAGTCTATACTGCTTATTTGGAGGGTTGGAGGAAATTCTTTAACTTGTGTAACCCAAATACTTTTCCATTGTTTGTTCGAATTAGTCATGTATTTGCATTCTCAACAAAAACACACCTATTGTTTTCTGCATGAGGTTGTGAGGGCTTTTATTAATGCTAGTCTTACTCTTTTCCTCACCTCATGGCCTATATGATAGTTTTCTTGGTATTTTTGTAGGAATGTGGCAAAGGGCAGCTGTCCCTATACCAGCTTCATGCTTGAGGCCAAAAATAACTTTAATGATCTCTTTGACTATTTGGGCAATGCTGCTTATGTGCCACAGAACTTTTGAGATTTGAAAAAACCTTTTTATGGGCAGTACTTAACTAAAATTATCATGAGATCATGGTCTCTCCTATAGACTTCAGCTGGTTGTACCATTTTATGAACTATAAATACCTTCATGAGCTCTTTTTAGGTGTCCTTCTTCGTCTCTGTTCTGCTTTAGACTAATCTCCAAGGAATTCCTGTAGAAATTCTTGGATATGACAGTCTATTCCTTTGTAGATTTGTTGTTTGATCAAGAGGGTGCCTTTCAAGGTTCCTTAAGTACATATTTAGATAAAGATAAACCTCAACTCTGTGTTCTCTTGAATTTACATTTGAATTCCTATGGAAGTAATGGAATGAGAACCATGATAGTGCACTAACCTAAGAAAACCTATTTGACTTATTTGTAAGCTTTTAGAATTGGTTTCCAACTGAAAGTTTGAATCAGGGTTTTGAATGAAGATACAAGGTTTTGACACTCTACTTATGCACCACCATCCTAGACAACTAGATAATTTTTCTTTGCTTCAAAGGATCTTTTAGAAAGGACCTTTGAAAACACCATTGCTTGAGGTACATGGTGAATAGGGGAAAATTTTTGGTTGACTTGGCGAGAAAATGGGTGAGAAATAGAAATCTTAGGAAAAATGAGACAGAGTGTTATAGGCAAGGGTGACAAATATAGAGAGAGTGAGGGACACTAGTCCATGATGGGGTTTTATCTGGATAAACAGTTTGGCCATGCTTGAACAGAGAGGAGGGATAGTGGAAATTTTCTCTTTGAGGAGATTTCTAGAAGACACAATGATTATTGAATTTTGATTTCTAGAAACCGAAGACAAAGCATTTAGTCATCTAAAACAGGTGAAAATTACTGATGACTAACAGTGGCTCCACTTGGGAAGGGCAGCTCCTTTTCAGTAGGTGTCCAGAATTTCAGATCTCTGGTTTATGAAGACCAATGCCTCATCCATTGGGTAGATTCTCTCTTTTCTTTTGCTGATGCTTTCTCTGAAGTAGTAATTTTGAAAATCTGAAAGAATGATTAGCTCAAATTCGCCTTTACCTACACAACCTACTTGCCTAACATTTTTTTTTTCCTTGGGTGCACTTGAACTGGCAAACACACTAACAATTTATTTTTAAAATGGAAACAAACTATCTACTTCTACACTTATCTCTTTCGGGAGTTCAGATTGAGCTGTTGAACTCCTTTGATTCTCTACATATTCTATTCAACTATCAAGGTTAAACTGTTTGACATGATTTATTCACTAAGCTAAAAACATGAAATTGAAAACATGACTAAATCAGGATTAGACAATCTGATTTATCATGGGTTTGTGGCATAAAAAAAAGCTACACACAAATGTTATTTTTGTACAAAATAAGACTAGAAATATCGGGGCTAAGATGCATAGTTTTCTATTCATCCCTATTTTTCTGCTTGGTTCTGTTTTGAGCATGTGGAACCAGTATCTTCTCTCCTAATCTATTTTCTTGACAAGTAAAGCTTGAATAATTTGACTAACATTCTTTTCACTAACTTATCAACCATAAATTTAAAGCATGTTCAGCTATGATTAGGCTAGATAGATGAACAAGACATCATTTTGTACTAGTAGTGGCATTTAGACTTTCACACTTTCAGTATCACTGTTTTTTGGGCATGGGGCTGTACCTTCTTTTTAGAATTTGCCCTCTTTTTCTACTTTTACTATGTTTTTGTGTTATCTCTCTTTTTGAATTTTTCCTTCGAACTATGGTATGTACAATGAGTAAAAATTAAAGCTAGGAATGTTTAAAGACGTAGTGTTTTAGTGTCCTGCCATTGACATGACCTCCAAATGTTTCAGTTCCATCAGGTTCTTGTAAAAAGAAGGCATTTTTTCCTATCGCTGAACTCATAATGAATGGACCTTTCCACAAGTTTTCAAACATACCTGTTTACCTTTGTTTTCTCTCCTTGAGTCCCATTTCAGCACCTTATCTCCAATCTAGAAATAATTTTCCTTGGTTCTTCTGTCAAATATTTTCTTTATATTTTCCTGTACTAACTATGTCATTTTGTACACCTCCTCTCATGTCTGATGTAAATGGATAGTTTGGTTTAGCCTCCTTTGCATGTCATTTTATTCTGATTGTAATTCTTGTAACAGTTTCATTATCGGGACTCCTAAAGATGTCGGGAAAATGGCCTCCATGCCATACAATAATTGATATGGAGACATACCAATTGATTTCTTGGTGGTTAGTCTATCAACGCATAGTGCATGCACTAGCTTTCCATGCCATGCCTTTTAATTTTGTTCCATAATTTTCTTAATGATATTGACCAGGCTTTTATTAGAGGACTCGTCCAACCCATTACCTTAAGGGTAATAAGTTGTGGAATGTCCTAATGTGATGTGATATTTATAGCATAATTCAACCATTATTTTGGATGTAAAGGCGGTTGCATTGTCCGTAATGATTTTCCTATGGCAACCGAATCTAGACATAATGTTGGTCTCAAGAAATTTGATAATTACTAAATCAGTGGCATTCCTAGAGGGGATGGCTTCTATCCATTTGGTAAAGTAATTAGTAGAGGTGAGGATCCTTTTTTGTTGGGTAGATGAAGAAGGGTGGATCTCTCCAATGAAATATAAACGCCATTTTTGAAAAGGAGCTTCAACAATGATCAGATGCAAAGGTAGAGGTAAAAGATTTCTCTTGCCATCAAATATTTGACATTTATGACAATTCATGACCAGTTTGTGGGTGTCGGATAAAAGGGTGGGCCAATAGTAACTGGATCTGAGGACCTTTTTAGCTGTGGTTTTCCAACAAATATGGCCTCCACATTCTCCCTTGTGCATTTCATGCATGATTTTTCCTGCATCATCCTCAAGAAAACATTTAAGCAGTATACCAATAGGATTATTCCAGTATAGAACTCCATCTAAAATTCATAATTTTAAAGATTTTTTTTTCAGGAATATTTCTTTTGTATTTGATAAGGTAGGAGGGGCATTAAGATAAAAAAGGACATAAATAATATCAGCATACCAAGGTTAATTTAAAAATACTTCTTCAACATGAGGAGTTGTGCATTCTTCTTGTTCTTCTAAAGAGTTAACAAAATTTATATCTAATGCTTGTAGATTTGTTTCAGCCATGAGTTTTGCAAGTACTTGTCCTTTAACTAGTTTAGTGGGTCTGACTTCTAGATCATATTCTAAAATAATGGCAATCCACTTTCCCCTTTTACCATCAGGATCCTGATTTAAGATATCTTTGACAACTATGTATGGAACAAAAGCAATAATATGAGAATGAAAAATATAAACTCGGAATTATTTCACTGCTTTTATTAATGCGAAGGCCTGTTTTTCCATGATGTTATATTTTAAGGGAGCATCCCTACAGGTTTTGCTGAAGAAGGGTATGGGTTGTTCTTGTCCCATCGCATTTTCATGTAATAACACTGTAGCCACAGTATGTTAAGATGCAAATGAGAAAACATAGAAGTCTTCGGTGAAATCAAGACTTATCAGAACTAGTGTTTGGGTTGATGTTTAACCAGTTCGAAATATTTTTTGGATTCCAAAGTCCACTTAACTCCTACCTCTTTTTTTAGCATGTTTGTAATATTTCTCAAGAGTTCTGAAAGGTTGGGGATAAATATTCTTAAGAAGTTGATTTTCCCACTAAAGGATTGCAATTCCTTAATGTTTCTGGGATGGCTGATTTGCAATATGCCTTCAATTATTTTCGGGTCTATTTTGATTCCTTCTTCAGAGATGATGTGGCCGAGGAGTTTTCCTTCCTCGAGACCAATTTTTTTTTTCTTGGGATTCAAAGATAGGCCATATATCCTACGCTTTTTGAAAAATTTTCTAAGGTGGACCATGTGCTCTTCATTGGTTTTAGAGTAAACAATGATGTCATTGATGTAAATGACTATGAAGTAGCCTATGTCTTCTGAAAAGGCTATGTCCATGGGCCTTTGGAAAGTGGCCCCCACATTCATCAACCCAAATGGAATTTTAACATACATGAATGTACCCCAAGGTGTGATGAAGGCGGTTTTGTGTTGATCACTTGGAAATACTAGCACTTGGTTATAACCAAAAAAAACATCAAGTAGTGAGATTCTCTTAGAGCCAACTACCTTTTGAAGTATGTGGTCCATTTTGGGCAAAGGATAGTTACATTTTAAGGAGGACCTGTTTAAGTTTCTAAAGTCAATGCAAAGTCTGATTTCTATGGTTTTCTTCCTAACTGACACAAGGTTGGAAACCCATTCGGAGTATCTAAGAGGAACTATTATCCCAACGTCATACATCTTTTTGATCTCTTGTTCAACTAGAGGTAATAATACAGGGTTTATTCTTCTTAAATTTTGTTTGAAAGGTTTCTGGTTCACCTTGAGAGGTATTTTGTGTTGAATAATGCTTGTGTCGTAATATTTTAAATCTTGGTAGCCTCATGCAAACACATCTTTAAACTCTTTGAAGAGCTCAATGTATTTATGTTTTATGTGAGGATGAAGGGTCTTAGAAAGTTTGATCATTTTAGGTTCCCCAGTGTTTCCTATGTTGTATTCCTCCACATTTGCCTCATTAGACTCTATCTTTGGTTTCTTAGCTACATCATTAAAATCGAACAGTTCTTCCAAAGGTGCAAGGCCTCTTGGTAATGTGTCATTCTTACAGTGTAAGACTTCAAGGTCTCTTTGGTCTAGGTCCTCACACATATTAGCTTTATAAGGATGTGTGATCAGATTTATATCAGCAAAAGAGGGAAAATCTGTTTTATGATCTCTATATTCAGTAGGGGCATCTTCCCCATGTTCTAAGCCAGGTTTAGTCAATGTAAATTCATTCCTATATTGTAGGAAATATTCAATTTGTTCTTCACCCTCAAATACCTGCCAATGATTAATGTTGTCGGGTACCGTAGGGAGATTTTTGACTTTGATAGGGTTTTGTTTATTTTCAAGTGATATTTTCCCATTACTGGCGGAAAAGGCGAGCTTGTTGGAAAGGCTATTTTGGGCTCAAGGAATGTAGGTGAGCTCATATTTCTTGAAATTTTTGCGGAGGTCTAGCACTGCATTTCTATATTCTCTTAATCTTGGGTTCTTGGCTGAGTATTCACCTTTGATCTATTTAATGACCAGCTCTGAATCTCCCTGGGCTGATATTTTCTTAGCTCCTAAGTCTTCAGGAAAGTGTAAACCGAGGAGGAGAGCCTTATACTTTGAAATTGATCCAGGTGGATATTGGTGGCCACTCGCCTATTCCACTTGGGGCCCCACCATTATCTCTTTCAGTTTTTTTCACAACTTACTATTTTTAGCAGTTTTTCAGGTCTTGAACTTCTGGAGCTATTTTGAAGCCCCAAACAGAGATAGTATGCCGAAGGTACGTCCATGGGAAGTTGAAACAAAAATTTACCCAAATGGGGCCCATAGTTTTGGCTCTTCATCTCCTAGGGTTAGGTTTTTGGACATTTATAATTCTCCATTGTTTCTCCATAATAAATAGGCCCTCGAGCCTCATTGTAATACAGTTTAGAGGTCTATAGTCACCACATCTCTTCTCTTAGATTCGCTACCAGCACCCTATATATTTTATTTCCATCATGTTTGTAAGCATATTTATGTGATTTGATATTAATGAAATGAAGCCTTATTTCTGTTGGATTTCTATGTTTATGGATATTTATGTATTATGTTATGTTCCTGCATAAATCTGGATCAATGGTATCAGAGCGGTCTGCTTTTTCTCGATTCTTCTTTGCATGTCCCCAACAAGGTCGGGGTATAAGGAGTTAGGGCTCGATCTGGTGGAACCTTTGCAAGATCAGCTTCGCAAACCCCGGCGAATGCCTATTTTGGACAAAAAGAAATATGAGAGAGCAATAGATCCTATCAAAATATTTCTCAAGGAGGCCCTCAAAAAACAAAGGAACGCGATGATGGATAACTTTTCCCAGATCCTTCAATGACTTCCCATCGGCGGCACATCTGAATCTAGCAGCCACTCTAGAGGCGTGACTCCCTTTAAGGTACAAGTAAACTTTGACATTCCCATATTTGAGGGTCAAATAGATGGAGATGCTGTAAATAGATGGTTGAATCTATTAGAATGATATTTCTCAGTTCATGATTTTTCCGACCGGGAGAAGATTATTTTTTCACTCCTCAAAGCTACCCCCCATGTCAAGGACTGGTGGGAAACCTACTGTGAGAAAATGAATGAGACAGAGCTCTCTCTATTCTTAGTCGTACCCACTTGGAATTCATTCCGAGATGCCATCAAGGAACAATACTATCCCTTGGGGAGCTGTCATGCTCCTAAATTATCTTCAGCGAATTGGAACATTAATTTTTCCTTACTTATTTTGTATTTCATGATTAATGAATAAATTGTGAAGGAGGACATGTAAAACTCCTAAAAAATAAGAATAAATCAATGCTTATGTGAACAGAGACATATATGGGCTATTTAAATTATATCTTGCAGGTGTGAAAGGGGCTAAATCACAAGAGGGCATCTTAGACTGCGCAATTCTAGAAGGAGCTTCTAAATGTGAAAGGGGCTAAACCAATGAAGTGGTTTATGGTTTTGCCAAGACTCCAATATTATAAAAGGAGGAGGAGAGAAACAAGAAAATGTTGTTGATGTTATTTCGAATTTGAGGTTGCTTGGGCAACTTGAGTTCTCTTGGCTGTTTAGCAGAAGGGAAGAGGGTTTCCTATTTAGGAACCCTCTCTCCTTCCATGGAGTAGCTCTTTGGAGGATATTGTGTTGCATTTCTCCACTATCCAGCATTTTGTCCAAGCTTAATCTTGCATCTACAACACAGTCTTGTTTAGGGTTGAATTTTTCATCAGAGTTGCAACAAGTGGAGACTAGATCTCTCCAGATCTAGGGAGTTCTAGCACCCCTTGTCATTGGGAAACTCACCTATCCCATTGATAAGCTGGTTTTAGACTCATTGGGCTTCAGATCTACATCTTGGCATCAGGCCAAACCCATTCTAGAAGAGGTAGTGCAATATTTTCCCCTAAACTGCGTTATTTTCATATCTACAGCTACTGGGTGTTTTGTCAGTATTTTGGAGGAGAGATCTCTGGTGTTAGGATTCTTCCTCTCACTATGGTGATCCATGGATTGGCCATCCAATCCATGTTAGTTTCAGATATGATCTGTCATAACATGTTATTATTCAGAAATTTCTGAATCATTTTGCAGATCTGCAATTCTAGATCTCAGATCTACTTTCGGCATTTCATGTTTTGCACAAAACCCCAAGGGGAATGTATAGATCAAAATTTATTGTAATTATTTCTGTATTAGATCTATATTTTTATGTAATGATATGCTTCATATATGAATATTAATGAAACACTACTTTAGCCCCAGGAAATGACGTTTTCATGGTCATGCAGTCTTTTCTTATGTGTTGCAGCATCTTATTGTGGGGTTTTTCCTTATGAAAATGCTTGTTTTTCTTGGTATAATCCATATGATTTCTATTCTAAACTTGCATAATTATATTCATGCATAAAATCACTAAACCCTTCAGAAAATCATGCTGATGAAGCTTCATTCCAATCTGCATACTTGAGGTCATGGGGAATCAGGGTTTTTCTTGACTAGTCGGGAAGGAGGAATTGTTTAACATAGAAAAACAAATTTTTTTGATCTGAAATTTTTCATGGAAGTTCCATATAAAAATATTTAACATATACCAGATCCGTTTCAATTATTATTATGCAGATTTCCTATTACATCCATTTTAGTGCATAATTCCTCACTTTTCCCCACTATTGGATGAAGGGATTGAACATATTTCTTGCTTATATAGTTCAAGATCTATATTTATGTCTGTTACATTGGTTTCAATTCTTATTCTTCAATTTAGGATAGTTATATAGTTTCCAAATTGCTGCAATCCCTTATTTTGGCAATTTTCAAGGCAACTAGGTGTGGGAGATTTGTTTAACCCACCTAGAGTGATTTGTTTGAAGCCTCCTCCTGGATTTCGGTCTTAGATAATCTGATATAAGGAATCCAAGGGATTTTCTGAGCTACTGTAGCATACATTCCTAAAAAATACATTTTTCAATCTTGTATTGCTGAGAAATCCCTCTTGGGGATATTACCCCTCGACAAAGTTCTATAGACAAATTCTGTATAGGGCCAGATAGCCTCTAGATCTCACCCTCCTTTCAGAGGTGACATATCCAATAAACTCCCCTACATTCAATCTCTAGAATAGATCAAGTTTTTGATTGGTAATGTTTTCCAAAAAGGATTCTCATTTGCCGGATTCATGAGCAGTTTCTGAAAAGGAACATTATAGTGGTATCATAGCATGATGTTTGGCTTAACCTGTGAGATCAAGCTATCAAAAGAAGCAAGAATAAAACTAGAGAGAAGAAATATGAAGGAGATGAGTTTACTCTCATCAATCTTCAGATCCAGTGAAGAGATTGTACAAGAAGAAGAAAGTAGAAGCAGTGAAACTTCCAGGAAGTTTCAAGAACAAGAATATCTTCTGATCAGATCTCCGAGATCTAGACATGAGGAAAATTTTGAATCCTCATCTCATGGATATGTGCACTTAGCCATATCACTTAAGCCTCAATGTTCTGTTAGTGACTTCTTCATGAAGAGGTAGAAATAAAGAGTGAGTTTGTTGGATGCATTGCCAAGGGTCAAATCTCCTTTGGGTGAAGGATCCTCTTCTCAAGAGGGAAGCATGAAGGTTTATCCTTCAAAATATGACCAAGATATAAGTTCTCTTGTTAATGTTGAAAAATTTTCAGTTTTGAAGAAGGGGAGAAGGCAAGAGGTACTAACGTAGTCACAACAAAGGCACCTCAAATACCTCATGAAGAGGAGAATGGAGCACTTGCTCCAAGGAGGGAAACCCTTGCATTCTTGCAAGGAGTTCCAAAAATGTCTCACACATAAATATCTTCGCACAATGCATGGGAAGCATGTATTATCATTACCAAGTGGTGAGATCTTGAAGGTAGAATAAGGAAGAGAGGAGGAAGAGCATCTCAAGAAGAAGAGCATACGCCCTTCTCTGTTCTAAGGGTTGGAGAAACAAAGAAAGCAAGAGAACCCAAGCAGAAATGGTGGGGGAAAATATGTCCACCTACATCCACATTATTCTCTATGCCTTGATGTCTCCTTGCAAAGAGGAATTCCACCAGGAAGACCTCCTGATTGGAGGATAACTAAAGTGTTCTCTCAACTACGGGCAACATTTTCATATTTGGCTAAGAGAGGAGCCTTGAGAGAAGCAAGCACAGCACAGAGTATCTTCCATGAATTCAAAAAGTGGTATGCAATTTTCAGAATAAAACATTTCTATTTTCAATTCATTGATCTGCACTGAGAAATGAAGAAACAGAAATCTATGATGGTATGGGTATGGGGGCACATGGCACATCCAAGCCTTTGGAACAACTCATTGTTTTCTCATTGATAGAGGAGATTTCTCAACATGGCAAGAGGGTCTTAAGACTCTTGCATGCAGGGGCCAAATTGAGGAAGTATTGGAAGGCAAGAACTTTCCAAGGGGGAGTTGACTTCCACATGCTTCAATCTTGTCTTGGGCAAGATCAGCTGCAAGGGAGGCAGCAAAAGGAAAGTTTATGGGGCTCTAACATGTGAACTTGGCACCAATTATGTCAAAGAGGAGGTGCACACTCATATGGAGGAGTTCATGGGCCATTTGTTAGATGAGGAGGAACATATATCTTGGGAATAATTATCATCTACACTTCCTTATTCATTGAAGTGTGAGAGGAGGTTCACCCATGAGTAGCCTTGCTGATTTTGAACAAGTATATAATGAATATTATATTGCTGGATCTCATGATGTATAATTGTATTTTTATGACACTCATTTGTAGGGCTTTGCTCCAAGAGGGAGCACTATTTATGATGGGCTTCATGGACCACTTGAGGCCATGAGCTATGATGATGATGATCATCCTTTGAAGAAACTTGGAGGGGAGATGCTCTTTCCATGGTGTGATTCTTCTACACCAACTTTTATGCACCTTCTCCAACCATGCAAGAAGGATGAGGCAACAAGCAAGTGTTGGAGAGGACACTTGACACTTTCTATTCCATGGCAGTGAGGGTAAGACTGCGCTAGTTGCACATGAGGGAACACCTCTCTTCTCATTTATCATACATGGTAGCTAGCATGATTCTAATCATGATTCCTTATGTTGAAAATGTTCTTACTCTTGGGAACATGGTTGGAAAGGAGGTACTTTAGTTGGGTGTGTCCTTGGGGAAGGAGCACTCCATTCTTTTTGCATTGCATGCTTCCATGAGAGCATGAGATTTTGTATGGCCACTATGATAGATCACTTGCCTCTTTGTAAAGTGAGCCATATTTTTGTTGGTAACATGCCTCTCATATGTATTGGGGAGGAGTTCTTCTATGGATTTCCAAGCTGGGAGGTGATCCACTTCACTTGGATGATAGCATGGAGATGGGAGTGTTTCATGGATCATGAAAATCCCCATGATTGTCATCACTTCTATCTTGAGGAGGCCATGGATCAGCATGAGGTTTCCACAACAACCTTCCATTTCTTCATGATGAGAGCCCTTGGGTTTATTCACCAAAGGCCAACTTGCATATTTAGGGAGTACCATTGGAAGA
Source organism: Pinus albicaulis (assembly GCA_034641835.2). Lineage (NCBI taxonomy): Eukaryota > Viridiplantae > Streptophyta > Pinopsida > Pinales > Pinaceae > Pinus > Pinus albicaulis. The sequence goes on along the minus strand of CM076578.1, from coordinate 1,799,871,110 downwards.
AAAAGCTATTGCATAAGATTAAGAGCAATGGTGGAGACTAATAGATGAGGAGGCCAAAAGAGAATAAGGGAAATTTTTGCAGCACCCTTGCAGTTGCTTGAGGACAAGCAACATTTGGGAGGGGGAGACTGTAATGTTCCTAAATTAGCTTCAGCTAATTGGAACATTAATTTTTCCTTATTTATTTTGTATTTCATGATTAATGAATAAATTGTGAAGGAGGACATGTAAAACTCCTGAAAACTAAGAATAAATCAATGCCTATTTGAATAGATACATATATCGGCTATTTAAATTATATCTTGTATGTGTGAAAGGGGCTAAAACACAAAAGGGCATCTTAGACTGCGCAATTCTAGAAGGAGCTTCTAAATGTGAAAGGGGCTAAACCAATGAAGTGGTTTATGGTTTTGCCAAGACTCCAATATTATAAAAGGAGGAGGAGAGAAACAAGCAAATGTTGTTGATGTTATTTCGAATTTGAGGTTTCTTGGGCAACTCGAGTTCTGTTGGCTGTTTAGCCAAAGGGAAGAGGGTTTCCTGTTTAGGAACCCTCTCTCCTTCCATGGAGTAGCTCTTTGGAGGATATTGTGTTGCATTTCTCCACTATCCGGAATTTTGGCCAAGCGTCATCTTGCATCTACAACACAGTCCTGTTTAGGGTTGAATTTTTCATCAGAGTTGCAACCAGTGGAGACTAGATCTCTCCAGATCTAGGGAGTTATAGCACCCCTTGTCATTGGGAAACTCATCTATACCATTGATAAGCTGGTTTTAGACTCATTGGGCTTCAGATCTACATCTTGGCATCAAGCCAAACCCATTCCAGAAGAGGCAGTGCAATATTTTCCCCTAAACTGCGTTATTTGAAGATCTACAACTACTGGGTGTTTTGTCAGTATTTTGGAGGAGAGATCTCTGGTGTTAGGATTCTTCCTCTCACTGTGGTGATCCATGGATTGGCCATCCAATACATGTTAGTTTCATATCTGATATGTCATAACATGTTATTATTCATAAATTTCTGAATCATTTTGCAGATCTGCAATTCTAGATCTCAGATCTACTTCCGACATTTCATGTTTTGCACAAAACCCCAAGGGGAATGTATAGATCAACATTTCTTGTACTTATTTTTGTATTAGATCTATATTTTTATGTACTGATATGCTTCAGATCGAAATATTAATGAAACACTACTTCAGCCCCAAGACATGACGTTGTCATGGTCATGCAGTCTTTTCTTATGTGTTGCAACATCTTATTGCGGGGTTTTTCCTTATGAAAATGCTTGTTTTTCTTGGTATAATCCATATGATTCCTATTCTAAACTTGCATAATTATATTTATGCATAAAATCACTAAAACCTTCAGAAAATCACACTACCATTAGGGGAATTTTGAGGTCTAAAAAGGGCCTCCTAAAGAAATTATAAAATAATAGTGGAAATAATAAAATAAGATTTGATTACATCATCAAATTTTATAGGGAAAAAAGAAAAAACTATTTTTTCAACTCATATTTTCAACTTATCTCCCAAATATTTTACTCACATTTCGATTGGGAGTACTCATTGGATGTAAAATTTAATTCCTCATCCAAGGAGTACCCATGTTGCATACTTTTGATGGGTCATGCTACATGAAAAATGAGAAATAGATGAAAAACGTGATTGCAATCACATTTTTTATGTATTTCTCTTTTTTCGTATAGAAAGGTCCATAGAAATTATGCAACATGGGTACTCCTTGGATGAGAAATTAAATTTTGCATCCAACGAGTACTCCCGCTCGAAATTTGAATAAAAACTTTGGGAGATAAGTTGAAAATATGAATTGAAAAAGTAGTTTTATTATTTTATTATTTTTTAATCTTTTTACCCTTTCACTTAAAAAATGGTGAATCATCTCCCATGGTTGAAATCATCATCTTGAATCCTATTGGTTCTTATAAAGTTTATTTTTTTTGTACATTTTTCTTAGGAGGCCCATTTTAGACCTCAAAATTCCCCTAATGTGAAGCTTCAGTCCAATCTGCATACTTGAGGTCCTGGGGAATCAGGGTTTTTCCTGACTAGTCGAGAAGGAGGAATTTTTTAACATAGAAAAACGAATTTTTTTGATCTGGACGTTTCATATAACAATATTTAACATATCCAGATCTGTTTCAATTATTCTTATGCAAATTTCCTATTACATCCATTTTAGTGCATAATTCCTCACTTTTCCCCACTATTGGATGAAGGGATTGAACATATTTCTTGCTTCTATAGTTAAATATCTGTATTTATGTCTGTTACATTGGTTTCAATTCTTATTCTTCAATTTAGGATAGTTATACAGTTTCAAGATTGCTGCAGTCCCTTATTTTGGCAATTTTCAAAGATACTAGGTGTGGGAGATCTGTTTAACCCACTTGGAGTGATTTGTTTGAAGAATCCTCTTGGATTTCAGTCTTAGATACTCTAATACAAGGAATAAAAGGGCTGGTATAAGCTTCTGTAGCATACATTCCTGAAAAATGCATTTTTCAGGCATGTATTGCTCAGAAATCCCTCTTGGGGATTTTACCCTTCGACAAAGTTCTATAGACAGAGTCTGTATAGGACCAGATAGCCTCTGGATCTCACCCTCTTTTTAGAGGTGACATATCCAGTATATTTCCCTACAGAAAATCTCTGGAATAGATCCATTTGTTGATTGGTAATGTTTTCGAAAAAGGATTCTCATTTGCCGGATTCATGAGCAGTTTCTGGAAAGGAACATTGCAAGAGCTATGAGGACAAGTACATACAATGGACCATGCTGCGACAACAAAGGGATCAATATGTGCATGAGCTAATTAATCTGTTCCATACCCTGCGCACAAAGTTTGGTATCAAATATTTAGAGAAACATTTGGTGCTAAAGTATCGCGGTTGTCTGCACAGATACATTCAGGAGGAAATGGAGTTCCTAGACATCTCCTCGCTTGGTATGGCATACCGGTATGCTGCCAAGATTGTAGAAGAAATTCAAATAGAAGAAGCGAGACTTTGGATCTACAAATCAAATGCAAGGGAAAGGTTCCCCCAAACCACAGAACAAAGGACAAATCCAAGGCATGGCAACCCAAGACAACCTGCCAAAGACACAAGAAAAGAACAACACCGCGAAGCCAAAGAAGAACATGGGAAAGTGGTGTGAGTTCCATAAGAGCTCCAATTACAACACAAGTGAGTGTCAGGCCAAGTTGTCACAGGTGGCCGAGATGAGGGCTTCTGAATCAGATGCATGCTCCAACTCTGAATCAGAACCTGACAAGGTGAATGACAAAGGGAAGTAGATTATTGATGCACATCCCAACGCCATTGTTGCCACTATGAAGATCCAGAAGGAGGAACTAGAAGATCCAGATGAGGGAGAGCGTCTTTTCCACTCCCAGATGTGGGTAAAGGGTTCCCCGCTACGGTTCATTTTCTACAATGGGAGCCAAAAGAACCTCATTTCAGTAGATGTCGTGAAGCAGTTGGGCTTGCCGACCACAGCGCACCCACAGCAATACACCATCGGGTGGCTTCACCAAGGACGGGATCTTCGCGTCAGCCAACATTGTCACCTTCCCTATAGCATCAATCCCTTCACGGATGAGGTATTGTGTGACATTGCTCCTATTGATTTTCTGATGTATTATTAGGCCAACCATACTTGTGGAAGCAACATGCTCTATATGAGTCCCGACCTCGCGCTGTTATTTTTACTTTGGGAAATAAATTTTACAGGATACCAGAGGTACCATCGCCTCCCAGTATCTCTTTGGTTACTATAAAACAATGCAGTAAGCTCATTTCCCAAACCAGGAAATTTTTTTTCCTGATGATCCGCCCCCAGGGCAAGAAGAAGACTGTGGCCATGACCTCTAGACATGCCTCCTCTACACGACAACGAAAAATGGAAAAGGTTGTGGAGGAGTATAGGGACATCTTCACCTCACCCACAAGGGTGCCTCTACATTGTCAGGTCAACCACCCCATTGACCTAACCTGAGGTGCGCCACTACCCAATGGACCGATCTATAGGCACTCTATTCTAGAGAATGAGGAAATCAAGAGGCAGATTTAGGAGCTACTGCAAAAAGGTCACATCTGGCCAAGTTCATCACCTTGGGGGAGTCCGATCATGTTGGTACAAAAGAAGGATGGGACTTGGAGACTCTGTATTGATTATCGGGCGTTGAACAAGATCACTGTCTGGAATAGGTACCTGATCCCATGGATTGATGACCTTCTAGACCAACTCAAAGGGGAAAAATATTTCAGCAAGATCTACTTGAAGTCTGGGTATCACCAGGTACCAATTGAACCCTCTGATGTGTGGAAGACTGCCTTCAAAGCCAAGGAGGGCCTTTTTGAATGGCTTGTCATGCCTTTCGGATTGACAAATTCTCCTGCAACCTTCGTGAGGTTGATGGAAGAAATCTTGCGTCCATTCACTAACTCATTTTTAGTGGTATACTTGGATGAAATTATTATCTTCAGCGAGACTTGGGAAGAGCACCTCCACCACATCTGAGAAGTCCTCCAAACACTGCGGAAACACAATTTGTGTGTCAATTTGGAGAAGTGCAGTTTTGGCATGACCTAGGTTCAATATATGGGATCCATTATTAATGAAAGGGGGGCACATGTGGATCTAGCCAAAATCCAAGTCATTTGGGATTGGCCAGCCCCAACCACCCTAATAGAGCTTCGCAGCTTTCTGGGTCTTGCTAATTTCTAGTGCAGGTTCGTGTTGGGATTCTCTCATATCACTTGGCCCTTGAGTCAAGTCACCAAGAGAGGAGCGCAAGCAAAATTCTGTTGGTCGGAATCTCAATAGAAGGCGTTCGTAGAATTGAAACATCGCCTCTATTCTACCCTAGTGCTCACATTACCAGACTTGCAACAACCATTTGAGATTGAGACAGATGCCTCTGACTATGCAACTAGGGCAGTTCTTAATCAACAGGGGAATCCAGTGGCATATCACAGTGAGACATTGTCCAACACAGTTCGAAAGTATTCCACTTATGAAAAATAAATGTATTCCATTGTGCAGGCTTGTCGACAATGGAAGAATTACATTTTGGGGAAGGAGACAATCATCCACACAAACCACCGACCCTTGTAGTTCTTACAGACACAAGGGAAGTTGCAAAACGATCGCCATCAGAAGTGGTACACATATCTGCAACAATTTCATTTGAACATCAAGTACAGGAAGGGTAGCACCAATAATGTTGCATACTACCTTAGCCGACCTCCGATCATAGGCATGAGACTTCTGATTGGCCGCTTCTCTACAAGAGAGATCCAAAATTCAGCAACACATACAAGGCACTCTTGGGGGGTATGCAAGTTCAAAATTTTCACCTCCATGATGCACTATTATGTCACCTAGGACATCTTTGTGTTCCTTCAAGTGAGCGTGCCAAGATGATATGGGAAGCACACTATAGTCGAGTCACTGGGAATTTTGGGGTCGAGAAAACAGTGACAGTACTGCAGAAGTATTTCTATTGGCCAAACCTTTGATCGGATGTTGAGAAGTACATCAGATCCTGCACTACATGCGCCATTGCCAAATTGACCATCAAGAAGCAAGGGCTCTATACTCTACTACCTACCCCTAGTCGACCTTGGGAATCCATCTCCATGGATTACATGTCAGGCCTTCCTTCTACTAAGCATTGAAACGACTGTGTTTTTGTGGTCATCGACAAATTCTTAAAGATGGCCATTATGGCGGCCTACAAGAAGAATATCACAGCAGAAGCCATTGCTAAACACTTCTTTGAACGAGTGTGGGTGCACTTTGGGATCCCACAATATATCATATCAAATTGTGACAGTAGGTTCCTCATCACATTTTGGTCTAGCCTCTGGTCAATGTTGGACACCAAGCTCACCAAGTCCACAGCTTTGCATCCCCAAACTGATGGCCAGACAGAGGTCATCAATAGGATGATTGTACACATTCTATGCATGTACAATTCAAATCATCCACGCACATGGGATGAGCGCATTCCCTATGTACAACACAGTTATAACCGGGCTCTCCATAGCTCAACCGGCCACAACCCCTTTCAGGTGGGCTTGGGATTCTAGCCACTATATCCCATTGACATAGCCATGCCATTTGCAACTACTCAGGCCAATTTGGCTCATTTCTAGTCTGAAGCTTACAAAGCGAACAACTTCATTGAGCACATTCAGCACATCCGCCAATACGTTCATGGCATATTGGATAGAGCCAATGCTAAGTACAAGCAAAGACATGATCAACATCGGGTGCCACACAACTTCCAGGTGGGCCAAAAAGTGTGGCTACATTTGTAGAAGGAGCGCCTCACTAGACCCCAACGCAAGATTTACCTGCTCCAATATGGGTTGTACACCATCACCAAGGCTATAGCGAACAATGCCTTCGAGCTCAGTATTCCAACATTCCTTGGTCTACAACTAGTATTCAATGTAGACCACCTTCGTCCCTACTTCCCACCTCTAATGGACACCTTTGACATTGCAGAAGAACTCACACCAAAAGAGTTAAACCTAGACTACATGGAGTAGGCCACCACAGACTGTATCATGTACATGCAAATCAAGAACACTCACCGACAAAAGATCCAACTGTATCATTTTGTCAAAGCTGGCCAACTCCTGCACCAAGGTAAGTGGTTCACCAGGGACCAATTTCAATAGAAGTTTCCACATCTCATGGAGGAACTCAATGCAATGGGGACCATTGCTTCCTAAGGGGGGAGGAATGATCCATGTGGATATTGGTGGCCACCCGCCTATTCCACTTGGGGCCCCACGAAACTCAATGCAATGGGGACCATTGCTTCCTAAGGGGGGAGGAATGATCCAGGTGGATATTGGTGGCCACCCGCCTATTCCACTTGGGGCCCCACGATTGTCTCTTTCAGTTTTTTTCACAGCTTACTATTTTTAGCAGTTTTTTAGGTCCTAAACTTGCAAAGCCATTTTGAAGCCCCAAACAGAGATAGTATGCCGAAGTTACGTCCATGGGAAGTTGAAACACCAATTTACCCAAACGGGGCCCATAGTTTTGGTGCTTCATCTCCTAGGGTTAGGTTTTTGGACGTTTCAAATTCTCCATTGTTTCTCCATAATAAATAGGCCCTTGAGCGTCATTTTAATACAGTTCAGAGGTCTGTAGTCGCCAAATATCTTCTCAGAGATTCGCTACCATCACCCTAGCTATTTTATTTCCATCATGTTTGTAAGCATATTTCTGTGATTTGATATTAATGAAATGAAGCCTTATTTCCACTGTATTTCTATGTTATGGATATTTCTGTATTCTGTTGTGTTCCTGCATAAGTCTAGATCAGCAATGTTATTAGTACATTGAAATTCGAACCTGTAAGAATGGCCTTAATTTGTGTTATGTATCCAAACACTAGCCCATGAACCGGCCTTGCCACATGAACCATCAAAGCTCATGTTTCAAAGTGTTTCTATTTCATTTTTATCACTGAGTTGTGGTTTAGGGTTGATAGAGTTTTGGTTATCATTTTCCTCATTCAAGGGCGAATATGAGTGTTCTGGTGGGCCTAGCTCTTTCTCACTTCCTTTTACTTGTGCACTAATCTCACGCTCATTATACAAGATAAAAGAATCTAAATTTGAATGTATGGAATAAACTGGGGTGTTGTTCGACCTATCTAGGCTACTCACCATATATTTCATGTGGGTTTCTCGGTACAATCTTTTGGTTTGATTGAAAACGAGGATAGTATCATAAGACATGTCAAGTTGGAGGTTTCCCAAAAGCTTAGCTCCCAAATATCGGGACAAAAGCATGCCATATTTTGGGGGAATGTCAGCCACGACTATATCCATGACCAGGCTCTTAGTAGGAATTTGTGCCAGATTGACACATAAGTCCTTGATCAGTCCTAAGCATTTAAATCTGCTTGAATCAAAGGAATACAAATCTTTGTAGGGCCTAGTTATTTCTAGGCCCAATCTTTCCATCACTACCTTCGGCATGAGGTTGTGAGAGGCAAGAGAGTCTAGCATGGGATTATGTAGGATTTTTTCGTGTATTTTTAGGCTAACATAGAATGGGGGAATGGTTCCTTCCTAGTATTTTCCATCTACTTCGGGTCCAAACAACAACTCTAGTTTATCATCTGTCAAATTCAAAGTGTTGGTATCATTTCCTATGTTCAAGACTTTCAAGAATTAGGAGCGCTACATGTCCTGAGCTACCATTCCAGTGAGAGGGATGGTTATTTTGATTTTTACGATCTCTCCTTCAAAACTGAAAGGTAATTGAGTTTTAGACATATTTACATCAGTTTTACCATAAATTTCTCCACATTTTTAATTTGTTGATGTTGATTCGGGGCTTTGGTAATTAGAGTTTTATCAGGGCCACTAGCAGAGGTGCTAGGATAGCTTGCACCAATTCTTGATTGGCTGGTTTTATTTGTGTTAGGATCAACTATCTTAGACATGGTTATGTTATTGTTTGTTGTTCTTTTAGGAATGCTTTCGGGAGTTTTATTAACAAAAATTTCTAAGTTGTTTTTCCTAGAGTTGTCTTGGTTATTCTTACCCCTAAGATCATATTGCCTATGGACTTCCATTATGGCATTTTCTAATCCCAATTCACGATCTTTAGAATCTTCATAGCTTGTTTCATCTTGGTTTAAGGAGAAAAAAGCTTGTTCTTCTTCTGTGAGAAAAACCTCACCCTCACTATCAGAGCCTATTAAGTGTAGATGATATTCATCTGGTTGTTCAATATCTCTTTCCCCTTAGTCAACATAGTTATCTTGGAAGGGTAGCCTGATTTTTTGATCATTTTCCCTTGGTCTGTTTTGGGGTAGGTCTCTTCTAGAATTTTGATTCCGGTTTCTGTTTTGGGGATTTTTTTGGTTGTCCCTAAGGGGTGTTCTTTCATTTATGCTTATTCTTTCCATCATTCTCTCCATGGTCCTAAAATTTTTTTCCATCTTGGAATTAGATGAAGAGGTGGAGGGCATGGTGTCGTATTTGTATGTTACCCTTTTTTCCGATCTTAGCCTAGCCCTTTTTTCAATTAAGTTGGCTTCTACATTTATAGATCCTTTTTGCATGTCTTATAAAGTAAGGGGCTCTCCTTCTCTTAGTTGATAGGAAATGTTGGGCTCAAAACCCTTTAGGAATTTAACTAAGGCCAGGCCTAATAGGGGTTTCATGTTCAGTGGTAGCGCATTGTAAACACTACAGAACCTAGTGCAATATTCTTTGAAACTTTCCCCCGTGCTTCTTTTGAGGTTGCTATATTCCGAGAAGATTTGAAGAGGGTTTTTCTTGATTTCCCATTTGTTTATGAAAGTTTGGTAAAGGGATGGGAGATCATGTATACTATTGGGAGTTAGGATTTTGAACTATTTCTTAGGATCTCCTCCTAGGCTTTAGGCGAACATTCTCGTTTTCATGGTTTCCTCTTCTACTTCCGTGTAGTCAAAAGCATAATTCATTCTATCTACATGTTGTAGGGTAGTAGTGGATTTAGCCCCTGTGAAGTGTGGGATTCTGGATTGGTAATCATTTGGCAAAGGTACCAAAGGTTGTGGTAACAGAAGGGGCACATACCATGTTGCCATGGTGGGAGCTAATGGTGGATTTATAAGTGAAGGATTTGCTCTATGACATGGAGAGGTTTGCACAGTGGTGGTGTGAATGGGCGTGGAGGAAGTACTTGGACCATTAAATTGATTCTAAGCAGACTTGGGGTGAAAAGAGATGAAGTGATGGAGAAGTTGTAGATCAGGTGGTGTGGAAGGAGAAGCTTATCCACTAGGACTCTGCTGCAAGTTTATGGGTTCAATATCGGTATGGTCAATTTTACTTTGTGACTTGGTTCTTAAAAGGTTTCTAGTATGGTGCAAGTCAAACTGGGGGTCTTGCAATTCTGTAATATTTTTATGTACAAATCTTGCTCTATGAATGATCCTGTAAGTAGATAAGTTTCCAGTTTCAGAAGTTTGCCACAAAATTTTTTCTGGGTCATCAACTGTAGTAGGAGGGTTTGGGTCTAGATGAGATATGGTATTGATTCTTTGCAGAGCCAGTTTTCAAATTCAAAATTTAGAGAGGTTGAAATTTTATGACTGCTTTTCGGAAGGTTGACCTCTCTGGGCACTATCAAACTTGCACCGTGTGCGACTAAGGTTCTAGATTTCCTAAGGTCATTTTGATGCAATCCTACAGGGGTATATAGATACTTTAGCAAAATTTAGAAGGCCTACTAGAGGATAGTGGAGTCACCAACTGGATATTTTTGGTTGTTTTGAAGATAAGTGTCTATGGTCCACCACCAATACTAAAAAAAATCCAATCTAGAAATGCTTTGGGGTTTTCTAAGTTTCTATATGTAGCCATAAGGTTTGTAAGAGTGTCCTATAGCTAAGTCATCATTTTTCTAGGATGGTGAAAAAGTTATATTCTACTCTTAGGCTATCAGTTAGGTTTTCTATGATTTGACTGAGATTTGAGAGTTCCTAAGGGATACCTAGGATTTTTTTGACTCAAAGTCCCACCTTGATCTCCATTATGTTAGTGAGCGGTGGGATAAATCCACAAAATAGTATTCTTAAGGGCTACTGAAATGTTTAGGGAAGTCTAAGTTTGTTTATTACTCAAAGTCCCACCGTGATCTCCATTATGTTAGTGTGGTGATGAGGTGGTGGATGAAACACCAGATACTATTATTCAAACTTGAGGGTATAAATAGACTTAAAATGTTTTCAGGAAATTATATACTTATAAGGTCCCACCATGATCACCATTCTGTCAGTGAGTGGTGGGATAAATCCACAAAATAGTATTCTTAAGGGCTGCTGACATTTTTAGGGAAGCCTAAGTTTGTTTTTTACTCAGAGTCCCACCATGATCGCCATTATGTTAGTGTGGAAATGAGGTGGCAGATGAACCACCAGATACTATCAGTCAGACTTGAGGGCCTAAAGAGTCTTAAGAAATTTTTAGGCAATTATATAGTCAGAAGGTCCCACCCTGATTGTCATTATGTTAGGGTCCCTTGATTTGGCAGATTGGCTAACCAAATGATAGGGTAACATCAAACCAGGCTTTGGATTCCTAGGACCTAGCATTTCTTGACTCAAATAGGGTTCTCTCTATTGTGCGATGGATGTGAACTTGTTCGCTTCAGATGTTTGATTTTAGGCTAGTTGTTTAAGTACATTTTGTTTGTTTGTTTTGGGTTGGGGTAAGATGATTAAGTAGGATAGGTGGAATGAGAGAATATCAAATCAATAGGGCTACGGGGTGAGATGAATTCTAGGGTTTCTAAATGATGAAGCGGAGTGTATTGAAGGGCTGATTTAGCAAGGTTAATGGATCCTTTAGGTGATGTATGAGGTGAACATTAAGTGTGGTGAAAAAACTAAGAGGTCTTATACATCTATAATTTGAAGCAATAACTCATGAGGTATGGCAAACCGTTAATCTCTATGAACAATACTCCAACTGATAAACATACAAGATGAACAATCCAATGCTTCATAGAAGCATTAAAACTCCTAACTTTAGAAATCCACCTTCAACTCTTTGAGAAAACACATAAGATAAACAAAATTTTCAATATATGGAGAGGGAACTCCTAAACAACATTTATCAAAATATCGAGAACTCTGAAACAAGTTTATGAGCATGGGAAAAAGGCAATATCAAAACAAGACATCTTTGCATTAAACTAATCAATTAGTATTCCATAGAAAAGCTTCACAATAAGTTTTTGAAAAATTTAGATAAGCAGCGCATGCCATGAATCATATTTATAAGCTAACATACTAATCATTCATGAAACAATGAACAATTTTTAGTGGGCCTAATGAGAAATCAAGAATTCCTTAAGATGACTAAAAGAAGAAAACATCAAAACTATAGCAAAAAGGAGGTTTGAGGTGCTTCCATGAGCATATCTCAACCTATACTTTTCTGATCTATAGCAAGAAAGAAAAATGAAAGAAAACAAGGACAAGAAAACACTGACAAGTTAGAAAAACATCACTATTCACCAAGCTATGGAATCCTGCAAGCAAGCTTATTCAATATCAAGCCACACAAGCCATTCATTCACTTCATAAAGCCAAATATCTTCTCCAAGCTCATAAACCATGTATTGCTCTATAACACATCAAGTCCCAACTCTTTACAATGAATCCTCATGGCTTATATAACAAGAAATGAGGAAGAGATCTCACTAGAGTGTCTAGAAGCCTATTGGCCAAAAACAACTATCCTAACTTGTCATTGAGTCCTTACAAAGTCCAAGGCACAAAATATATTCCAAAATATCTTTTCCAGACTAAAATAGAAAAAACATTGACTTTTAGGCTCTGAAATACATGATTAAAATTTCCTAACTCACATTTTCTAAGTTACACACAGGAACACAACATACTTCTCAAAAACTTGAAAATTTTCTAGAAGCGCAACACCAAAAAAGGTCTTTTTGCAACAGAGTTTTGGAGGCCTTCCCAATGTTTAAAAAGGCTTCGTGATGGCCCGTTGGAAAGATGTGGATGTCTAATTTAAAAATATACCTTTTCTTCCTCAATATAACCTCTGAAAGTTTCTCCAAAATTGGAAAAAGCCAAAGCTTTCAGGAGCGTGGCACCTACTCAAAAAAGAGTGCAGAACGGTGAAAATTGGGTGTTTTTGACCCTTTTGGGGGACCAAAACAACTCCAATTGAGCTGAGATTTGGTGAGGATAATCCTCTCATGATGGGGAATCCAAAAATGTAAGATTATACCTCTAAATATGCCCTAGGAAAAAGTGCAGCACCAGGGGTGTTGTGTTCTTAGGCTTGAAAATTTGCAAAAAACAAAAACTTGGTCAATTCTCCCCAAATTTTGTATGTAGGTGCCTCAAGGGTCCTTAGAGGCCTGTAGAGAAAATTGGGCCAAAATAACAAACCTAGCTTGGTATTTTTCATCATTTTTTGTCTGGCCCTCATTTTGGTCAGTTTTGAGCTTTTGCCTTGCAAAGTGATTTTTCTGTTTGTAATGCTCAGTAATCCTTGTTTGAAAGTTCAAGTCTTTGTTTGCCTTCTCCAGTTTGGCTTCCAAATGTATATTTTCCCTTTCTAGCCATGATTTTTTGTCATGCTCAATTTCCATGGAAAGGATTTTGGTGAGAGGCAATAGTTGTGCTTGGGATGATTCTTCCTCTCTTTATGTTGCCAATGCTTTTCTAAGACCCATAGTCTTAGGTCCCTTCGTGGCTTGTCCATCTTCCTCATCATCTCCCTCATAGGCACCCATGTATTCCTCCAACTACACTTGTGACCTTTGAGCTTCTTTCCTATATTTGAGCACCCTTATTTCATAGATGGCCAATTGGCCACTCATTTGTTTGTTCTGCATTTGAAGGAAGTGAATGAGATCCTTTGATCTTTCTAACTCAACCTCCAAGTCTTTAATCTGTGCATTCCAGTCTTGTAGAAGAGAATTGACTATCCTTGTTTCATTTTCCTCATCACTATATATGTGAATGAGTTCAACTTCCCTCTCTTCTTCATGATTTTCTTCCTCTTCTTTTATTGTTTTCATGCCTTTGACCTTTATTAGATTTTTATCTTTTGTCTTCAATGGTTTTTTGCCTTTGTCCTTCACTGGTTATGTGACTTTTTCCTTCACTCGTTCTGTGACTTTGTCCTTCATTGGTTTTGAGGAGGAGAGCATGGCCCCTTTCCCTTTGGAGGTAGCAAACTCATGCCTCCTTTCTATTTTATAAGTGATGGTGAAAGGTGCCATAATCTCTGTTTGCAAACTTTGATCATATACAATCTTAGGACTATCTTCTCCTTGAAAAATTCTCTTTGTGTGTAAATCCTCCCTACCTTGCTCTGGGTTGTCCCTTTAATCAACATTTTCAACATCCTTCATGCTTTCATCACTAACAGGACCTTCAAAACTGCCATGTTATGTTTCTGCAGTGTTAGAGGCGCATATGTTGGTCATTTATTTACTTTCATTACTATCATCCTTTTGATCTTTTGGTCCATTGTCTTCATTGTCAATATCACTCTTTATAGCACTATGAGAACTGTTTTTAGTGTCACTGCTTTGAGCACCTTCATTTTTTTTGTCATCACTATGAGAATCATTCCCTTCTTTATTTGATGAGTCCCTTTGACTAATCTTTCCTTCACTGCCCTATTTATTATCTTCATTACTTGGCCCTTTGTAATCATTTCCTTGCCTATTGAAAACAACTTTAAACCCTATCTCTTTGTTGTCTGTGCCATTATTTTCACTGTCATTCTTGATTTCTTCATTGCTTTCATCATTTCTTTCATATGTCTCATCTCCACTGTCAGCATTTTTAGTGTTTTCAGTGTCATTTCCATCTTCACAAGACCCACTGACTAGACTTGTTAGCTCATCATGGGATTTAGTAATCAGAACTTTGTTTTCTTGCACACTGTCATTTTCTTGAAAGGCCACCTCTGTTTTCGTGTCTTTAGAGCCTTCTTCTTCATTATGAGATCCATTACTTTGGCTCCCTTGACCATCATTTGTATCACTGCTTCCACCTATGTTTTCTTCTTCATCTACATCCTCATCCCTGCTACTACTTTGACTGTTTTGCTCTTGGCCATTGCTACTTTCTTCTTTCCCATCTCCCTCTTCTTCATTTTCTTCATTATCTTCATTTTCTCCCTTATCTTCATCATTTTTTCCCTTATCTTCATCATCATCTCCCTCATCTTCATCATTTTCTCCCTCACTTTTTTCTTCATGATAATCTCTCTCTCTCCCTTATCTTCATCATCCTCTCCCTCACATCTTTTTTCATGATCATCACTACTTTCTTCAAGGCCCCCACTATTTTCTTCAAGGCCATCACTGCTTTCTTCATGATCATATTTTTTAGGGGAAGGAAAATGAGGAGGGTTTGTTTGAGGGAATGATTTATGTAAAGAAGATGAACCAAGGTTAGTGGAGGATGATGGAGGCGAGTGAGGAGGATTTTGAGATGATGATGGGATACTTTGTAGAGGGATGGTCTGTGGAGTTGTGAAATCATCATGGGCGATAAAAACCTCCCAGGGAATGCCTTGTTGTTCTAGCTGGTATGAGACAATCACTTTGATGAGGGAATGGTGAAAGAGGCTAGACATTTGTTGGGAGGGAGGCCTTATTTGCATGATGGAGGACATTTTCTCAATGCTTTTGAAAAGGTAGTAGGGCATGTGTAATAGCTTGGTTCTGGTGAAATGCATGAGGATTCTAATATGATAGGAATAGACTCTGGAGAACCTATCTTCACAGGTAAATTATTTCATGATAATCTTCATGAGGAGCGTATAGCTGTCCAATAGATGAGAAAAAGGGAAAATAGTTTTACAATCAACTTGAAAACTGGGTTTTAAGAATGGATGATAATGGCTTAAGTCAAGATTTTTCTGTTTAAACCACCTTTCTCCAATGCCAGGTATACCAGTGGCCTCAGAGATGGCCCAGGTGGTTAACTCAAATCTTACCCCTGCTAGATGTAATTTATGCCTGTGAAGTTTTAAGGGAAATAACTTGGTCAACTGAGGGTGACTTTTGATCTCTTACACTTTGTTACAGAGCTCATAGCACCCTAGCTCTTGGAAACAGGAAAGAATAGAAGTGGAGGCTATCATTTATGTAGTTCTTATAGGTTCAAACCTATTGGGCATTCCTCCTTTCTTCTGTTGTTTTCTTTGTCTTTTCCCTTCATTAAGGTCAACAATCTCTTCTTGAGACATGGTGTTTTTCTTCACCCCTGCCTCAAAACTTTAAGGAGAAATGATTTGCTAGCAAAGTAATGTGGAAAAAGGGGTCAAAGAGATACTGAGTTTTCTAGTAAGGTCAATATACTTAGTAGAGAGTAGGTTAGGTGCCCTTTTTCAAGTTTTCCCTATGCTTTCTTTAACACAAACTTTAAACCTTCTTCATGCCCTTATCTCTTGTAAAATGATGAAGAGGTGGTAATAGTGAAAAATACCTCTTAAAAATGATTTCCACAGCACAAAACTGGCTTTGCTGAGCTTTCTGGGCCATCTGGGTGCCTCTAAATTCTTTTTCGGGTGGTGCTACATTTTTGTGGTAGGAGCGCAGCATCCTGGGCATGCCTGAATGAAGACTTGTTTAGCACTACACGCCCGTGGAAGAAGCATAGCATCCTGGGTGGGAAGGGCCTTCATGAAGTTTTGGGTGGTATTGGGGCGCAGTGGTAAGAGCACAACACCCAGGTGTCGGGTCACCCTGAACGTGGAGTCGGTTGAAGAAGTGGTGGCAGGGGCGCAGCACCAGGCAGGTGGCTCAGGAAATTTTTTGAAAATAGAGGTAGGAGCGCAACACCTCCAGGTGATCTTGCACGCATTCGAGCCCTCCTTCTGCATGTTGGGAAAAACTACAGGAGCATAGCACAACCCTACAGGTGCGCAGCGTGTAGTGGAAAATTGCATTGGCAAAGGCTACAGGCGTGCAACGTTCACTTACAAGAGCGTAGCACCATGAATTTTTTCCTGAGTATGCCTTTGGAAGTTGAAAAACTACACTCTGTCTTCCAAAAGGTTGAATGAGGGGGGTAAAAGAGGAGTTATCATTCTTTATACTCTTTTTCAAATAATTAAATTTGAAAACCCCCTTTCTAAAGTTCCTTTGCACTTTTTCTTTCTTTTGCCTCCTTTCCCTTTTGCCAATGCCTCTGACTGTCTTTCTACTGTCCCTTCTTTAACCATTGTCTTTCTTAGTACTTGGGAAATTGGTTAGATCTATGATGGCTCATGCTTTTTGTTGGAATAGGGTCTCCTATGAGCTACAAAATTGGTCCATTTTGAATACTTTTGATTAGATTTAATATAGCGCAAGGGTTTTGGGGTGGGTCAAAACCCCGAAAGAATTGTAATGGGTAAAAGGGTAAACCAAGGGTTTGAAAACCATAGTTTGTAGACCATAGGAAATTCTAGGCTAGATTATTATAAATAGAGGAAAATTTTTTATTGTAAGGTAGAGATTTGAAGAAATATTAATGTGAATTTTGTTTTAAGTTATCTATTTGGGTTTTTTAGGAAAGGACTCCTGTTGGCTGTGTGCACGGAGATCCAAGTCCAGCTGTGTGTGCAGGCCGGGAAGAGAATTGTAAGAAGGAATTGATGAATTGATGAATAAGAAAGGTTGATAGAGAAATGAATCTATGAGTAATATTTGTGTGAATCATTGGTAATTACTGCATTGTGTGTTTCCTGTATTTAAGCTGCAAATATCTGTGTAGGTGTGTTTTCTGTATCTAGATCTATTCTGTTCAGTTCATGTAATGTTGTGCCACTATCATAAAAGCATATAATTATAGATCTAGTACACATGGATGCGAATAGAGACCTGCTTGGCCCCACGAGGAACAAGGTGATATGGGTATCATAGGGCCAAACGCAGCTCTGCTTGCCTTACCTATCCTTTCTCAAGGTGTGGAAACTTGGTTCCAGCACCCTCCCATACTACTTCGAGTGAGACTTTGACCTACACAAGTAGGTAATTTCTGAAAGGGCCAGTAGTATAGCGGTTTGTTGGAAAACCTTGAGCTCCGAACCTAGGTCAGGACCCCTCGAGCCAACACCTTTTGCAGATATGTGTAGACTGATTTAAAACTATATTTGCCTCCTTTTAGGCATTGTTAACATGCATTTGACTGCTTTTTTGTGAGAAATCAAACCTTTGAAGTGAATTTTTGTCTCCTTCAGTGAAGTGGCATATAGTGCCTCAATATTTCTTCCTCTGGACCTTTTGGACCTCAGAATTTGTCTTTTGATTTGGTGGAATTGATGCCCTTTTTCCCAATATTTAGAAGACAGTCAGGACTTCTTTCAAAACCCTCTTTTGTTGATGAAGGAGTTTCTCTTTGCCACTTATCATGCCTATTTGTTCATTATCCCAATTTTTTAGTTTTTAGGGATATTTAGTAATACAAACAAGGTGTTGGACAGATAAGTTGTTCCTGCAGACAAGACAAACCTCCCAAGTGTCCTACGGATAGCTAGCAACAAATGTACAATTAAATCTATCTTTCTCTAGATATACCGTGATTCATAATTAAATTTTATAAAGGTTTTACGATCTTACCTTTGATCCAACGCTTATTTGTAGTAGTCATCCTTCAGTCGCCCGAAAGAGTTGCCTTTGAAGATCTGCAATCACAGACAAACAAACATCAAATAGCACCTGCATAGGATATATTCATAAATCATATCTATTATGGTGATCAAGGATCCATAAAATAAACCAATCAATTGATAGCTTATTGAGAAAAACAGACTTGTTTGTATTAACTTAAATAAGAAGAGTCTTACAACCGTGTCTGCCTTGATGTCATACACGCTTTCCTAGGGTCCAAAACAGGCATTTCCTTTACTCTGATAAGCCTTTAACTCTTCCAACCAAGATACATATAGGTATGTAATATTTCCCACATAAAATCTCAGCTAAAAGGATCTATGTTGCAACAACATTTCACCTTCAACAATACTAAAGCTTGAACTCATCAATTGTAACCCTTTGAGGCTACCCTATGCCTCTTTTTATAGGGAAAGAGAGGAGGTTACAGCTCCAAACAAGAAGGGATAGAATCCTCCTTCAAAGGGATTAGCTCCTTACATCAAGGGGTTAGCTCCTTAATGGATGGGATACATGAACTTGAAAAGAGCAGACTTTCCACAATATGAATGTTTATAGAAGCTTCCAGAAATGAATCAAACTGATTTTCTAGATTTTACTCGCACCTTTTTTAACCTTTTACAGGGGTCCGCACCTTTAATAAACAGAAAGTGTGTTTAGCTCCACATGATTTAGAGTAATAAAGTGCGGCACCACAGGAAATTTTAAGAGAAAGTGCAGTACAAGTGTTTTTAAGACTTTTATGAGCTTTTATCTTAATTTCAAGGCTTGAAATTTGGAACTGATGTGTTTAGAATTGCAAGGGAGAAATGTATGAGTGATAATGAGATCATACAGACAACAAAATGTTAAGGTGAAAATTTTCAGTGTAACAGATTTCCCCCTAAAGTGAGAATTCTGTAACAGATGATGAGTGAGTCTGTAATGTATGAAGAGTGAAGTACTTTATCATTTCAAGGATCAGCCTGTGGAAACCCCAGTCGGAACCCTGTAAAAACATTCAATGCGAAACATATATATATATATATATATATATATATATATATATATATATATATATATATATATATATATATATATATATCATCGTTGAGGCATGCATTACCATACTAAGATCAAAACTAAATAAACTTGTTCTGATACATAAATGAGTTTAACATTACATCAATAGTGTAGAAACAGCATGGGCGCAACCATCTGTAATGAATAGTCTACTGCATAATGAATAATAAAACTCCTCACACTTGGATGGTGGAAACTAGATCCAGGGTCTTGATTTCTGCTTCACAAACTAGTACGATTCTATCCATGCGATTAAATGTGTTGAAGTCGAACATGGTGGAAACCACTTGATTACCATTCAATGATGAACTGTTAACAAGTGTGAGAGAAACCACCAATAATGGCAATGGATCTTAAAGTACTCAGTACAATCCATGAAATGTGAATAAGTGATCTGAAGTCGAACATTTCAAGGAATCGTTCGATCGAAGGTCAATGATGCAACCTGTCGTTGAAGGCGAGAAACCTGCCATTAAGGCATGCAGATTTCAAGGTACTGACAGATTCTAGAAAAACTTCCTAGATGATGAACTGTCATCGATAGAAAGTGATATGTCGTAAGCAAGCTCATGACACGAAACCATAGATCAAGTTTTGAAGAAAATTTCTACAAGGACTGACTCAGGGATGGTCAATGCGAATGGAGACAAATGTTTGCAAATGAATGGTTTGTTTGACTGTTCTCTTGAACACATAACAACACTGCAGATGGTTTGGTGACAGTTTCCCTAAGCTAATACCAAGAAACCAGCTGAAGATATTCAATGTGTTTTGATTAACTGATAGGCAAAGGATTTCCCAACCCAGGTGGAAGTGTGAAAAAACGTGTCGTGTTCAAGAGTGGTGTAATGCTTTTACAAATCAAAGTGTAACAAATGAATATTTTTCTCTCTTTTCCCCCACCATTTCTAGCAAGTACCTCTTTATTTTTTTTGACAAGCTTGAGGAGGATAACATTTGCTTGTTTATAAGCTCATCCTTCAGATGAGTCCAACTTAGTTTAAAATCGAACCCTAAGAAGGAGTGGTCCATTTTTGTTTGAAATCGACAGGTCCTTTACTGTTAAATTTTAATGAGTCTAGTATAGGAGAAACTTGGTGTTTTTCATTTTTAGGGAGTCAGACGAAAAACCTAAGAAAAATCCATGGGTGTACTTTTTCGTAATTTTAGTCTCTCAGGCCCAAAAAAGGATAAAATAATGCAGGAGAGAACTCTATTGACCATGATTAGTCAATGTATACCTTTTTCATAAATATTCCGTTTCAATCCGGAAAAGGGGTAAACTTACACTGGAGGGATGACTGTTCATTTCCTTTAACGAGTTAGAATAGTCAAGTACTCGGCAATCTTTTCATTTTTAGAGAGTCTGAAAAGGGCTTAAAAGAGAACTCAAGATTTTACTTTTTCTTAAGTTTTAACAAGTTCGAAAAAGGGATAAAAATGTACTCATGGTTTTCTCTTTTTTCATAAGTTTTAACGAGTTTGAAAAAGGGATAAAAATGTACTCATATGGCCGAATTTCAATTTAATTTATGAGCAGGAAAATATGGAAAGAACTCGGCATTTTCATGTGTTTTACGAGAATGAAAGATAGCAAAATAATCTCGAGATTTTCATGAGTTTAACTAGTCTTGAAAATAATAACCGAAAGAGACTCGAGATAGGCTTCATTTTTACACAAGCTTGAAACAAAGAAAACTTTGCTTGAGATAGGTTTCATTTTTACACAAGTTCGAAACGTAGGAAAACTATGCTTGAAAATGGTTTGTTTCATTTTTACGCAAGCTTGAAACAAAGGAAAAAACATGCTTGAGATAAGTTTCAATGCCCCCCAAGCGTAACTTGCGAGAGAGCATGAGCCCCAAGCTTAATTTCATTCGATCAAGTAGACTACTGGTTACTAAAATCTGGATGGAATGAAGGTTCATTTACGAGATCAGATGAAACACTCGACTTGAACTAGGAGAGGATTTTTTTTATTTTTTAATGAGCTTGACACAGGAAAAGAACTATGCTCATGATGACCTGTTTCATTTTTTAATGAGGTTGATATAGTAAAAGGAACTATCCTCATGGACTACTATTTATAATCTACCTACATAACCTACTGATTCATTTTTTAATGAGGTTGATACAGGAAGAGAATTGTCCTCATGGGTCTGTTTCATTTTTTAATAAGGTTGACACAGGAAAAGAACCATCCTCATATCTACTCTCTACAATCTACCTACATAACCTACATGTTTCATTTTTTAATGAGGTTGACACAGGAAAAGAACTGTCCTCATTAGTCTGTTTCATTTTTTAACGAGGTTGACACAAGAAAAGAACTGTCCTCATGAATCACTGATTCATTTTTTAACAAGGTTGACACAGTAAAAGGAACTCTCCTTTGGCCCACTGATTCATTTTTAAATGAGGTTGACACAGTAAAAGGAACTTTCCTCTTTCTCACTGATTCGTTTTTTATCGAGGTTGACACAGTAAAAGGAACTATCCTCATACCTGATTCATTTTTTAATGAGGTTGACTTAGTAATAGAAACCATCCTCAGAAACTACTTATTTCTAATCTATCAATCTACTCTCTACAATATACCTACTGATTCATTTTTTAACAAGGTTGACAAAGGAAAAGAACTATCCTCATACTTGATTCAATTTTTAACGAGGTTGACTCAGTAATAGGAACTATCCTCTGTTCAACTGATTCATTTTTTAACGAGGTTGACACAGTGAAAGGAACTATCCTCATAAGAATCTGTTTCATTTTTTAACGAGGTTGACACAGGAAAAGAACTTTCCTCTTTGAAGCTTGTTTCATTTTTTTAACGAGCTTGACACAAGAAAAGGAACTATGATCTCGACTAAATGAATCATTTTTTAATGAGGTTGACACAGTAAAAGGAACTATCCTCACAATGACTTGATCATGGCTTCCAACTGGAAGAAACACATGTCAATGGACACACCTTGATTATGGCTTCCAAGAGGTCTTCGTCAGAAGGAAGAATAGTTCTCTGGAAGGAACACATGTCAAGGGACTAAAAAGGGATAGGAACATCATGTTAAAATAATCCCATAGGTTTTTCCATGTAAATTACTGGATCTAAGTCAAAGGAAGTCAAGCAAACAGTGAGAGGCTCGCTTGCATCGATAACTGAAAACATGGGACTGGTTGCCACATAATTAACCTGTGGCGGGGTAGATACCACTTTAGTATAAGGAACATTTAGGAGTGTGGAATTATTAGTAGTCGAATCAATACTAGGGAATGAAAGTTGGTCAACAATCACAATGTTTCCATTGTGAGGGAAAGACATCACACGAAAGAGTGTCGATACGACAGCTTTCATTACATAGACATAGTCTCGCCCAAGGAGTAAATTGAAATCCAAGGGGTCTCGAACTACCATAAGATCAATATAGACAATTTTACCTTCCAAAGTAATAGAAAACTTAGGAAGGATCCCTAAAGGTTCACTAACATTTATGTTAAAATCTTTCAGATTCTGTGTAACAGGCACAAGCTAAGTGGAAACCAAAGCTTTTCAAGCAGTTGAGGATAAAATACTAACATAAGCACCTTCATCTACATGTGTGCAGCATATATTCTTACGACAAGCCTACACAATTATTTGGAAAGGAATGGAGGAAGGAAGAAGAGGCTCTATCAGTCTATTCCAATCAAAAGAAAAGACCTCGATACTTGGAGGGGGTTTTGTATGAACATGTGAAATGCCCCCTGGCGTAGAAGAATCTGATGTAACAAGAAGAACCAAAGCTATATGAAGTTCACTCTCTTCAGGGAGAGTGGGATCAACCGAATGTGAAATCAAATTGACCACTTGATCAACTAATGGATCATCGACCTGAGTGATATCAGTTTCACTCTCCAATGGAAGAGTGGGATTGACTATACTTGGAATTAGATCAATCACTCCATCAGCTGATGGTTGGTTGGGAGAAATTTTACAGTAACCTATTGGAATTTTTTTCTGTGGAACAGTAAGGTTTTCCAACAATTTTGAGGCTTTATCTATGTAAGAGAAAATGTGAGTTTGATGACTCCCTTTTCATAATCTACAAGGAGACCTAACTTTACCCTTTTTCCCAGGAACCTGACTATCACTGGTTGATGGATCAATGGAAATTTGATGAGATTGTTCTGACCATACTTCCAAGACCTTTGGAATACCAGGACAATTGATAAGAAAGTGGTCACCCTTACAAAGCTTGCAAGGGAATTTGGGCTTACGATGCATGTTGGAGGTTTCCTCAACATTACTAACATTTGCAGCCATGGTTGGTTGGTTGACTTCTTTCTTATATTGCTTCCTCTTCTTCTTCCCTTTCTTCTTCTTCTTAGTCACCTGGTTACTGGTGTCAAGGCTTTTACTAAGCAAAGAGGAAGAAAGGGAGGAAGAAATATTGGGCGAAGAAGGTAAAGGGTCAACATGAGGTTGGTGATGTTGAGATGGTGAACTCTGTTGAGGTGAAGCATCCGGTTGAGGTGGAACAATTTGAGTATTTGAGGCCAACAAAGTTGAAAATAACCATATCAGTAAACCTATTGTAAATCCAGGTAATGACAATGTAGCCATATAAGGAGGACCAAATTTTCCAAAGCAAGGAAAAGTACTAGGATTCTCATTAAGAGGGATTCCTTGGTTGGTAAATCTTGGAGCAGCTGCCATTATATTCAACTTCAGTGAATTTTATTAACAATTTTAAACTAAAATTAACAATTGACAGTTCACACCTAAACAATTAAAACTCAAAATTCACACCTATGGTTTCTAAAAGTAAAAACAAACAAATGAACATGCGCTATCAAATCTAGGATTCAACCAACACAAAAACAGTAGATTCCCGCACAAAAAACACTAGTTGGTGATGAAATCCAACATCGTAGAATTTCAATGCAGAAATTGTGGTTGGAATAGTTATCCTGACAACCTGCTTAATGAAACAGACCAGTGCAAGTTTCTCCACTATGCCATCTCGAGTGAAGATAACCCTCCAGAGAGTCCAAGTGAGTCTAGTCGACGTCTACTCCAGGTACAGTGGGATCTTCCCTCCACCGTCACCTTGGGAAAGAATCCTAAATTTTATGGCCACTAAGGTCACCAATAGGAACACATATACCTGGGGGAACAGTCTACGATCTGATACACACGCAAGGGCAGAGTAACAAAGCTCAATCCCCTTGAAGGCTGCTTGACATAATCCAAGGTTTACCAACAAGTGACCCTAGGCTCCTCGAAAATGGTCAATCTGAGGTTTACCATTTTTAATACGTGTATATATTCTATCATTCCTAGTGAGGAAGGATTGATAACCTCACTGGTTCGGATATGATCTCGTGCTTGACTCCTTTAGGAGGAGCTTCCCAGAGCATACATGTAACAATTGGAATTTCCCTACCACAAGATCAATTACTTGTTTGTTTTATACTGTCTTGGAGAGTTAACTAAAATCTATTCCAAGACACTAGCCTAAGCTAAGTTGGTGGAAAGAGCCCTAAAAATGTAAAAACTACTAGATGAATTTTATTAAGCACTGTGTTTTTTAGGCTGTTATTACTCAAAGGGTAAATGGATATGAAACCAATGGTGTTATGACCTGACCCAAAACTGAATGCAATCGAATATGATAATGTAATATTTTCAATTCGATGAATCCTAACTAAAGTAAGGAGAGAGTTCCCATTCACTTCCAACAATGCAAAAATTGATAAATAAGAGAAAATCTAAAAAATTCTCTAATGCACTAATTTCATCAAGAAAAACTAATGCTAATCAATTCCAAAACAATTTTTATTTTTGTGTTTTTAAAACAAGCATAAAACATGTAAATTAAAATCAAAGAAAATTGATCTAAATCTATGATTGATTTTTCAGAATGTAAACTATGCAGTTGTAATCTATGCACAATTCACTTGAAAAGTATGCAAATGTAATCTATGCACATTTTTCATTCATGTTCTGAAAATGAGAATTCTAATTATGAAAATGTGATCTATGCAAGAGAATTCTCAAACACAAGATGATTCTAATGTAATTTAAGAACCAATGAAGTGTAAGTAAAGAAAATTGGGTGAGAGTTCCAAAGATCAAAAAATAAAAACACTCAAAGGCAATTAATACTCATACACTCATACACAAAAGAAAAAGGATGCAAAATTGTGAAAATACTGAGACAAACCTCCAAATAATGACCAAAGGAAATCAAATTAAGAATTTCTCAAAAAAGAGACTCAAAAAACCCAATTAACTTAACAGAGATTGATAAGATAAAAAATTTGCTGAAAGAAACTCATAAACAAGGATTTTTGACAGAAAAATACAGATATGGGTAGATGCTAAGAATCCTAAATTAAATCTAGACTAAGCCTGAAAAGGAAATTTTAAGTTTTCATAAAATTTTCCCAGGGTCAGCAGGCTCTAGAGTAAACAGGTGCGGTACCGCACTGGTTACTCAAGAAAATTGCAGAGATGACCGCACTGTGCGTGAATGCAAAGTGCGGAGATCAGAAAAATTCAAGAAAGCAAAACTTTTCAAAGTATAGAAAAATTAAACTAAGCCACCCAAACCAGTATACATCAATAAAGAACCAAAAAAATCATTTTCTCAAGTCAAAACAAAAGGAAAATAAAAAATCCAATCATTCCCTAGTGGAGTCACCAATTTTTTGGACGGATAAGTTGTTCTTATGGACAAGACAGACCTCCCAAGTGTCCTATGGACAACTAGCAACAAACAGACAATTAAATCTATCTTTCTTTATATATATAAGGATTCATAATTAAATGTTATAAAGGTTTTACGATCTTACCTTTGATCCAATGGTTGTTTGTAGTAGTCGTCCTTCAATCACTCGAAAGAGTTGCGTTCAAAGATCTGCAAGCACAAAAATACAAACATCAAATAGCACCTGCATAGGATATATTCATAAATCATATCTATTATGGTGATCGAGGAATCCATAAAATAAACCAATCAATTGACAACTTATTAAGAAAAACAGACTTATTCGTATTAACTTAAATAAGAAGAGCCTTATAACCGTGTCTGCCTTGATGTCATACAGGCCTTCATGGGGTCCAGAATAGGCATTTCCTTTACTCTGACAAGCCTTGAACTCTTCCAACTGAGATACATATAGGTATGTAATCTTTCCCACATAAAATCTCAGCTAAAAGGGTCGAAGTTCCAACAACATTTCACCTTCAATAATACTAAAGCTTGAACTCATCAATTGTAACCCTTTGAGGCTACCCTATGCCTCTTTTTATAGTGAAAGAGAGAAGGTTACAGCTCCAAACAAGAAGGGATAGAATCCTCCTTCAAAGGGATTAGCTCCTTACATCAAAGGGTTAGCTCCTTAATGGATGGGATACATGAAATTGAAAAGAGCGGACTTTCCACTGCAGGAATGTTTCTAGAAGCTTCCAAAAATGACTAAAAATGAGTTTCTAGATTTTACTTGCACCTTTTTAAACCTTTTACAGGGGTCCGCACCTTTAATAAATATAAAGTGTTTTTTGCTTTGCATGATTTAGAGCAATAAAGTGCGGCACCACAGGCAATGTTAAGAGAAAGTGTGGTACAAGTGTTTTTAAGACTTTTATGAGGTTCTCTTAATTTCAAGGCTTGCCATTATGAACTGATGTGTTTAGAATTGCAAGGGATAAATGTATGAGTGATAATGAGCTCATACAGACAAAAAAACGTCAAGGTAACAATTTTCAGTGTAACACAAGGCTGTCTTCAGAGTCTTCAAAAAGAAAATATGCATCTGAATTCATTTCTCATGTCCAATAAAGTTTGTAATGCTTATTTGGAGGGTTGGAGGAAATTATTTAACTTTTGTAACCCAAATAATTTTCCACTATTTGGTCGAATCATTCATGCATTTGCATTCTCAACAAAAACACACCTATTGTTTTATTCATGAGGTTGTGAGTGTTTTTCTTGATGTTAGTCTTACTCTTTTCCTCGCCTCATGGCCCATCTGATAGTTTTATTTGTCATTTTGTAGGAATGTTGCAAAGTGTAGCTATCCCTATACCAAATTCATGCTTGAGGTCAAAAATCCCTTCAATGATCTCTTTGACGTTTTGGGCAATGCTGCTTATGTGCCGCTGAACTTTTGATATTTGCAAAAACCTTTTGATGGGTAGTACTTCACTACGCTTATCATGAGATCATGGTCTCTCCTATATACTTCAGCTGGTTGTACCTTTTTATCAATTGTAAATACCTTCATGAGCTCTTTTTAGGTGTCCTTCTTCTCCTTTGTTCTAATTTAGACTAATCTCCAAGGCATTCCTACAGAAATGATTGGATATGATAGTCTATTCCTTTGCAGATTTTTTGTTGGATCAAGAGGGTGCCTTTGGAGGTTGCTTAAGTACATCTTTAGATAATGATAAACCTCAACTCTGTGTTCTCTTGAATTTACCATTGAATTCCTATGGAAGTAATGGAATTAGAACCATGATAGTGCACTGACCTAAGAAAACCTATTTGACTTATTTGCAAGGTTTTATAATGGGTTTCTGACTGAAAGATTGAATCATGGTTTTGAATGAAGATACAGGGTTTTGACACTCTAGTTATGCACCACCATCCTAGACAACTAGACAATTTTTATTTTCTTCAAAGGGTTTTTTATAAAGGACCTTTGAAAACACCATTTCTTGAGGTACATGGTGAATAGGGGAAAATGTTTGGTTAACTTGGTGAGACAAGGGGTAAGAAATAGAAATCTTAGGCAAAATGAGACAGAGGGTTATAGGAAAGGGTGGCAAATATAGAGAGAGTGGGGGACACTAGTCCATGATGGGGTTTTATCTGGATAAATAGTTTGGCCATGCTTGAACAGAGAGGAGGGATAGTGGAAATTTTCTCTTTGAGGAGATTTCTAGAAGACACAATGATTCTTGAATTTTGATTTCAATAAATCGGAGACAAAGCATTTAGTCATCTAAAACAGGAGAAAATTATTGATGACTAACACTTTGAAGAGTCTTTTAGAGTTGTCAAAAGTAGATTAGATTATTTATGTTTGACTTTATACCACTCTTGTTGTTTTCTTATATGTTTTCTTTATCTGAAAGTAGTCTTCTGATTGTTGGATTGTTGTCTAAAAGGTTATTTATGAAAGATTTTTCCAATGAGATTTATTTTTTTCCCTATCCTTTGGCTTGTTTCAAACAGTTACCTTAAAAGGATTTTCTTGTCTAAGTAGAGCTATAATATTCTTAACTGACTATAGCTTTGTTACATTCACAACTTCTTAATGTTTCATATCACAAACTAATCTAAAGAATCCATTTGATATAGTTAGCTTGCCCTATGAAAGCCCTTGCAGAGTTGATGAGCAATTAAATCCTTTTATGACTCCATTTCCAAATGGATTGATGTTTTCTCATAGTCTATCTATTTCAATTAAAACGTTCCCTTAGTCATTCACACCATTGATCTTTCAATCTATCATTTAATCCAACCAAAAAAAAACAAGTCCTTAGAACTTCATAACTAGCATAATATCTTTAAACAAATAACATAAAGATATATCAATCAAAATAATTTTATAGAGAGATCCCTCTCTGAATCCAGGAAGGCTAGGTCCTAGGATTCCCAAGTGGTTCTGACGTGGCCCCTGTAGTGTTTGTTCTTGCCATTATTTGCAAATCACAGGGAGCCAACATAGTGGCGACCATACTGGGGACTATTGAGTAGTAAACATTTAATATTCACTCAAAACTTAGAAAATATCATTAGTTAAGATGAATCAAGTGTCATCCAAGAATGGTTCTTGATTGTTGATGGTGGACAACAAACAGTCCTATAAGATAAGTAAAAATCCTCCACCTGGTGACTTCACTGATTTCCATTGAATCCACTAGGAAACTTGCCCTATCATCAAAAAATTAACAATACCCAGTCAAGAACACTTTGTAAGATAAGTATCTCTTTTACAGTTTTGTTTGTGTCTTAAGACTATTATACCTCTAAAAACCTTTCTAACTAGTTTGGATTCAAATCCTGGCTTCTAGAAGAATCCATACTAGATCCCATCCTGACCCAAATCCTCCTGCAATAGTTAACAACCATAAAAGAATCCTCCGGAAGTATCCTACATCTAAGAATCCAACTATTGTTAAACCCATCCAATGAGCAATTTCTTTCCCTAAGAACCTTACAAACTTGGAAAATACCCAAGATGACTTACCTCATATAAGAAGCTTATCAAGAACCAAGTCACAAAGTGGTATAGACCAGATAAACCTTGAGCTTGTAGTCTCACAAAAAAGTAGTATTAGGGAAGCCTCCCCTTCCACTCCTCCTATTTTACATTTCCTCCATAATTTTGGCTTCTCTCATCCTAAATCTGCTCAAAATCAATTAGCTAGTCCAAGTACTTTAACTACACCCATCCATACATCCACTTTTCAAACCACTCCACTTGTTAATCCTCCACTGTTTCCACAAGTTCATATAATGGCAACATGGTATTCTCCCTTAGTCCTTCCTTTACCTTTAGTTGCTCTATCGCATGACTATCAGTCCAAAATTCCATTATATGATTCTAGTAGTTCTATTGCATCTCAAAAACATGTGGATAGAATGAATGACTACTTTGACAGACAAGAAATAGATGATGAAACTGTAAAACTTAGAATATTTTATCAAAGCTTAGGGAGAGAAGCAATAAAATGGTTCAAAGGCTTAAGCCATAACAGTATTAATGATCTTCCTACTTTTCATCAATTGTTCCTAAATGGGAAATCAAGAGAAATCCCCTTCAGATCCTGTCAAAATACAATGACCTTAAAATAAATACTGGAGAGAGTATCTAAGATTATTGCAATATATTCAATAGCGTTTATAATGCACTCCCTCCACAAATGAAACACCCACAAGGATTAGCCTTAATAAATTTTCCTGAGGGATTTGACCCAGACATGTGTTATCAATTGAGGGAGAGAAAACCCCTCACATTAGAAGATATGCAGAAAGGGGCAGTAAGTGTAGAGCTAACCTAAATGCCAAAAGGGCTAGATTGAAAGAAGAAAAAAAGGTTACCTACAAATATGAAGCTGGACCCTCCACATTAGACTCAAAAATTTATAGTTTGGTTAGAAAAATGTGGATGATGATGGAAAGAATAAACATGAATGAGAGAGCTTATCCTAAAGAAAAGGAAACAATGTAATGTTCCAAATCTGGAACTTGCTGCTCCATCAGGAATATCTTAAGATATTCCAATTCCTTCTTCAGTGAGACATCACAAGTCCATTTCAGAGATGGAATATTGGTGAATTTATAAGATATGAATCCCTCAAAATAAGGGAGAAATCCTAAGGCTAGCTTTCCCTTCACAGACTCTGCCTATGGATATGCAATATTCCACTTCGGGAATTTCTGCTACAAGGTCCTTGAGGATGTTGTATAAGGAATTTGTTGCAAAAATAATACATACCAACATTGGGATGCCCTAGATAACATCTCATACAACTCCTATGCAGAATATGAGCTCAAATAAATAACTCTAGATGGGTTATTCAGATATCCCCAATCTAGGTCTCTAAAACAATGCTCAATGAGAGAGCTTACAGCAACATAAGAATATGAATTTGAAACTCTGCAAATATGAATACATCATAAGAGGGAAATGATATAGACATCATTATATTATGATACATTAGCATAAATATACAAGAAATATTTCAGGGACAAGCCACTCAAGCTCTAAGATCCAACCTTCAATGAATAAGCAATGAGATACTAGAGTAGTTGCAACTCCACAAAATGCCAGAGTAGCTACAACTCCATAGTGTATATGAAGGAATAGCTTCTGAATATGAATGAAATACATAAATGGCTGAAGGAATAAAATAAATAAGCCCAAGAACAATAAATGCGCTGAAATACAAGATTTCTAGCCCATCTATGAAGATTGCTAGAAATGCCGGAGAAAATACAAAATGTGACAACAAAGTTGTGACTGCAACTGAACCCAAAAATTAATGAGGCTGTGGCTGATCTAAAATATAGATGCCCTCCTCTGATCATGTCTCTAATAAAAAGTGTTGATCACTTTGTCTCATAAATATCCTCCTCTAAAGCTCCAGAAACCCCTCTCTCACTGCCTCCTCCAAAATAACACAGTTTCCTTCATGGACTACGTAGTGAGAGATGATGGGATGTTTTCCCATGCCAACATATCTAAAATGAAGCTCGGGAATCCTCCATGTAGCTCCTCCAATGAATAGAACCCTCCAACACTGAAGAAAACCAACTAAGAAGACTCCATGAGTTCCTCTCTATCTGCACCCAGCTACACAACGTCCTCTTTGCTGCAGAAATAACACTATAGAAGATGAATGAAGCTGTGGCCAACTCTGGATTGATGAAAATCAGCTCATTCCTCATCCTTCCTTGAGGAAGAGGTAGGGATTCCCAATCGGGAACACCCTAGTGCCCGAGGGCACCATCACCGTGCTAAACAGCCCGAGGATGCAAGCTTTGCATACCCAAAGTCTAAAACTCTAAATCACAACATAATGAAATGGGCTGCCATCTCCTCCTTATAAACAAAAGAAAATATTCTCCACCAAGGTCCCACCAATTAGTGTTTCCACCCTCATGTGAAGCTCTCCCTCCAAAACTGCGTAGCTTCTCTAGGAAGCCTCTTCCTCCTTGGGCAGTGTTGTTGAATTTAGTCAAAGGTGACTAATCAAGTGAGCTGGGTTCCGTTCACACCCTTGGTGTTTATTTCCGTTGCTTTATTTGTCCTCCTTTCACACAAGGAGTGTTATTTCTTCTTCTAAAAGGGGCTAAGGTGTCTCCTTGCTGATTTTATTAAACCAAAAAAAATGTGCAACTATAATGTTCCATTTTAGCTTGAGGCTAAAATTGGGAACATTACAGTCCTCCCCTCCCACATGTTGCTTGCCCTCAAGAAACTACATGAAGAGAACAAAATCTTCTCCCCCTTCTTCTCCTGTGGCCTCCTCATCAATGGTCCCACCACTACTCAAATATGCTACAATGAATCTGCCCTCCAATGCTCTCTCCCCAGTATGCAAGCTGATAACAATGCTCCCCATGGGAAGATAGAAGGTGTAGTGGAATCGTTCCTGCTGTGTTAAGCCCTCCTTAAGGTAGAGTGATGATGTGCATGGGAAACTTTGGGTCCCAATGATGATCCTCTCATCCATGCAATCATCCAAATAAAATCTCAAACCCCCCCGGTTTCTGCAATGTGTTGAGGTTGAATGAAGAGTTGTGCTTGTGTTCACATGATGGCCCTCTCTCCATTTGAAGTGTGCATGGGGCTGCCTCTATTCTTGGGCTGAAATTGTATGGCCTCGAAGAATGGCCCAAGATACCCCATAAAGAAATATAGCCATGAAATGCCTCCTCAAATCCTCCAAGTGGTTTCTCCCACAAGAAGAGTAAGTAACAGTGTGGCATTCATGGTATGCCCATCATGTCTCCTACAAGATAAGACATATACAATAGGGAGAATCATGCTCCCAATGGGCTGTACATATAGTACTCTCCAAATAATGCTCCTCATGAGAGTACAAACATCAGAAATACAAGGAGCAGTATACAATAAAAGCAAGTTTCCAAATGACAACCGGAGAGTGGTTCAAAGTTTCACTCATGGAACCTGCGCAGTGCCTCCTTGGCCTACCTCAAAATCAAAGTAACAAGTGTTTTTAACTAGCCACTTTTTTGCTACCACAACATCTCCTCATAAAATGAAACATGAAATAATAATTTGGTGCCAAAGGTGCACACTAGGAATCATGTGGCTCCCCCCCACAAACCATCATAAAATTAGCCAAAATCAAGGCTACAAATAGCTGCAAGTACATCCTCATGAAAAATGAAAGAAGGAAAAAGCCTCCTTGATGCATCATGCTCCTCAATCAATGAAAATAAGTACATTACCAAAATATACCTCCTCCATCATGCACTAGAGCTCTTGAGCTGAAATGGCTCAACTGAATGCTCTCCCTCTCCTCCAATGAGTAAGGGAATGGTTGTGCCAACCTCTCCAAAATAAAATAGGCTCTACATATATACATATGCTGATGTAGATCATGCTGAATGCCCTCGCAAGTGAGCTCCTCTAGCAAGACAAAGTATGCATCCAACTGCATAGCTAGGAAGTCCTCATACGCTGCATGCAAATAATTTCTCCTTGAGACTAGAAACTCTAGTCAAGAGGAGTCTACCATGATTATAGATGATCATGTCATCCACTAGGTATCTAACATCTCCATCAAGGACATCCAAAAATCATGCATGCATCAAGATATTGGGACCTCTCAACCAGAAGCTGAGTCCTCCAACATGGATCAATCCTCCACACAGACAACGCTGGTGTTCTGCAATGTGGTGCTCCATCACACTGTTGTCTTCTACCTTGACATCCCCTCATGTCAAATTCATCCTCCAAGTTTTTGCCATGCCCATCATCCAGTTTCTCATGCTCAAAGAAATGATGATCTCTGAAAATAAGCCTCCCATGAGAGACTATCATCTCCAATGAATCTCCTGATCCTGGGAAATATAAGAATGAGTGGCCCCCCTCTACTCCAAAGCATGAAAGAGTTATTCCCCAAAGGAAGTGACCTCTCTGTCACCAAATCCATGGAGCAGTAATCTAGCGTCATGAAGATGCTATCCTCCATCCATACAACAACTGTGTCTACGCAGTGAAACTAATGAGAATGGGTGGTGCTGAAAATGAGAGTGTGTAACCCTCCTCCATGAGCTTGCCCCCAAACTCTCTGCATTTTAATGGACTCTTCAAGTGTCTCCACCCCTCCGGAATCCAAGAGTGGTGAACCAAATGTCATGATGCCTCTCATCATCTCTAGATCATGTGGCCTCCTAAGTGGCAAGCCTCCAAAAGTGAGACATCAAGATAGGAAGTGGACTAAATATATGAGAGGAATGAAAGGTCCTCTCTCTCTCTTTACTACGCAGTGCAGTCCTTCTCCCATGTGAATAAAATATCTGAAATAGATAAGGGTGAATGTCCATCATCCCTTCATGTCGATCCTCCTGATCTTCTTCTTCTTCCAATGGTGCAACGCTATAGATTCTTCAATGCACCTCCTCTCTACCAACATGTGAGTGTGTCTCCTCCTTAATGAGAGGCCTTGTCCTTCCTTAGAGAGAAATATCTCCACACCCTCACAAATGGAAGAGTTCCCTTCATACAATGGGGGTCTTGCCTCTAGCAAGTCATTCTCTTGATTTCTTCCCCTCTAAAAATATGGAATGGTCTTTTGTTCCATGGTTCCCCTTCATGCATGCAAAGTGTTTGTAGACTTGTCACACCATGCTTCTCATTGGTTTTCACCAATCCCCTTTGAAAAATTCTAGTTGAATTTAACATATGATCTCTCATTTGCATGAGAACATGAAATATAACTCTGAAATCAATTATCATGAATCATACCTTTGAGTTGCAGTGCTGCTCCTCCAAAGGCCTAAACTTTTTCCATCCATCCTTCTTGTAGTAGCTATGGGCAATGTACTACGCTGTGGATCTGCATGTGTGGCTAAATTCTCACACCCTCGATGAGAATATCTAGGGATTGCTCCATACACAAACCCTTTCTAGAAAATTTCTCCAAAATTTTCCCCTTTCAACAAATCTTCAATGGTGTGCTCAATGGTCTGGAAAAGAAGAAGGGAAACCTCCTCTTCCTTCATTCCTCTTCCTTGTTTCCTCTGTCAATCTCCTCTCCTTGGAGAGAAGCTCCTCTTGCTGATGGCAATCAATCTTGGGCATAGGCTGAGCCAAGATCATGCTTTGATACCACTGTAATGTTCCAAATCTGGAATTTGCTGCTCCATCTGGAATATCTTAAGATATTCCAATTCCTTCTTCAGTGAGACATCACAAGTCCATTTCAGATATTGAATGTTGGGGAATTTACAGGATATGACTCCTTCAAAAGAAGGGAGAAATCCTGAGGCTAGCTGGCCCTTCACAGACTCTTCCTATGGATTGTTGGGTATGTGTTATATTCTTTCCATGACTAGCCCCATGTGCTGTACGTTGCGCCAGGCGCAGCAGGGGGGTCACAGGGGGGGCGGCAGCCCCTCCTGTCGAGGTCCAGGGTAGTGCCCCAGCGAAAATTTTTTTGGTATGCGGTCCCACTCATATGCGGACCCACCCATGTTTTGTGCATGAGTTTGCACACGGTTTTGGGGTACGATGGTTTTCGACCCCTGGTATTTTGTAGATCTGGTCAAGGGAACTACGGTTAGGTTCTAATCCAGGATTAATGGATTGGGGTTTATGTATGCTTCGGCATGTATATATATGTGTTGTAACACTAAAAGGAATATAATGAAAAATCAAGCTGGTCGTCCCGATTTGGGATCCAGGGGAAAATCTCTGTGTTTATCTATTTTATGTTTTATGCTCTCGCTATTGTTTATTCTTTGTTATAAGATTCGTGTGTAGATAATTTATGTTCAGGGTTAAAACCTACATCTGGTATCAGAGCTGTTTCGGCTTCAAGGGGATGCCTTTGCTGTTGAGGGTTTTTTTTTGTTTGGGCTTGAGGTAGACCTTGTTCAGTGGGAGATCTGCGGGATCGATTCTTGTGGTGAAAGAATATGGCGAGCGGCGGAAAGATAGAGATCGAGAAATTTAATGGTTAGAGTTTTGAGTTGTGGAAGCTCAAGATGGAGGATCTGCTGGTGGATAAAGATCAGTGGATCGCGGTAGATCCAGGTACTAAACCAACGACAATGTTAGATGAAGACTGGAAGAAACTGGATCGGAAGGCTAAGAGCACAATACGGTTGTGTGTATCAGATTCAGTATTGTTGAATGTATCTGGGGAAGCTACGACGAAGAATTTGTGGGAAAAACTTGGGACTTTGTACCAATCTAAGTCTCTGGTGAATAAGTTGTTCCTGCGAAAAATGCCGTATAACCTGAGGATGAAGGATGGAGACTCGGTGACAGAGCATCTGAACGCCTTCAATACTGTGGTAAGTCAGCTGTCATCTGTTGATATTAAAATCTCAGATGAAGATAAGTGCATCAGTTTGTTGTGTTCTCTACCAGACTCGTGGGACAGTCTGGTTATTGCAATAAGTAGCAATACAACTACCTTGAATTTTGATGACATTGTCTCAGCCTTGCTGTCGGAGGAAATGAGACGGAGAAATATGGAGGGTCAGAATGGAGATGCCTTATCTGTACGAGGAAGGTCCTAGAACATAAACAAGAATAAGGTTTCGAGTGGGAGATCTAAATCTAGAGGGAGATCTAAATCTCCTGGAAAGTTTGTAAAGGTGTGCTGGAAATGCGGAAAGGAAGGGCACTACAAAAAGGAATGCAGATCCAAAGCTCCTGAGAAAGGAAAGGGATCTGATGAAGGTCCTTCTGCAGAGGCAAAAACCACCTCGGATGAAGGTGGGGATGTGTATTTGGCTTCTTCTTCAAATACACATGTAGATCATGAGTCATGGTTGATTGACTCAGGTGCATCCTTTCACTTCACTCCCCATAGGGAGTGGTTCTGCGAGTATGAGAAATATGATGGTGGTGATGTCTTCCTAGGGAATGATAGGAAGGCCAGAATCGTCGGACGTGGAAAGGTCAAGCTGAAGCTGCAAGGTGGGAGGATTAGAACACTTCCTGGTGTTCTGCATATTCCTACATTGGCCAGAAATCTGATTTCTGTAAGTAAGATGGATGATGCAGGTGTAAAAACAGTGTTCGAGAAAGATGCCTGCAAGATGGTTCGGGGAGCACTGGTATTAATGCGGGGAGTTCAGACTGGAACTCTATACAAGCTACAAGGTAGCACTATTATTGATGTGTGTAACATTTCTGTGGTTCTTGAAAGTGGAGCGGAAAGCCTAGCTGTCTCTGGAGAAAAGACCATGCTATGGCATCAAAGGCTTGGACATATTGGAGAGAAGGGCCTTCGGATACTACATAGAAGTGGTATGGTAGAAGGTATGTCTAATTGCTCTCTGGATTTCGATTTTTGTGAACATTGTGTATATGGGAAGCAGAATCGGGTGAGTTTTCCTTCTGGTGCTAAGAGGGCGAACAAGATATTAGAACTTGTGCACAGTGATGTGTTTGGACCTGTGTCAGTTCCATCACTGGGAAAGTCCGTGTACTATGTTTCATTCATAGATGACTTCTCAAGGAATACATGGATATATTTCTTGAGGAAGAAATCTGAAGTCTTTGACAAATTTAAAGAATTTAAGGCTCTGGTGGAAAACCAGACAGAGAAGAAGATAAAGGCATTAAGGACAGATAATGGTGGGGAGTTCTGCAAGAAGGAATTTGAAGAGTTCTGTAAGAAGTGTGGCATAGCACGGCAGAAGACTACTCCATACACACCTCAAAAAAATGGAGTTGCAGAAAGAATGAACAGAACACTGATGGAAAAGGCAAGAAGCATGCTCAGTGGTACCGGGTTAGGACAAGAATTCTGGGCAGAGGCAGTGGAGACTGCATGTTACTTAGTTAATAGATCACCTTCATCAGCGTTGGAGGATAAGACTCCACATGAGGTATGGACCGGTAAGAAACCCTCTCTTTCACATCTAAGGGTATTTGGATGTGATGCATATGTACATGTTCCAAAGGAGAAAAGGACCAAGTTGGATAATAAATCTGAAAGGTGCATCGTTATTGGGTATAAGGATGGTTTAAAGGGTTACAACCTTTGGAACCCAGAAACAAGGAAGGTTGTGTACAATCGAGATGTGGTGTTTAGAGAGGTGAAATATGTTGTTAAACATGAAATCATACCAAAGGAACTTGAGAAGATAGATTTTGAGCTAAAGGAGGATGAATCAGACTCTACAGCAGAAGAAGCTTCAGAAGAGGAAGAGCCGCAAACTCCAGCTTTGAGAAGATCAGTTCGGGAAAGAAGGCAACCAGAAAGGTATAGTCCATCTGATTTCTGTTCAGGTTTTGTGTTAACTATAACTGATGACGATCCCAGAACTGTCAGGGAGGCAGTAGATTCAGAGGATGGAAAACTTTGGAAGGAGGCCATGGTTGATGAAATGGCATCCTTGCACAAAAATGAGGCATGGGATCTGGTGGAGTTGCCAGCTAGGAGGAAGCCCATTGGGAGCAAATGGGTGTTTAAGAAGAAGAAGAATGTAGAAGGGAAGGTGGAGAAATATAAAGCTCGGTTGGTAGCAAAAGGTTATTCCCAAGAGCCAGGAATTGATTTTGGTGATATTTTTTCTCCTGTTGCCAAAGTTACTTCTATTAGATTACTTTTATCTGCTGCTGTTGCATTTGATTTTGAGATAGAACAGATGGATGTGAAGAATACATTTCTTCATGGGGACCTAGAAGGGGAAATATACATGAAGCAACCTGAATGCTTTATGGTGAAGGGTAAGAAAGAACTGGTGTGTAGGTTGAAGAAGTCTCTATATGGGTTAAAACAGTCACCAAGGATATGGTATCAGAAATTTGATAACTATATACGGGGACTTGGCTTCACCAGAAGCAAGGAGGATCACTGTGTTTATTTTAAATTAATTGGTGACTGTGTTATTTATTTGGTCTTGTATGTGGATGATATGTTGCTGATTGGAAATGACAAAGAAATTATCCAAAATTTGAAGACCCAGCTGTTCTCAAAATTCGACATGAAGGATCTTGGTGCTGCAAACTATATTTTGGGCATGGAAATTAAGAGAGATCGGGCAAATAGGAAGCTCTGGTTAAACCAGAGAAAGTATGTCGAGACTATATTGCAGAGGTTCAATATGCAAGATAGTAAACCGGTGAAAGTTCCTATTCCTGTAGGTGTAAAGTTGTCTGCTGAACAGTGTCCCAAGACACAAGAAGAAGAGGAGAATATGTCCCGTGTTCCATATGCAAGTGCAGTGGGTAGCCTGATGTATGCAATGGTTTGTACTAGACCATACATTGCACATGCAGTGGGAGTATTGAGCAGGTTTATGTCAAACCCAGGGAAGGAGCATTGGACAGCAGTGAAGCGGGTTTTCAGATATTTACGTGGCACTAGTGATTATGTCTTGTGCTACCAGGGAAGACCAGGATTGGAAAGAATGTTGGACATTCGTGGTTTTGTTGATGCAGACTGGGCTGGAGATCTGGACCAAAGAAGATCTACAAGTGGGTGTGTGTTTAGCCTATTTGGAGGCGCAGTCAGTTGGATGAGTAAAAGACAGTCTGTAGTGGCTCTTTCAACTACAGAGGCAGAATACATAGCAGCCACTCATGCAAGCAAGGAAGTAGTTTGGTTGCAAAGATTGTGTTCAAGTATGGGGTTGGTACAACAAGCTATAAGGATAGACTGTGATAGCCAAAGTGCAATTTTCTTGGCTAAGAACCCTGCTTATCATTCAAAGACAAAGCACATTGATGTTCAATATCACTTTGTTAGAGATATCGTTGAGGCTAAAAGGGTGTTGCTGGTAAAGGTGGACACTTTGAAGAATGTTGCAGATGCATTGACGAAGTCTGTGAGCACTCAGAAGTTCTCTTGGTGTAGAGAAACAATGGGTGTTGAAGAATTGGCCAAATGACTAAGCTCTCCTATGGCCCCCTGTGGAAAGAAAAAAACAAGTGGGAGAAAGTTGGGTATGTGTTATATTATTTCCATGACTAGCCCCACGCACCGGGCGTAGCAGATGGGTCACAGGGGGGGTGGTAGTCCCCCTTGTCAGGGTCCGGGGCAGCGCCCCGGCGAAATTTTTTTTGGTATGCGGTCCCACTCATATGCGGACCCACCAATGTTTTGTGCATGAGTTTGCACACGGTTTTGGGGTACGATGGTTTTTGGCCCCTGGTATTTTGTAGATCCGGTCAAGGGAACTATGGTTATGTTCTAATCCAGGGTTAATTGATTGGGGTTTATGTATGCTTTGGCATGTATATATATGTGTTGTAACACTAAAAGGAATATAATGAAAAATCAAGCTGGTCGTCCCAATTTGGGATCCAGGGGAAAATCTCTGTGTTTATCTATTTTATGTTTTATTCTCTCGCTATTTTTTATTCTCTGTTATAAGATTCGTGTGTAGATAATTTATGTTCAGGGTTAAAACCTACATGGATATGCAATATTCCACTTCAAGAATTTTTGCTACAAGGTCCTTAAGGATGCTGTATAAGGAAGATGCTGAAAAAATAAGACATAAAATGCTGGGATGCCCTATATAACATCTCATACAACTCCTATGCAAAATATGAGCTCAAATAAATAACTCTAGATGGGTTATTCAGATCTCCCCAATCCAGGTCTCTAAAACAATGCTCAATGAGAGAGCTTATAGCAACATAAGAACATGAATCTGAAACTCTGCAAATCTGAATACATCATAAGAGGGAAATGCTGCATCCATCATTGTGTTATGATACATCAGCAGAAATATAAAAGAAATATTTGAGGGACAAGCCACTCAAGCTCTAAGATCCAACCTTCAATGAATAAGCGGTGAAATACTAGAGTAGCTGCAACTACACAGTGTATATGAAAGAATAGATGTTGAATATGAATGAAATACATAAATGGATGAAGGAATACAAGAAATAATCCCAATAACAAGAAATGGGTTGAAATACAAGATTTCTAGCCAATCTATGAAGATTGCTAGAAATGCCGGAGAAAATACAAAATGTGACAACAGAGTTGTCACTGCAACTGAACCCAAAAATGAATGAGGCTGTGGCTGATCTGAAATGTAGATGCCCTCATCTGATAATGTCTCTAATACAAAGTGCTGATCACTTTGTCTTAGAAACATCCTCCTCTGAATCTCCATAAACCCCTCTCTCACTGCCTCCTCCAAAATAACACAGTTTCCTCCATGGACTGCATGGTGGGAGATGATGGGATGTTGGCCCATGCCAACAGATCTGAAATGAAGCCCGAAAATCCTCCTTGTAGCTCTTCCAATTAATATAACCCTCCACCACTGAAGAAAACCAGCTAAGAAGACTCCATGAGTTCCTCTATTGCTACACCCAGCTACACAACGTCCTCACTGCTGCAGAAATAATGCTATAGAAGATGAATGAAGCTATGGCCAATGCTAGATTGAGGAAAATCAGCTCATTCCTCATCCTTCCTTGAGGAAGAGGTAGGGATTCCCGACCGGGAACACCCTAGTGCCTGAGGGCACCATCACCCTGCTAAACAACCCGGGAATGCAAACTTTGTAGACCCAAAGTCTGAAACTCTAAATCATAACATAATGAAATGGGCTGCCATCTCCTCCTTATAAAAAAAAGGAACTCTTCTCCACCAAGGTCCCACCAATTAGTGTTTCCACCCTCATGTGAATCTCTTCCCTCCAAAACTGCACATCTTCTCTAGGAAGCCTCTTCCTCCTTAGGCAGTGTTGTTGAGTTTAGTCAAAGGTGACTAATCAAGTGAGTTGGGTTCCATTCACACCCTTGGTGTTTATTTCAGCTTCTTTATTTGTCCTCCTTTCACACAAGGAGTGTTTTTTCTTCATATAAAAGGGGTTAAGGTGTCTCCTTGCCCATTTTATTAAACAAAAATAAAATGTGCAACTATAATGTTCCATTTTAGCTTGAGGCTAAAATTGGGAACATTACAAACAACTCCTCTAAACAGAAACCAAAATCAGAACCAAAACTTTAGAAGGAATCCCCCTCAAATTAGACAAAGAGTCCCTGATTAGCAAGTCAGACGTCCTTTCCAACATAATTATTCTGATGAGGATGAGGGAGTGATTGAATAAATAGAGGGAAATCACATAGACTTATTGGGAGTAAACAATGAGGATACTGTTTTCCTCAATGAAGAAAAACAAGGAATATTTACACCTTATGATGAGGAAAGCCTAGAGTCTGAAGACTAAAAACAAGGATTTGAAAATGCTATAATGGAAGTGCACAAACAATATGACCTTAGAAGTAAAAATAATCAAGACATTCCCAAGAATAAAACCTCTGAAATTTCTACTAAAAACAACTCTGAAAATATTTCTAAAAAGACAGCAGAAAACCACAAAATAGTGGCTGAAAGTTCTGGTAAAAACAAAGGAAAAAACACCCAAATTTATGACAAACATAGTGGTGAACAAAGTAGCGCTAGAAACTCAGCTAATGCTCCTAGTAAAACTATTTTAACTGCTATCCAT
This sequence comes from Pinus albicaulis, assembly GCA_034641835.2. Taxonomy (NCBI): domain Eukaryota; kingdom Viridiplantae; phylum Streptophyta; class Pinopsida; order Pinales; family Pinaceae; genus Pinus; species Pinus albicaulis. The sequence goes on along the minus strand of CM076578.1, from coordinate 1,799,828,640 downwards.
AATAAAAATGAGCAAGCTGAATGTGTTGAGAAAACATTGACTAAGAGGGATGATTTAAACATTTTAAGAACTCACATACCTTTCAGCATAGAGGGTGAAATTGCCAAAATCAAGATCCCTATCCCTCTTACTGAATTATTCACCCAAGATGTATACAAAACCCAAATTTTAAGAGCATTAAACATAGGAGAACAAACTGATTATGTTAATGTGACTGACGACAAGTCTGAGCTTCTGTTTGGACCAAAAGTAGAAGGAAAATTTCAAGAAGGTGATGTTCCTCCCTTTTATGTCAGTCTAAACATCCATGATAAGATTTTACATAATTCCATGCTTGACTCAGGAGCCTCCCACAACCTTATGTCTAAAGCAGTAATGGAAAGGCTAAGCCTTGAGATAACTAGGCCTTACAAGGATTTATACTCCTTTGATTCTAGCAAAGTGAAATTTCTAGGCCTAATCAAAGACTTATGTGTCAACTTAACACAAATACCAGCCAAAAGCTTAGTGATAGAAATTTTAGTGGCTGATATACCTCCTAAGTATGGCATGCTCCTTTCAAGGTCATGGGGTGCTAAACTTCAAGGTACCCTGCAGATGGATATGACTTATGCAACTATCCCAGTCTTTAGTCAACCAAGAAGACTATATAGGGAAACACACATGAAATACATGGTTAGTAGTCAAGAAAGACCAGAAAACTCCCCTATTTATTCTATTCATACAGACCTTGAATCATTCATTCTTTACAATGATGAAAATCCTAATGAGCAAGGGGAAGTAGATAACAAACCAATAATGGGAAAAGAGGGAAGAGAGGAGATATGATCAAAATGGTTTGCTAAATTAGAAAATCACAGCAAGCATGATAAAGACCACAAGTTGCAAACCAATCACCAACATAGTATTGTCCATAAGAAACATATAGAAAATCCTCAACGCAATGGAAACCATGAGGAACAAGACAAAAATGAACATAGTGCAGATCCTAAAAAGCAACATAGTGGCAGCCAAAATAAACATAACAAAGAGGACATAAATGACTTTAACCACAAATCTGAAATTGAACTTCTTTGGAGTATGAGTTTTGATGGGTCTTGTAGTAAAATTGGTTCAGGAGCAGGCATATGGGTACATAACATAGAGAATAATCATGCTGAGGGCCATTCATATAAACTAAAATTTCAATGCACAAATAACATAGCTGAATATGAGGCTCTCCTCTTAGGACTGCAATTATTGAGAAAATTAGGAGCTAAGAGGATAAATGTCCATGGAGACTGATAACTGATCATCAAATAAATTAATGGAGAATATACTGCCAAGCATACAAGATTACAAGCCTATAAAGATGATGTTGTTGACCTTTTGAAAACATTCACAGAATATGAGCTTAACTTTGTCCCTAGAAATCAAAACATCCTTGCCAATGGTTTACCATTTGCTGCTAATACATGCATAAAACCTTATGAAAGCAAATAATATACAGTCCAAGTTAAATATAGGGTAGTAGTCCGTGATAATATCAAGTATTGGTAAGTATTTGAAGGAGATGAACAAATAGAGGATTTCCTACAGTCCAAAAATGGGTTTGAAATGCCAAATTCAGACTCAAAGCATGAAGAAGATTGTCCTGCTTAGGAAAAATCTTATGAAGAAGAAACTCCAAACCTTGCTGATATAAATCTCTTAAATAAAGAACATGCACATAAAATAGAGTTGAGCACTAATTTAGAACAGGAAGACTTTGAAGTGCTACAAACTCACACTAATAAATTACCAAAGGGACTGGTGCCTCTAGAAGAATTGTTTGATTTTAATGATGTTGCGAAAAATCCTAAAATGGAACCCACTGAAGTAGAAGTAGAAGAGTGAAATATAGGCAGTAAACTCAAACCCAAGATGATGAAATTATCCAAAACACTACCAGCTCATATAAAACTGAAATATCTTGAGTTTTTTAGAGAATTTTCTTATGTGTTTTCTTGGAGTTATGAGGACTTAAAATCATATGATACAAAGATAATCCAGCATAAGATATCCCTCAAAGAAAACCAAAATCCTTTTAGACAAAAATTGCATAGAATAAACCCTGTGCAATTAGCCTTGGTAGAGAAAGAAATAAAAAAAATGTATGATGCTAGAATCATAGTCCCAGTAAGATACTTAGACTAGGTATCCAATCTTGTATCTGTGAGGAAGAAAATAGGAGAAATAAGGCTTTGTATAGACTTCAAAAACTTAAACAAATCCTCTTTAAAGGATAACTACCCCTTGCCCAAAATGGATCATATGTTACAAAGGGTAGTGAGTTATAAAAGAATTTCTTTGCTAGATGGCTTTTTAGGATATAACCAAGTGCTGGTGCATCCTGATGATCAACTTAAGACAGCTTTTACCACACCTTGGGGCACTTTCATATATGTGAAATTTCTCTTTGATTTAATGAATGCTGGTGCCACAATCCAAAGATCCATGGATATTTCTTTCTCAGAAAAGATAGGCTTCTTCATTGTGATATATTTAGATGACATCACTATCTATTCCAAAACAAATGAAGAACACCTTGCTCACTTAAGAATAATATTTGAAAGATGTAGAAAGCATGGTCTATCCTTGAAACCCAAGAAAACTTTATTTGGCCTCCAAGAATGAAAACTTCTAGGCCATATCATATCTGAAGAGGGCATAAGAATAGACCCAAAGAGGATTGAAGGAATATTGCAAATCGATCATCCTAGAAACATCAAATAACTGCAATATTTCATTGAAAAGATTAATTTCTTAAGAAGTTTCATACCAAACCTTGTTGAACTTCTTAGAAACATAACAAACATGATTAAAATGGAAACAAGAATTAAATGGACCATTGAAGCAAATAAATCTTTTAAATTGGTTAAACAAGCACTCTCTCAAACACCAGTTATTATTAGCCCTGATTTTAACAAAGATTTCTTCATCTTCTCCTTTGCATCAGAACACACAGTTGCTGCTGTCCTACTTCAGAAAAACATAAAATGACAAGAGAAGCCAATTGCATTTTTTAGCAAGGCCTTAAGAGACGCACCACTGAAATACAACAAAATGGGAAAACGGGCTTTTTCCTTAATCGAGGCCTTGAAATATTTCAAACTTTACACTATACACTCACACACCATTGCTTTTCTTCCACACACTGTTATCAAAGAAATTTTAATGCAAGATCCTGATGGCAAGCAAGGAAAGTGGATTGATGTTATATTATAATATGACTTGGAAATCAGACCCACTAAACTGGTCAAAGGACAAGGACTTGCAAAACTAATGGGTAAATCAAAGCTAAAAGCATTAGATATGAATATGGTTGATGTTTTATAAGAACAAGAAGAATTCATAACCCCTCTTATTGATGGAGTATTGCTAAATTCACTTTGGTATGCTGATATTTTGTATATGCTCTTCTATCTTAATGTCCCTCCTGTTTTATCCAGGACAAAGGCAAGGTTCTTAAAGTTAAAAGCTATAAATTACTGCATTATAGATAAATGGTTATATTGGAAAAATACTAGTGGTATATTTCTTAAATGTTTTCCTGAGAATGATGCAGAAAAGATCAAGCATGAATTTCATGAAGGAGAATGTGGACGCCACCTCTATTGGAAAAAAACTGTCAACAAAATCCTTAGAGCTAGTTACTATTGGCCCACCCTCTTTCAAGATATCCTTAAATTGGTAGTTGCTTGCCATAAATGTCAAATATTTGAAGGCAAAAGAAAACTCTTACACTTACCTCTGCATCCTATCTCTGTTGAAGCTCCTTTTCAATAGTGGGGCCTAGACTTCAATGGGGAAATCCATCCTTCTTCATCTGCCCAACATAAATGGATCCTCACAGCAACTGATTACTTTACAAAATGGATAGAAGCCATCCCCTCTAGGACTTCTATTGATCTAGTCATCATCAAATTCCTTGAAAATCATATTTTGTCTAGATTTGGTTGTCCTAGAAAGATTATCACTGACAATGCTGCTACCTTTAGATCTAGGGGAATGGTAGACTTTTGCCACAAATATCAGATCACATTGGGTCATTCCACAACTTATTACCCTCAACGTAATGGGTTGGCAGAATCCTTAAACAAAATTTTGATAAATATCATCAAGAAATTGTTGGAAGGGAATCAAAAGTCATGTCACAGTAAGCTAGTACATGCATTATGGGCATACAGGTTAACATGCAAGAAATCAATTGGAATGTCTCCCTACCAACTATTTTATGGAGCAGAGGTTGATTTTGTTCAACCTTGTACTCACGAATGACCTCTAAAGAGGCTCGGTAATGCGTGAGGTGAGGACAATGGTGAGAATAATGGCCATGGACACCACACAAAGCACAGGGTTTGTTAGTGCGAAGAGTCTTTGGGTACTTGGCTGCGGACGAGGAAGAAACAGAGGATTCAGGGACCGTAGAGTTAGGTAACGTGACTTTAACCATGTGTTGGATATGGGGCAACTCGAGACAAGGTTCTTGATGCCCTCAAACATTCTCTCACATCCGCTCCCTTGATCCGTCCTCCTGACTTGAATGATGATGAGTCAGGTAGCTTCACCAATTGTTAGTATGAATCTTTCGTCGGAAAAAGACCACTTTAAATATGCATAAAAAATAGCCCTAACATCAATTATGGCTGCCAATATCTTTAAATCTACAGTTAGTTGATCTAAATAAAGCTGCACAAATCCAGATCTATGCATAAAAGACATTAAGCAGTGAAAATGAAATGTTGCTCCATGCATCCAATAGATAAGACAAGAACAATATATTTGAAAGAAGTTTTATATTAAAGGGGCACCTGAGAGGAAAACAAGAAAGGTGTTTCCAATTCTCCTCAATGGGATGGGTTCTTGAAAGTCCTCAGCATTTCAGATCTAAAAATTCTCTCTCTTGTTGGTGTAGAAAACCTAGACAAACATAGAACTCAAAGGGAGCCCACAAAGCAAATGATGGAGAATGTGACAATGATAATGGATCAAAGTCATACCAAAAGTATAGATCCAGAGTGATCTAATCCAATGGAAGGTGACAAATGAATGGGAAAACCCTTCTATTTATAGAAATATATTAGGGTGGTCTAGAACTTTGGTGCATGAATAAAATATTATTAATCAAATTCTAGAACCACCTTTTAGGAATATTTTATTATATTTGTTGGAGGGGAAAGGATTTTTGACTTGGGTCAATTCCTTTATTTAAAAATAATAAATAAATAAATGGTTTATTTATTATTTTACGGAAATGGTGTAAATATAATTAAATAAATAATGATTTATTTAATTATTTATAAATTATTTAGTCAAATTTAACTAGGAATATTATTTAAATAAGGGTTAAATAACTTATTCCTAGGAAATAATTAAATAAATAAGGATTTGTTTAATTGATTTCCTTGTTTTGGGTTAAATATGACCAGGAATAATAATTAAATTGATTTTTAACTAATTATTCTTTGAGGAAATATAAACCAATATAGCTTTGTTTATTATTTCCTTTTGGGGTTTCTTGTTTATACCATAAACAACTTAATAAAGGTGTTTTACTAAGTTATTTCACATAGTGAAAGAAATTTTACTTAGGGTGAAATTGGTCTTACATGGTGTACTTGGGTCCATCTAATGATAATAGGTTAGATGACCAAAACATGGTGTAACAGATTGCCCCCTAGTGTACGAATGTTAGGAGCAAATCGTATGACCGAAGTACGTTGTAAGAACTCAATGACTAGACATCAAGAGGGAATTCAAAGAGAGAAATGTAAGGTAGTCTAATGTGCTAAAGGACTAGACCCTGAGGAAGCGAGACTTACAGGTGCAACAAGTCTCTATTTTATGAGATGGTACTTGTGCTAAAGGCGGCGGGGGAGGCATACCTATGCCCGCCGAGAGAAAGTACAAAAGAATAGTGTGTCCAGTAAACGAGGAACCGAACTATAAAGTACATGCTAGCATAAACACGAGCCAGAAAAATAGAATGATGAATCCCACATACATGTTGTGCCTGGGATAAAAACCAGGACTTATACAATAATATCTGAGTACATGAGATACAAATACAACCCAAATGCCCCCTATAAATAGGGAAGGGCTCACAAAATCTGACTGATACATGCAAATAAAAAGGCACTGCAAGCGGCTAAGGCCGACATCATCAAATATAAGGAGCTGCATCAAAGGCTGAAATGAAGAGAGCATCCGGGCATGTGGGGGGCTACCCACAGGGCCACCCCCTCGTGAGGGTTGAGACATCTCACACACACCCGGGAATCACCAATAGCTGATGTTGCATCACTGGACAATCAAGTATACGGATCTCAATCATGCTGAAAGGAGCTGGAGCTGAGAAACAATCAAGTCAAAGGGTAATGAGAAATACCTTTGCCTGATCCAAGGCACCAAACAAGTGTAGGAGCTGGAACCAAGGTACACCACCCTCTAGACCTGTCTTTTGGAGTGAATGAGTTGATGTCGACAAAAGGAGGTCTGCCATAGGTAAGGCAATAAGGGATCCCCAACTAAGGCACAAGAGAAAATAGTATAGTGACTAAAAGATGGACACTAATGATGATGATGAAATGGGGGATACTGAGTAGCGGATGGACGACTTCCCTTATTAGAGCATAAAGGGCATGAATGACTTGGCATTGACTGACATAATATCATGAGGGATAGGGGAAAATGGGACTGAAGGCCATAATGTGCGACACGAGAGAGGGACCAAGCAATGAAGGATGGAGGACTATAGCAGGGTACAAAGCGACTCGGGATAGACTCCATGAATGCGATGATAACTCAACTCGGATGCTCTAAACAAGCGTGAATCAATGGTGCTGCCACACAGTAAAGGTCCACTGGGGGAGCATAAAAAACATGAGTACAATAGGGTATCTCATGGCAAAAATCAACAAGAACAAGGACAAGTAAGGAGGCAAAGTGGTGCCCCAAGTACAAGTGTTGTAAGTGAGGAAATTTGAATTGGAGGAGAGGTGAATAGACGATTCGTGGAAAAAATGTGTCCCGGTGAAGTATCAAAACATGAAAAACTAACAGATACCCATTTGAGTGCTTGGTGAGAGCTTTCCAATGGTGCACACGGTGTGTCAAACGGGGCTACGATTTGGTCGCAGCAGGTGAAAGAAAAAACATGGGTTTCTCTTCTAATAAGGCATTTTCCCTCCAAATACATTCATTTGTTTGTGTAGCTGTGGTGAATGTGGAGAGGAGAGAAGGCCCTAAATCTTGCGGCGATCATAGCGGACAAACCGAATGTTGGAATCGAGATCCGTCAGTTGCAGGTAAGAGCCCTGATCCAACTTTTTTTTTTATGGCTTAAAATTTTAGATTAGGGTCCCAAATCTCAGGAACAACCCCTACCTCATATTTTCAGCCGGGTCTCACTTTTTGCGGCAAAAATTGCAGCCTGGGAAGCAGGTTTGGGCCTGAAAAGTGTGACCTGTCCCAGGATTTGGCCAAAAAGTGCGACCTGTTAGAGGGAGGTGATTTTAGTGCTGTTGCGGGCTGAGATTCAGGTTTTTTGTAATTGAATGCAATTTTTCCTATCTTTAGATTGAAAAATATGATGGTTTTGTGTAGATATGGCAGATATACGGATCAAGTGGAGAGAGAGAGACCTGGGTACACTGGGGTCAGAAATCCAGGCAGATCAGGGTGTCCATCGTGCACTGGCCAGGTTTGGGGTTCTGAAATTTGTGGAGAACCCTCTAATGAGAGCTGGGGAGCCCTTATTGTCTTGGATTGTTAGTTATTGGGATCTAGATCATGAGGTTTTTATAGTGCAGGGGCACAGGATTGAGCTGATAGTCCAGGATATGTATTTCTTGACTAGTCTCCCACCATTAGGGATGGTGGGAAATACACAGCCAGTGTTACCGCGGGGGTGTAACATCATGGAGTTCATAGAGCGACAGTGTCAAACAGGTGTCCAAGTCAAAGGGAATTGGATATCGATTGGGGATATAGAGAGGTTGGAGACTCATGCAGTTGCGGCAGCAGTGTTGCGGATCGTGGGTAGCCAGGCGCTCCATCACATCACTGGATGGCAGATGATGAGTGTAGAAAGTGTGTTGAGTGGGACCTACTATGGGTGGGCCCAGATGAGGTTGGTTTCATTGAAATGACAGCTGTCACTTTGTAAGCAGCAAATGAACCATGATTGTGCTTATGGGATTGTATTGTGCTCCTTCTTTTTTGAGAAGATCCTGACCTTGCGACCTCATGTACGGCTACCTGATGGGGGTCTGAGAGAACACAGGATGCATCAGTGGGGGTGACTACTATGCAGAGGAGGAGGAGGGGCATTCGGATGGGTGTTCTGACTAGAGTTCTTCGCCCATTGGGATCAGATGCCATTGTACATAGATGATTATCCCTATAGTGGGATGAGTTATTGGGGAGATACGGACTTACCGCTTCTGCCTGGTCGAGTATGGGGGCCTGATGGTAAGTGACAAGTAACTAATCTATTATGTTCATGTTAAATTTTGTGAATAGTATTTATAGTACTGATCCTCATACTTTTGGTATGCAGATATAGCTCTGGTGAAACCGATCGGATATATGGGACGACCTTCAGTAGCAGGAACTACAGGTGCTAGTGGATCGAGAATGGCACTGAATGAGGATATGACCGCTTTGTTGGAGGACATTCATCGTAGATGTGAGGGGTTGCTGACCGATGTTTCGGAGCAGGGTTGGCAGGAATTAGATGACCAATACATAGAGCTATGTATTGGGCTACCCTCGGAATGGCGAGGTATCATGCGGCGCATGGCAATGGATGGTCACACTGTGCATGATCTACGAGCTACGAGAGTAGGGCCATTGGCTCAGGATCCTTTAGAGAGTGATTAAATTTAGGGCAGGTGGTGCCCCCAGTGTGTATGTAGGGGAAAGTGGTGCCCCCCAGTTTTTGAGTTTTGTTTTTTGTAACATGCTATGGGCATGCCATATGTTTTAGAGTAGATGGAATTTAAAAACATGTTATATGATATATATTATGCATATGCATTGTGTTGATGATTTGAAATTTTATTGTCTTTTGTGTGATAAATGCCAGTCTAGAACATGGTTTTCAATTCTATCTACGTAGTGATTTTGACTTCTAGGTATATGATTGAAAGTAATGAAGCTAAATTCACGTATCAAAAGTTTCACTCATAAATATCATCTAAACAGGATAGGGTTGTGCACACGATAGACACCATTGAGTTGTAAGACAAGAAGCAGAGAATCTAAATGAATGTGCATATGGAGGATGCGATGAGAGAGGGCATCGGCTAAGAGGCCACATACTGCATCATATTCGGCCTGATTATTGGTGGCATTACCAATGTAGACCCCATTAGAAAAAACGAGGGTATGCAAGGGGGTAAAGATGGCCCAAGCTACCGAGGCTAGATTCTGGGAATAGATACTTGCCCCATCGACATAGCCAAGATAATGTGTGGATGAGAGGTGTGGCGAAATAGTGTCACAAGACAAGAAATGGGAGGAGGGAGAATAATGATGGCAGCGTGAGTGTAGGGCAGACATCAAACGACAACTATGGGAGGGAGTAGTCTGGTTAGGATGGCTATGACTCATAGATCGACTAGAGGGTGATGTATGAGGGCTATGGGAGGAAAAGCAGGAGCTCATGCTACGGAGGACATCATAGATACGGATGGTATCATCCTGGTTATGGGTGGGAAGGAAAAGGTCAAGGAAACCACATGACGCTACAGAGCTACCTAGATCATTAGGATGGGAAGAAATTCTCACATACGGATCGTCATGGGGGATGACAGAAGAAAAAGTAAAAATATGGTCAAAGGATGTAGAGCCCAAGGATGTTGCTGAAGGGAAATCAAGCAAAACAGATGGAGTGGATTCAGAGGGAATGTACTCCAAGGATCGAACAGATGATGATAGGTATAGGAGGGGGGTAGTAGGTTCCAACATCTCAACATCAGGGGGAGGAATCTCAATGGTAGCGGGGGGATCCTTGAGTTGGCCTGACACATACTGCGCGAGGATAGGAGAGGTAGATTGATTTTGTTCAACCTCGTACTCGCGAATGACCTCTAAAGAGGCTCGGTAATGCATGAGGTGAGGAAAATGGTGAGAATAATGGCCATGGACACCACACAAAGCATAGGGTTTGTTGGTGTGAAGAGTCTTTGGGTTCTTGGCTGTGGACGAGGAAGAAACAGAGGATTTAGGGACTGTAGATTCAGGGAACGCATCTTTAACCATGCCTTGGCAAGTGGAGGAGGGGTGGGGTCAGGCAGGGTGGTCTTGTCTTTGGGTGTCCCCTTGCGAGATTTTCTTTTCTTGCCCATAGCTATCACAGCATGAGGATGATCTGGTTGAGGTGTTGGGGAAATTGTAGCAACGGAAGAAGTGAAGGGAATCAGTTGAACCGGTGTCAAAGCAAGGTATGGTTCGGGGTGACCTGGTGGGGTTTCAGCTGGAGGCTGAAGATACTAGATGGGTATTCCTATGGTCAAATTAGAGAAGGAAAGGGTTGCCATGATGGGAACCGAATAGACTCCGGGAGGGGGAGTAAGGAAAGGTATTTGACCAGCGGGATAGTGGCCAGGAGGGGCATCTCCCAGATTGTTGAGACTTGGGGGAACCGACCCAGGAGGGTATAGAGGCTCAGGTGTACTAGCTAGATGAGAAGGTCCAGAAGAAAGAGGTTTGACCAGTTGGGGCGAAGGGCTAGGAGCGGGTTGTGGCAGGCGAGGTTGAGGTTGCTGACTAGCCGAAGCGGGCTGCTTAAGGTCAACCTGAGACGATTGCATCATGTAAACATTCGCCAAGCTAGGATCAGAGGCAGGAGGAGGGGGAGGACCCAGAAAGGTTCCAAGAAAGGAGGAGTCTTTGTAGACACCGGGGAAACACTGGTCAAAGAATCAATGGTTTTCTTATTGGCTACAGAAGAGATGGTCGATTCAGGGGAAGTCTAAGATTTAGGCTCATGATGCGTCAACTGGTCAATGGTGACTATCTTTCCATTGTGAGGGAAAAACATCTTGCGGTGGACCGCAGATGGGACAGCAGACATGGCATAGGTGTAGCTACGCCCCAAAAGAATGTTATAGTCAAGAGGGGCGTCGATGACTTCAACATCAATGCAAACAGTCTTGCCCACAAGGGTGATAGGATAGTTATGGAATAGGCCAATGGGCTGGGAGGCATGGCCATCCCACTCACGAAGGGTGATTATGGAAGGGGCCAGCTTAGGAGATCCAATTTGTTTCCAAACCGAAGTATACATCACACATGTATATACCCCCTCATCAATAATACACCAAGCGACATTGGCATTTCGGATTTTGACTGGGATTTGGAAGGCAACAGAAGTAGGAAGGGGGGGATGGTCTGACTGATGGGCATCAAAAAAAATCAATCGGTCATTAGCAGGATCTACAGCACCCATGGCAGATAGTAGAGCCTTATTTTGAGAAGGACATGACTAGAGGAGTTCCAGTGTTGAAATGGCAGCAGGAGATTGTGCCAGATCATCTACTATGCTATATGAATGGGAAGCTCAACCAGAGGCAACATTTCGGTGTAATGGGCCCTTAGGAATTTTGGTATGAACCTCTGCTTTGGGTGGAGGGATCTGCAAGGGACCATTGGGTGTCGACAGAGGCTCTGTAGGACCTGAAGATGGGGACTCGGGGATAGACAGAGCGGGAGGCGTGGAGTACTGACGAGACCGAGTTTGAAGGTTAAGGTCGACGGTGAGAGGTTGGTCAGAAGTCATCATGAGAATCTGGTAATGAGAGGAACCAGAAGGGGAAGGTTGAGTGGTTACCAGGGCATGAGGTGGTTGAGTAGCCACGAATCCTTGTTGAGGGAAAGGATCGGTAAACACGGTAGGTTGAGAAGTAACCGTATTGGGAGGAACAGTAGGGGAGGAATGATGTCCCCGCACAGTGGCCTAAGACTCTCACATCTGCTGCATCTGTGGTAATAGGGGACAATCGTGAGTGTAATGACCATAAACACCACAACAAGAACAAGGCTTATTGGTGCAAAGAGGCCTGTCCGGCTTGGGCTGAGAGCCCTGTGGTTGGTTAGTAGTGTTAGAATCAATACTTGGAGGATTGGATCCATGATTACCAGAGGCAGATGGATTTTTATTTCCCTTCCTTTTTCTTTGAGAAGGAAGAGGATTAGTCGCGCCCTGCTACGCAAATAGTTGCCCTGGAGGGGGTAGTAGTTGTTGTTGCGGGGGTTGAGAAGGCAAGGGAGTGGGAGGTCCAAATGCTGGAGGAACTGGGACACCAGGCTATGGGTAAGGATAAGGGTTAGGATGGGAAACATTGAGGTAAGCAGAAGGGTGGGAAAAAGGAGGAGGCATGCCGTATCCTGGATACATGCTACCTAGAGGGGGAAAAGTGCTGGAGGTGCTGGACCCTCCTGGAGGGAAACCATAGCCCATAGGAGGTTGAGAATAGGTATGTGAAAGAACTCCATAGATACCGTCGGCAGAGTGAGATTCCCCCGTGGCATTAGCTCCACCGGGTTTGGGGAGGTCAGGAAGGACGGTATAAACATAACCAGATTGAGCATAGATAAGGTCATATTTCAAGGCTATTTGGAGCAGCTTCTTCAATTTGAGGGAACTGGGATGTGACATCTTTGCCGATGGCAGGTAAGAGAGAGCGAAGGAACCAGTCCATATAAACCTAATCTTCAAAGGTGGGGGCTTTACATAAGCTCCTTCTTCTTCTCCATTCCTATACATGAGTGGAAAGGCGGGTCGAAGAGGATTGACAGAAAGTAGTCAAGAGTTCTGTACTAGTGTCATATCGGAAATGGAGCTGGAAATAAGATAAAAAGGCTTGGGCAATGGTCGCAAAGGTGGTATGGGAAGAGGTGGCCTGATCAACATACCATTTACAAGCTTCGCCGGTAAGTGTGCGTTGGAACAATCTGAGACGGATGGAATCATCAGTAATGGAATTGGATGAACACCACATGCGGAAAGATCGGATATGATTGGAGGGATCTTCACTACCAAGGCCTTCGAACTTGGGAATGTCGAAGGGGAACTTGGTTGGAATAACAGGCCAACTAACATCGTGGCGGATAGGATCATTGATCAACTGATTGGAATCGAGGAGACTGAGACCGACCATATAAGGGAGCAAAGGGACAGTCGACGCAGTTCCCGTAGTGGTTCCACTAGAAACAGACCTAGCAGTAGAACTGGGGTTACTGCTAGTGTTAGGCCCTGAACTATACATGGTGAAGGTAATAGGGGGGGAACCAAAAGTAGGGGGAGAATCTGAAGAATCAGAAGAAGAATCGGAGTGCGGACTCGGGGGAGGACTAACTTGAAGACGACGGGAAGGAGTAAGTAGACCAACCAGAAACTGAGGGTGAAGGCCAAGAAGTCTCTGGGATAAACGCCTTGGAGGCACAATGATGACGGGAAGAATAAAAACTGACAAAGGCAGGGAGGTGCAAAATCAAGTGAGGTCAATGTCAAGACAAGGGTAGAGAGCTGCAATGTCAATTGATTTTAAAGTCTTTTCCAGGCGGTGTTAACCAGGCTCTTCTTCACTTAGGGTCAGTGTGTGGCATGTGTTAATTTTAATTTTTAAACCCAGACATTTTGAGAGTAAAAGAAAAAGTGTGCTATGTAACTGAAAATAAATCTGCAGAGAATAGTAAATAAGACTGAAATAACAGAAAATTAATAGCTAACAATGCATTGATCTAACCCAAGAAGGCGGGTCTCTCAAAACTAGTCTCAAAGAGGGAAAAAATCTAATCAAAACACGCTAAGAAGAGGCCAATAGATCTAAGGTTAGGAGGGACAGGGATCTAAAGGAGAGATCTACTGAAAAGGGGTGCAGAAAACAGCAAAGAGGCAGAGGCAAGGTTGCTGCAACAAAGGGGAAAATCAGCTAAAGGTAGAAGGGACAAGGAGGTGACCCTAGAGGTAAACCCAAACAAAACTATATGAGGTGATTTGAAAGGGAGAAGAGATGATCTAGAGGGACCTGAAAATAAGGTAATAGATCTGAAAAGGAGGCTGAAACTCTAAAAATTCAGATGTATGAAACAACTAAAACTCTTCCACAAAAAGTGGAGGGGACTAAAGCCCTAGGGGGCGAGATTTCCACTTATTTGAGTAAAACATATCAGAAACAGGTCTAAATGGGTGGAGACAGAGGCTGGAAAACCCTGACAGAAGCTTCAGACAAACCTAGAAAAATTGCTGGAAGAGTGCAGAAAAAAGTGCAGGTCGCAGGTTCTAACCTGTTTTTAGTCCAGGTCGTAGTTTTGGGGCAGAAAAGTGCGCCCTCTAGGCCAAGTCGCAGGTTTTATGCCGATAAGTGCGGCCTGTAGATCTGGGTCTCTCGGCGGCAGATTTCAGAAAAAGTTGTCGTCTCAGCTACGGCTGATGTCTGTCACCTGTGCAATAGGGCCAGAAACACACAGAAGTTAAAAATATTAATGTTTGAGGGTTTTAGAGGTGGAAAACACCATAAAAATAGGAAAAACAAAAAAACTAAAGAGAAACCCTAGGGTCTTAAATAGTTGGATATGCAGGAATATATAAAACGATAGCGGTTGCAAAATAAAACCCGTGTCGAGTCGCCAATTGTTAGTATGAATCTTTCGTCGAAAAAAGACCACTTTAGCTATGCATAAAAAATAGCCCTAACATAAATTATGGCTGCCAATATCTTTAAATCTGCAATTAGTTGATCCAAATAAAGCTGCACAAATCTAGATCTATGCATAAAAGACATTAATCAGTGAAAATGAAATGTTGCTCCATGCATCCAATAGATAAGACAAGAACAATATATTTGAAATAATTTTTATATTAAAGGGGCACCTGAGAGGAAAACAAGAAAGGTGTTTCCAATTCTCCTCAATGGGATGGGTTCTTGAAAGTCCTCAGCATTTCAGATCTAAAACTTCTCTCTCTTGTTGGTGTAGAAAACCCATACAAATGTAGAACTCAAAGGGAGCTCACAAAGCAAATGATGGAGAATGTGACAATGATAATGGCTCAAATTCAAACCAAAAGTATAGATCCAGAGTGATCTAATGCAATGGAAGGTGACAAATGAATGGGAAAACCCTTCTATTTATAGCAAAATATTAGGGTGGTCTAGAACTTTGGTGCATGAATAAAATATTATTAATCAAATTCTAGAACCACCTTTTAGGAATATTTTATTATATTTGTTGGAGGGGAAAGGATTTTTGACTTGGGTCAATTCCTTTATTTAAATATAATAAATAAATAAATGGTTTATTTATTATTTTAATGAAATGGTGTAAATATAATTAAATAAATAATGATTTATTTAATTATTTATAAATGATTTAGTCAAATTTAACTAGGAATATTATTTAAATAAGGGTTAAATAACTTATTCCTAGGAAATAATTAAATAAATAAGGATTTATTTAATTGATTTCCTTGTTTTGGGTTGAATATGACCAGGAATAATAATTAAATTGATGTTTAACTAATTATTCTTTTTGGAAATATAAAAAAATATAGATTTGTTTATTATTTCCTTTTGGGGTTTCTTGTTTAGACCATAAACAACTTGATAAAGGTGTTTTACTAAGTTATTTCACATAGCGAAAGCAATTTTATTTAGGGTAAAATTGGTCTTACATGGTGTGCTTGGGTCAAACTAATGATATTAGGTTAGATGACCAAAAAATGGTGTAACACCCTCTAGGACTTCTATTGATCTAGTCATCATCAAATTCCTTGAAAATCATATTTTGTCTAGATTTGGTTGTCCTAGAAAGATTATCACTGACAATGCTGCTACCTTTAGATCCAAGGGAATGGTAGACTTTTGCCACAAATATTAGATCACATTGGGTCATTCCACAACTTATTACTTTCAAGGTAATGGGTTGGCAGAATCATCAAACAAAAGTTTGATAAATATCATCAAGAAATTGTTGGAAGGGAATCAAAAGTCATGTCAGAGTAAGCTAGTACATGCATTATGGGCAGATAGGTTAACATGCAAGAAATCAATTGGAATGTCTCCCTACCAACTACTTTATGGAGCAGATGAAATTTTTCCAAAAATCCTAGGAGTGCCAGTAATGAAACTAATTCCAGAAGTACAATCTGAAGAAAATGACATGATGAGAAGGATAAATCAGAACATACAGTTGCAGCAAATGAGGGAAGAAGTCTATAATAAAACACAACAAGTACAAGAAAACATCAAGAAACTATTTGAGAAAAGGACAAAAACAAATGATTTTAGCATTGGTGACAAAGTACTCAAATGGGACTCAAGAAGAGAAGAGAAGGGAAAGCATGGTAAGTTTGAAAATCTATGGAAAGGTCCCTATATTATCCATTCTGCCAAAGGCAACAATGTATTTTTCTTACAGGAGATGGATGGAACAAAACTTTTTGGAGGTCCTGTCAATGGAAGGATGCTCAAGCATTATTTCCATTAAGAGGCCTAAGTTTAGAGCTTTGTCCATTGTATATAACATTTTTTTGAAATAGATCGAAAAAATAAATAGAAAAATAGAAAAACAAAGAAAAACATGGCAGAAAAAGAAAAGGTACAACCCCATACCGAAAAGAGTGAGTTCTGAAAGTGTGCAAGTCCAAATGCCACTACTTAAAGAGAAGCCTTATTTAGTCATACAACCTAATCATGACTAAATTAATTTTAAATTTTCTATTGATAGGTTAGTGAATGAATATTTTCCAAACTATTTAAACTTGCCTTATCAATAAAATTAGATTAGATTAGGAAAGGAATTTGGTTTCAAAGCTCAAAATCTGAACCAAGAAAGAAAAGAGGGATAAAAATCAATCTCTTAATTTCAGCCCTCAAAATTATGTGATTAGTTTTCTACAAAATAAATTCTGTATGCAGATTTGTACAAAGTATCACTACCCATAACAAATCAGAATGTTCAATCCTAATTTGGTTATGTTTCCAATTTTCTGTTTTAGAATAGATAATAAAATCTATCAAACAATTTAATCTTGACAGATAGTTAGACTAGGTAGAGAAATAAATGAGTTCATCAGTTTAATTTGAACTCTTGGATGCTATAAGTGTAGATTTTTTTTAGTCTCTTGTTTTCAAAAGAAATGATGTCAAGAGTTGGCTAATTCAAATGCACCCAATGAAGAAAAAATGTTAGAACAAGTATGATGGGTAGGTAGATTGTTGAGTTGGGATTAATCATGTTATGATTCAGCTGCTGAAACTGACCTTTTCAAAGCAGTAAATCATCAAGCTAAAGAAGCTCTTTCAAAGTGAAAATCAAGGCACTAGTCTACTTCTTCCAGAGACCTATTTTCTGAGGTTCTTGACACCTCGTTAAGGAGCTGCCCTCCCCAGTTGGAGCCACTGTTATCCTCCTATATTCTACAGATTTCACTAGATGACTATGGATGTCCTACAAGAACCTAAAGATAGCATAATTTTTCTATCAGCTATCTTTAGAAGTCTCACTCCCTTCATCATTCTAAAATTTACTATTTTTCACTAAGTTTTCCTGTCTTTATGCCTCCTCAAAAATTCATCCTGCTGCTCGAAAGAGAAACTCCATTATTTGGGCCTAAATTCCCTCATTTATCCCTCTACTCACACCTTCATTTTTCCTTCTTCCTTTTCCTCTAAAAACCCTCAAAAACCCCCCCTCATCCATCATTTTCTCTTAAAAAACCCTTAAAACAATGAAAAACCCCCTTTTTCATTGATTAAACCTAACTTTTAACCATATCAGAACCCTTGAAAATGCCATAAAAACCTTGTTTTTATGTTAAAAGTGTTGTTTTTCATATAAAACGTTTTTAGCCCCTTTTGGCCTTAAGCCCTATCCCCTTCCACTTATGTGACCCTAAACCCTGACCCTCCACTAAGCCCTAACCCTTATCCTTCTCGACCCCCGGTCTCCTCTATCTCGACAGGACCATTTCCCTTCACTCATTCTTAAGCCCCCTCCCACATATAAATAATGCCTCCACCACTTCATTTCTTTATCCCGCTTCATCCCACCCTAAGCCATCTCCACCGTTGATCGACCCTGATCCGACGATCATCTACGCTCCCATCCTTCATCCCCCATACAAATGAGCCCCTGATACCCAAACAAATGTACACGTGATCACCTCGGCCCCACCTTCCACTGAAAACTCCGTCGCCCATTCTCCTTACGCCACCTATCCACCGAACCCCACCACTGCACTAACGCGCCGCTCAGAAACTTATCCTCACCATCGATCTCACCCTCTGAGATCCGACGGTCTAGGTTATGTATCCCATAGATTTCAGTGCCGAAGGTTAATGGCCCCTATTGATGCGAAAAGGGAGGTTTAGCCCTGCCACGTGGTGGGCACTTAATGGAATCGCGCGGTCCCAGCCCAAAACCATAAGCCACCGATAACCCACGTGACAAACCCCAGTGGTTTTTCCAAAACATGTTTTCTCTTCTGCATGCCAAATTCAAAGTTTCGTGCCCTCCTTCAAATTTCTTCATTATTTCACCTCCAAAATCATTCCCCTACACCTCTATTCTTCCATAAATCACCCTTTAACCCTCATAAACCCAAAAAATAGTAGTTCCCTCCCATTCCACAGGTTTTATGTTGATTTTTGTTTGTTTTTGCAGGATTAAGGGCAGTCAGATGCCTAGAGAGGCATTTCAAATGATGAATACCCTCTAGATGATGATCCAGAGGAGAAAACATATAAAAAAGGCTAAGGATTTGCATAAAATAATTAACCCATCGATGTGTCATGTTCATTGATGGGTTATAAAACCCTTCTGCCATGAAGAAACCATGCATGCACACAAAGAAAAAGATACAGTCAGAAGATAAATGAGGAAAAGGAAGAACAAGAAGCTTAAAGGTCTAAAAATATAGATTAGAGATAAGCAAAGAAGTAGCCCTTTAAGCAATGTTTAAAGATAAACGATTAAAGCAGTTATGGAGAAAAAAAAGAGATAAATGCAGTAAGACACAATATTAGAGAAAAATCAAGGTTTAAAGGCTTAAAATAGTGTTTTAAGATGAAACAAAAGCATATTTGGCCAGCAAAGCCTTCGAAAATCCTAGATCCACAACAATTACTCCTTCAAAGACTAACTTGCCACCTACAAGAATTATTTTCAATAAAAGCATCAAATAGTTATCGCATAGTCAGAGATTTTTTCAAAGCAACTCAACAGTTATTACAAAGTTATTACTAAGCCTTAAAAGTCAAAAATTTCAACTAAAAATAACTCAGAAGTTATTATTTCTGAGTAACTCTTTAAGATATTTTTTCCTTGGGCCTTGCATGGTCTCAAAGGTCAAAAATCATTAACTGGAATAAATAACATTTAAACACCCTAGGTTAGTAGCACCTCCTCATTTGTCATATAAACATTGCATATGAGATTCATTTAAAATGTTGGTTACTTGATGTTATTGGACTGATTTCTGTTGCTAGGCTAGTTGAGGAATGCTAGACTGAACTAAAGAAAGCTTTGAGTTGCAGAGAGCTATTGTACATGGAGTGATGTAATTGGTTTGATCATCAATAATACAAGCATGTTCACATGATCCTTGAGCTATATCAATGGTGAATTTTTCCTAATTGTTATTGTTTCTACTTATGTTTTCATTATGTTCATCTTTCTTTGATAAAGAAGCAGAAGTCTTATTTTAGGATCTGTTGTTTCAGCACCCTATTTCTGTATGTATTCTTTATGTTGATGTTTTCTTCTACAAGGTCTGATTAGAAGATTCTTAATTGCGTTCTAGTTACATCTAGCTTGTTTTCTTGGAAATGATTCAATAGAGTGAAAGAAAGGAAATTGTTGGTGAGTCCATGTTCCTTTCAGTAAGAATTGAGATATTGTTTTTAGGAACTTTCTTTAAAAGTATGCTTACTAGAGTCTAAACCTGAGAGGCATATGGTATGCCCTACCCTTTGGTATACCTTGAAATGTTGCTTTGAAGAGTCTTTGAGAGTTGTCAAAAGAAGATTATATTATTTCTGTTTGATCTTAGACCACTCTTGTTTTCTTATATGTTTTCTTTATCTGAAAGTAGTCTTCTAATTGTTGCATTGTTTTCTGAAAGGTTATTTATTAAATATTTTTCCAATGAGATTTATGGTTTTCCCTGTCCTTTGGCTTGTTTCAAACAATTACCTTAAAATGCTTTTCTTGTCTAAGTAGAGCTAGAATATTCTTAACTGACTATAGCTTTACTACCTTCACAACTTCTTAATGTTTCAGATCACAACCTAATCTAAAGAATCCATTTGATATAGTTAGCTTGCCCTATGAAATCCCTTGTAGATTTGATGAGCAATTAAATAATTTTATGACTCCATTTCCCAATGGATTTTTGTTTTCTCACAGTCTATTTGTTTCAATTAAACAATTCCCTCAGTCAGTCACACCGTTGATCCTTCAATCTATCATATAATCCAACCAAAAACAAAACAAGTTCTTAGAACTTCATAACTAGCCTAATATCTTAAAACAAGGAATACAAAGATATATCAATCAAAATAATTTTATAGAGAGATCCCTCTCTAAATCTAGGAAGGCTAGGTCCTAGGATTCCAAAGTGGTTCTGATGTGGCCCCTGCAGTGTTTTTTCTTACCATTGTTTGCAAATCACAGGGAGCCTACACACACTAATGCAATCGTATTTCTCACTATCCAACTACCCTTTTTGCAATGTGTTTGGATCAAATCCACCGTGATCCTGGGATCTACTCTCCCTCCTGTCAAAGTTTCTCGTACACCTCTACACAATAAAGAAATGAGGAAATACACATCATCTCACTCAATTGAGAGATCACGTTCCCAATCCTAAATAATCATTGTTGTTCATACCACTATTGTATAATCCAACTCAAGTGATCCTCTTGAATTTTCATCAAGTCAATTTTGGCATACTTTAGGAGCCCACACTGTCTCAAAGCTTCAAACAATTTTGGATCATTCAAGATTTGTAGCTCCTAATGGTCATGGGCTCCGTCTCTCTAAAGACTCATTTCCATAAGCCTCATACCTAAACCAAAAAACCCCTTGATCATTTTTTAGTTGGAAAAAAACCCTTGGAAATCAAGAAAATAAATTTATTCTTTTTCTTGGCTAGATAACACAACCCTCCTTCATTCATAAAGCATGCTAAAACCCTTCCCCATCACAAGAAAAGTAATTAATGTGCCCCATAACTTAAGCGACCGCATTACTAGGCCAAGCCACCTATGTCTTTCTCAAAAACTATAAATTGACCATCAACAAATGCAAATTAAAGAATGAAATGCAATATAAGGGTCAAGTCTCCTACCTAGAACTGACGGAATGTTGAATGGTTTTCTGGATAGTGCAAAATCACTTGGGAAAGTTCTACTCTCTCTCCAGAGCACTCTCACAAACTTCAAATAGTGAAAATGAGGGCATGCTACCCTTCTTATAGTCACTCTTGAGTTATGGTTATAGTCACTCTTGAGTTATGGTTCATCATAGCTATTCTTTGAAATTAAATATATTCATTCCTACTTGATTGAAACATGCACCATATCGCTATTATGTTAAATTATACTTGTGCTTTGATGATATTTTAGCATTTTTATGCACATTTGACCATATTTGAATCTAGATGAGTGGATTCATTTTTGCGACATTTTCTCGCTCTTGAACTGAAAAACCCCCGAGTTATCCTCTTCGGGCTTGTAAAACTCCTACGAAGAAGATTTTAGGATTTTTTTTTATCTTTTTTTCTCGCTCCCTAAACTAAAAAAGAAGAAGAAGATATATCTTGTTTTTCTTCATTTGAATCATTAAAATTTCATGAAGAATATCGACTTAAATTTTTCTCCTCGTACTAATAACAAAATGAGGTAGATGTCTATTGAGCATACATTTCTCACGTTATCTAGACTCGATGGACTACCTTATGGAAAAGGAACTATGTCAAGTATACTATTAACCCTTTGTTGCACCCAGTCATCAACCATGACAAAGGTACCCCTTGGAGTTGTCTTTATGATATTTTCAGACTCTCTAAATATCAAAATACCACTGAGTTTACCTTTATGGACTCATTAAACTTAATCATATTTGGGAAAATTGGAAAAAACAATGGATCAATATCTATATTCTGAAGTATCTTTTAGTAGCAATACCCTTGTCGCTCCCTTGAACATGGCACCCTTTCAACAATTCATCTTTGTTAGCTTCTAGTCAAACCTATGATTTTAGCCTTCATATCCTGATGTTCGTGCATCCTTGTATCATAACACTCTTTAGTGTTCTTGATTCTAAGATGCCTCATAACCTTGATGTCGTGTATTCTATTATTCAATGGATTCATCTTCTCTCTACTTCCCATGTCCACCATATGATCATATGCCTAAAATTTACCTCTGTATGTTTTCCCCATTTCTCTAATATATCTCAAAAACAATCATTCTTGTCCTGTTTCATTTTAAAGGATGTAGGAAACCTTATTTCTTACATTTTAAATCTCTCTTCCTATTGAATTAAACATACTATCTAGGAAGAAGATCCATAAGCTTATCAGTACCCTGGAATTGGTAGTCCTTAGTGGGAGGTTACCCTGCATTTGATTGGGGGTTCTCACTATTGACCACTGGTTGAACAATTCTGTGAATGTTCAATGACAACAACCTTTTCACACTCACTAGATTGTACTGGACATCTTGGATACCATCATCCTTATCGGTAGCTATCCTCACATATGTTAATATTTTTTATCATTGAATAGTAATCAGAAGATTTCTCACATTTTTTACTTCAACTCCTTTATTCACATGTGCAGAAATATGTCGTTCGAAGAAGTGGTGACCAAGACCTTGGGTAGAGGCTTATATCACTAATCCTTATTTCCTCTCCCAAGATACATATATTTTTTTCATATGCAACTCACCTTATTGATCCTATTATAACACAACTTCCACATTGTGCCTGTCTGTGGACATGACAGTCATAACTCTAATGATAATCACTCTGATAGAGCTATTGAGTGTGGGAATGCTTGACTCAGGACATGTTTATAAATTTTTTACATATGTTGTTGTTTTCAAGTTTCTTGCACTTCTGAAGTTCCAATCGTCTCTCTCTTCAACTATGGTTACATTTTATAAATTATTTCATCCATCGTCTCTATCTTTGACCTCACACTTTAGGTGGAATCTCTTATACAAAAACTTACCTCCTCATCAGCTTAGAGGAGAAGGACATTTTGACTACTAGAAAAACCTTAAGTTGCATGCCCATTTTCCAGTGTAACTCACCCTAGAAATAGACAAAGGGTGTTATAACATTTCCTATCATTCAACAAGGTGCACTATTCCCTAGGTTAATTCTCTGTTTTTCATAAAGGAAAGAGCTATTGTATATTTGTGATATTTCAAAGGTCAAATCACAAGTTAACTGACTGACACTCCACTTTTCATTCAAATTATGGCTCAAAAAGAAAGAAGCATCCACCTCAGTACTAACTAAAGACATTTTAATCTTAAAAAAGACACAAATAAAGGAAAAGAGCAATAAATCAAGGCAACATCCAAGATTTTTCCTCATTAGAACTCATGGATTAATTGGCAAGGATATAGCCTCTCCTCATCTATAAATTAGAGCCTTTTCCATTGTATCAAGGATTAAAATATTTAAGTTTAAGTATTGTTATGATTTCAATAAGTTGAGAGAGAGAGAGAAAAGAGCCAAGGAGAGAATGGATGGCTTGATTCATCAACCATGGTTGTAATCATTCTTCTCTAAACAGATAACATAGATCCTCTCCATTATGTCTACTTCATAGTGTTGAGACTTCTTTTATTTATATCTTGATTCAATTTCGATATTGATAGTTATCTTAAATGCATCATAGTTTTATATTCAATTGCATGTTATTGTTTTTAGTTGCCAAGGTTTATATGTTTTGCAGGTTAAT
Organism: Pinus albicaulis; assembly: GCA_034641835.2. NCBI lineage: Eukaryota > Viridiplantae > Streptophyta > Pinopsida > Pinales > Pinaceae > Pinus > Pinus albicaulis. Next base: position 1,799,804,633 of record CM076578.1, on the reverse strand, counting down.
CATTATCTTGTCTATGTGCAGGTTTTGTTCTAGGAGTTGGTAGAGAGGTTTTAAATTTTTCACACTAAGATCTCTGATGGAACTAAACTAGAGATTGAGAGGTAACTCTTCTCGTTTCCTTTGTAGATTATAGATTAGCATGAATATATCCATGTATCTTTGAGTAATTACAAGTCATGTCATTCTGTCTTCCTTAAGTCCCGAGAGAACTGAGAGGGTTTTATGTCCACAACCACTCATGCATTAATCCCTACAACAACTACTATTCCATTCTTTGGTGGAGAAGAGCGTAGAATATAAAGAGAATATAAATTTCTGAAAATTTTCACACGAGTAAATAATTCCACCAATTGTCTAGTATATGGCCTGAAACAGGACCTATCGTTCTTTATATTCGAAAATTGTATATTATAGAGCAATTTAACACATAAAATATGGGGAAACAAAAATACATAAATAACATATAAAACAAGAGAGAGATAGATATATGTGGTTCACCCAACTTGGGCTACGTCCATGGAAACAACCAGTCCTTCCTTTCTATTATCCATCAAAATGAAGAGACACGACCTACAACGGATCCATCGTAATATCCTCTACTCTCTCACATACCCCCCCTTGCGATTTCTCACTCAAAGTATACACACAATACATACACAAAATAAAACACCCTCATACAACAAAGGGGTTGCCTTCTAGGGAAAAAATCCATAAATAAATAACATAACTTCTACTCTGAGATCATCTCCCTAATGAACAACCTAGATTGAATTCAAAATTAGAATATTTTACATGGAAATTTTACATCTTCTTTTAGCTTTGGGGGTGCTGCCCCCAAAGCCTCCAGACAGGGGGGGCTCCAAAAGTTCGTCACCACCCCCCCTATACCCCCTTGACGATGATCAAATGACGAGAAGTATTGTCGCCCCATTAAGAACTGGGGTCCAACGTGGCGATACATATAAACAAAGAAGATAATCAAGCTGCACACCCAAAAATATTCTACTTGGAGACTGATTGTTGGAACTCCACTGCTACTTCATTTGTTGGATAATGACTCCACTTTGGACCTAGGTTTTTCTCATCTTCATCATCATAGTTGAATACCAATTGAAACTGAGAAAAATCTCAGTTTCTCCATGGTTACAACTTTTTTTAACATATCTGCAGGATTCTGGATAGTGCGTCTCTTTTCCAGATTCAACTCTCCATCATCCAACATTGACCGTATGAAATGGTACTTGAGTTGTATTTATTTAGTCCTACAATTAAATTCTAAGTTATTTGCAAGATGAAGGGCACTATGGCTGTCACTGTATAACCTTCTCATGTCGTACTTCTTACCCAATTCATCCATAAACGTTTGTAACCAAATAATTTCTTTAATAGCCTCTGTAGTAGCAACATACTCTTCTTCTATTGTTGAAAGTGCAACAAAACTTGCACTTTTGAAACCCACTTGACCGTTGTTAAACCTACAGTAAATACATACCCTATAGTGCTCCTCATGTTATCTATCACCTGCCATATCTACATCAACATATCCCCATAGAGAAATGTTTGAGCCACCAAAGAATAATGCTTGAATTGTGGTACCTCTCAAATATCTAAGAATCCATTTCACTACCATCCAATGTTCTTTTCCTGGATTATTCATGTACATGCTAACAACTCCCACTACATGTACAATATCAGGCCTTGTGCATACCATTGCATACATTAAGCTTCCAATTGTTGATGCAAATGGAACTTTTAACATATATTCCATTTCTTCTTGGGTCTTTGGGCACATATCCTTACTTATTTTGAAATGGATAGCCAAATGTGTACTAATTGGTTTTGCATTTTTCATATTAAATCTTTTCAACACCTTTTGTATGTACTCATTCTAAGAAAATGTTGATTTTCAAATTTTCCTTTCTCTAGTTATTCTCATACCAGGGATTCGTTTTGCAACTCCCAAATCCTTCATTGCAAATGAATTTTCCAATTTTCCTTGGAGAACATTTATTTCTTGCACATTATACCATGCAACAAGAATCTCATCTACATACAATAACAATATAATATATTTTCCATCGTTTTCTTTTTTATATAAAGACAATGAACACAGTGACATCTAGTATAACCTTTTTCGAAAATAAAGCTGTCAAACTTTACATACCACTGCCTCGGAGCCTGTCTTAAGCCATACAATCTCTTATTCAACCCGTACACTAATTTTTATTTCCCTTTGACCTCAAATCCTTGTGGTTGTTGCATATATATCTCTTCCTCCAAATCTAGATGGAGAAAAGTTGTCTTTACATCTAAATGTTCAAGATGCAAATATTTTGCTGCTACAAGACTTAAAATAGTTATGATTGACAACATTTAACAATGGGAGAAAATATTTCATCAATATCAATACCTTTCTTTTGCGCAAATGCCTTCACCACAAGTCTAGATTTGTACCTTTGTTTTCCTCCATATTCTTCCTTCAACTTGTAAACCCATTTATTCTATAATGTTTTTTACTTGTAGATAGCCTGACTAAGTCCCAAGTCTGGTTACGTATTAAGGAGTCCATATATTATTTCATGGCTAGCTCTCACATCTTCCTAGTTTCTACCTACATTTTTTATTCATAACATTTGGTTTCACCAGAATCTATCAACAATACATAATATAATTAAGGAGACTATGATTCAGGGGGTGTACTTATCCTGGTAGATCTTATGACACCACTTTCTAGTGTTTGAGGTGTCTGTTGTTGTGGTGGTGGTTGTTGTTATTGTGGTTGTTGATTATTATTATTTTTAGACACCTTTAATTTTTTCGTGTTCTCATCCATAACTATTTATTCTTTATTTTCTTTTTCCTATTTCTTTTCCTACAACTGATCCCTATGTTAGTCATCAGTATTTTTCACTTGTTAGTGATGACTAGATCCATAGCTGAGTTTTCTAGAAGCTGATCTCCATATGTCAATTTGCCATCTAGAAAACCCTCATAAAACTTTTTTCGCCCTCCTATTTTTCAGTCCACCCATGTCCAAGTTAAAACTCATTATCACTATCCTTTCTATTTTTAGCCCTACTGGTCTGCCCATCAGCTCTAAAAGGGAAACCCAGTGACTGTTTCAAAAGCCTCCCCTAAGTTAGGAAGTGGCGCTTTAAGGCATTTTACCCTTGGCAAACATCAAAAGGCCAAAAAACCTCCATCTGATACAAACCAATCATGACAGACCTCCCACTCTGCAAATAAAATTGATCACAGCCTTAAGTCGCGCTACTTACACACCCCTAAGTCTTAGCACTACATAGACCACAGTCTCAAGTTGATTATTAGGTGTTTTACAGTGTTTTATGGATTTTACAAAGACAGGAAATATATCTTCATCTCAGGAGAAAATTATTGAATACAAATTTAGAAGAACAACTACTTCTCAAAGTCAAACATGAGCCTGAGATACATATGCAGAGTAAGGAGTTACTTATCAAGACCTTGCGGCTTCCATTCAACATGAAATCACAGTAGAAGAAAGACACCACTGTCAAAAAAATCTGCAATGTGTCAGCGGGTCAAGAACCTTTTCATCTACAAGCAGAGGGTTAAGGCGCCTCCTTCATCTACAAGCAGAGGGCGATGGCCAATATTGACTTCAAGGACTGCAAAACTTACTATAAGCACAATTTTTCTTTTTACTAGACAGTAAAATAGTGACTCTAGGTTCCTGAGTGTAAGTAATGATCATAACAGGACTAAGATCTGAAATGTGCAAGACAAAAGAAAACAGAGTTTGTGGTTTTGTAAAGAGAATCGTTTGAGGTTTCAGTCATCATCAGGGCGCATCAAAAAAGGGACTCCTTAATCAAATCTATCATAACAAATATCTCTGCAGGGGTGTTAATATGAATAACTTCAATCAGAGTTGAGAAGGAAAATACTTCAGTAAAAAGGACCTCTGCATGTTCTTTGTTTCTGTTGAAATATGGAAAACAGTCCATGGTTTCTGGATGAACATAAAAAAGAGGCAGGAAAATAGTATACAGTCCTAGACCTAAGACATCTTGGTATCAGTCAAAGCACCAGTGTAAGTCCAGTTGTTGCAATCTACACTCCACCACAAAGAAAGTGTATCCTTCAAATGCAGCAAGTTTGGTGATTTCAGAGCTCCATTAGAAGAAAGTGGCCAAAGGAACCTTGGTGTCTGTGAGTAATTATAGCTTCTTTTTCACATATCACATACTTATCTTCTCAACACAAAGGTATAAAAAGGTCATGATATGAAGTTTTAAACCTTTGGGGAGACATATCATTAGTGAAAACAATTCTAGTTATAGAAAGCCTGCTGCTCCAACAAAACCAAATTGAAGAAAGGCTGACAAGTCATGTCATTACACAGGCAAAAGAAATAATGGTTGTTTTTCAAAGAGTACTAATCTCCCTACTCATAGAGGTTATCTTTCAAATGACTTATCATAAGTTGACCAAGGCTAGTGGGTGACAATTCAGTTTCCCCTCAGCAAAGAACACTGCAATAAGACAATGAAGACCTCCTTCACAGGAAACAAAAGGGCAGCTCTCCTTGTTTCATTTTTTTTTATCATCTCCTGTTTTGTCTTCTACCCACAGTCAAAGAGGAAAACTCAAAGACACCTAACAGTTGCATCTATAGCCAAGCAACATCTGCCATCTAATTCGGTTTACACAGTGGACAAGACTATACCCATAGCATCCAAAGAAAAAATGTTAGTTTATGTTGCAAAAGAGAAAAGGGACCTCTGTCAAAATGCCAAAGAAAACCTCCTGCGATATAAAATATCCTCTACAGGTATCTTCTTTTTTAGATAACAAAGACAGACCAGGGTATGAAAGTGGATTTTGAGGTGACATTTCAGCTCCTTCTTCAGCAAAAAGATATTGCATATAGGTTTACTAGTTCACACATATGCACAAAGATCATGACATGTTTTCAGGTATTGGAACCTAGTCAAAGCAAGGTGAGCACGCCATTGTAAAAAGAGGAGGAACTTTCCCTATGAAGAAAACGCAAAAAATACCAAAGGGCAGACCTTTTCTCTCCATGAAGAAATTAATTCAAGGGAAAAACCTACAAACTGGCAGGTTCACTATCATTGGAGGAAAGTGAAGGCATATAGTCAAGTTTCAAATTTTCATAAGGGTTAAGAGAGGTCTCGCTTACAAATAGACGGCTGTTACCCTTGTGCACAAATCCACAAATATCCGTTGTGTGTTCAAAAGGAGGTTTTAAACTTTGGTCTAAAAACAAAGGCTTTTCAAAAGAAAAGTTGAATAAACCCTCTTAAAAGAAGCATAAAGGGACCGTTAGCCATTTTGTGCATTCCAAAGGGATAGAGACCATTGCAAACTCATCGGGTAAACACCCAAGCTTGAGCAAAGCCCCTTTGCTACCCTCAAGATCAAACAAAGAAGTTTCAGAGAAATTTGAAGAAGTTTGTCACAGTTTCACTGCGCGGCGCACCTGGAATAGCGCGCGACGCGCTCAGAGGGAAATTAACACAGGCGCTCAACTATCCGCGACGCGCCTGTACATGTGCGCGACGGGCCTGTACTCAACGCTCGGCCCACTCGACAGAGCCACCCGACAGCCCATGTGCGCGGAGTTTTCTCATTCAAACGCGTCGCGTTTGTTGTTACGCCTCCAACCGCCTTCAAAACGTTTCTGACTCACAAACAAAGATCTACTTCATGATTTTTGAGGTATTTGGTCTTGCTCCCCCTTAAAGTTCGCATTTTCTAGATATTGTTTGGGGCAGAAAAGCTTGGTTTAAAAAACAAGATGTGTTAAGTAATGGTATTGAAAGGGGATAAGTTGTTTTGATTTAAAAACTGAGTTTAGAAAAGCCCGAATTCACCAACAGTGAGCATATTCATGAAATTGCTCTCCAAACAGTCTGACCTTAGTAACAACAGGAATTAGTTGGAAGTTTTTTCTATCAAACTAGCATAAAGAACAGAGGGAAGTAAAGAAAGAAGTGTTTCATGAAGAGATGCAGTGTTCAATTTGAATTAGGATTTGTTTTTAAAGAGAAGTTTTATTGGTCCTGGTTACTACATCAAAAAACACATTAAACCCTGTTAGCCTATCTCAGAAACAACAAGCCTTGGACTCTATTAAAATCATCATTGGTGACTGTGTGCATATTTTTGAATTCATTAGTGTAGTAGCATAAAAAGGGATCAGTGTCTTGATTAGAAGAAGTGTTTGCTCACTACAAAACTATTTTTCTATCCTCAAAGCACCCAGGGCCATGACACCTTGCACCATCACAGTAATCTGTTAAAACTGTGTATCTTTTGTAGATTCTGTTATGCTTTGAAATATACTTGTTAAGAGGCATCAAAGGTTGGGAAAGCCTCATTTTAAGGACCAGAGGTTTTGTATTGAGAAGGAGATTGTGCACAAACATTCAAAAAACATTATTTCCTTACCAAGGCAGTGGATTTGGGCTGAACATATATACTCTGGTTGACTGTTGTCATTTTGATTAGATCTGCTGGTAAAGGGCATACAAGGAAAAAGCAGTGTTTTGAAGTTCAGAAGGTTGTTTTTTTTTTACCTTTGTCTACCAATACAAGAAAGTGTCTTCACTATGTTTTCTTTGACCTGACTGTGTATGTCATTATGAGTATTTGTTGATTCATATACAAAAGAAAGAAGAAGGTTTTGTTTTAAAGAGACATGGCCTTATATCAAAGGAAGGCATTTCACACTATCTTCAAAACATTGCTGCATTATCATACAGTGAAGTGACGGAAGGCTGAAATAGAGTTTGGTGTAAAGAAGGCATTTCAAAAGCCTTGTAGTAAATTGGTGTTTTAAAAGCACTTCTAGGTCAAAATGCCGCCCAAGCAGGACAACAGAAGTGGTTTGCATAAAATATATGAGCCAATCTCTACAGAGGAGGTCAATGCTCATCCATCCATCCTCTTCAACTTTCATGAGGTAGGTTGTCTAGATTTCTGCCAGAAGGTACAGGAGGTCAAAATTTTCTTGCCCTTGACACACCTATGCGCCCTGAGGTTCCAGAGCAAGCATTTCTAGGTAGCAGACCTTGATTTCAAGTTTTCCTCGAGGTCAGTGTCCAAAGCCACCAAAATTCCATATCATGGTGAGAAATGGTTCAAACAGACCCATCTTGACTTGGATGATTACAAGCCTTTCATCAAGCCCGAGCATAGAGATACTTGCACTGCTATTTTTCCTTTTTCTTATCTTCTTGACAGCTATGCTCCTCTAATGAAGGTCATAATGAAGTATTTTACTTGTGAAGGGAGATTTACTCGAGTTTATGCCTACCATGTCCGACTATTGATGCATTTCACTAGAACCAGGCAGCTAAACCTCCCTTACTTTTTATACAAGAGCCTCGAGAAGATGGCATCCACAGTCCAGAAGAAGACCCCATCTCTGCAAATGCCTTCCCTTTTCCATCATTCTCTGATCAAAATTATCATCCTACACCAGCTAGAGAAAAAAGAGGTTCCATGGGATGTTTTTATCAGCCACCCAGATTTCTCTACTGTTCCTCCTATCCATATATCTCCCACCCAGCCTGTTCATCGCCCTGTACCTTTGTCCAGCAGGACTACTCCTAGAAGGCTCAAGTTTCCTACAGAACAATCAGGACAGCATGAAGAAGAAAGACATGAACATGTAGAAGAGGAAGGGGATGAGCATGAAGAAACTGATGAAGACCAGCAGCATGATTTTGATGGTCAGGGACAGCATCTTGAGCCACCCAGTGAGCATGAGGTGGAAACACATCAGCAGCTTGATGTTGGTAAACTGGGGCAGCAGTTTGAACAGCAGGAAGAGATGGGTGAAGAGCATCAAATTGTAGATGAAGGGCAACAACAGAAGCAAGAAGAAAAAGGTGTTGAACAACAGCATCTAAGTGAAAGTGAATAGCAGGGACAAGAGGAAGAGCAGCAGCTTGATGTTGAAGGTCATGAACAGCAGTTTGAGCAGGAATTTGAGCAGCTGCTTGAGCCACAAAATGAGCAGGAAATCCAAGCACAACAGCAACATAAGTTTGATGATCAAGGGCAACAAGGATTTGAGGCAGATCAGCCTCATAATATTGAGGGGCAGAAGCAACTTAAAGAGGACACACAACAGCCTCAAGGAGAGCAGCATTTTCAAGAAGTTGACAAGGGTAAAGCCATTGTGTCTCCTTCTCCTAAAGGAACAAAGTCCAGCACAGCAAGACAGAAAGGGCCTAAGGCTGCCACTCCAAAAATGACAAGAGTTGTCCCTAGCAAAAGAAAATCGCCAAGGAGGTCTCTCACTAGTATGCCAAGAAGGAAGAGTGCAAGATTGGCCTTCAAAGGGAAAGGCAAGATTGGAGAAAGTAAAAAACATGGAGGTGCATTAGCTGTCATTCCAATCCAAAGTGATGACATTGATAATGAAGCCCGCATCCTTGAAAACCTTCTAATCCATCAAGAGGGTCAAATTGAAGCATTGGAGAATGACCTTCATCGGGCAAAGACCTTCAATCACTTTTTGGAGATCCAAAATAAACAAATGAATGTCCATTTGGCTGCCCATGAGGCACGAGCTATCAAATACAAGAATGAGGCAGCTAAAGCACACATAAGGATAGAGGAGCTCATCGGTGAGTTTGATGAAGATGAAGAAGAAGACCAGCCTAGGCGGAAGAGGCCTAGAACCATAGGGCTTAAAAGAGCCCTGGAAAAGCAAAAGGAAGAAGAACAAGCCCAGCTTCAATATTTTCCCCTCACTGCACTACTTGAGCAAGAAATTGAAGAAAATAAGGAGGCATGGCTAGAAAGAGCCAATAAACACTTGGAGATGAAGCTTGAAAAGGCAAACAGAGACCTGGAGCTGCAAAGGAAAAGGACACAACATTATCAAAAGTTGAATCAGTTTGCCCGGCGCAAGCTAAAGGCATCCCAAGAGAAACTGAAGGAGACAAAGGGGAAGCGCCCTGAACGGAAAGAGAAGAAAGACATATCAGCGCTTGACATTTTGGCTTCAGCTTCGGAGCATGTTGCCAAGGACCATTGAGGGCCATGCATACCAATTTTTGGCCCATTTTGACAACTTTTGGTTTTTTGACATTTTTTGAGTTTTTGGTCAAAAACTCATAATTTCTCCATTTCATTTTGAAGATTTTTCAAGGGAGGAGAATAGTACCATCAGATGCCATAATTTCATGAGCATGTCCTCAGTGATTTTTAGAGCATTTGGAGATCATTTGACCCTTCAAAACAGCGAAAAAAGCCCGCATTTTGCACATTCTGCCTGGTCTATCAGCAAACTGTCATTTTCTGCTTTTTACACACAGGTGCCGATTTGGTGGACTTCTGGGCATCAGATTGGGGAAATTTCAGTTGCGCCGGAAAGTAGACACTCAGAGCTTTCCAACGAGATATCATGAGCCTCGTTTTGACATCAGGAAGGCTGCCAAATGTTTCCGGCAAATCAGGGGACCTTTTTCTGATATAAATTTGAAGTATTTTTGTAATTTTTGAACCTCAAAAATCTGCTTTTTCCAAATGTGCGTTTAGCTATTTTTGCACTTGGAAAATGATGCAAAGTCAATATAATTTCCGTTTTTAGCATTTTTTTTAGATATTTTATGGGATATTTTGTGCCTTGGGCTTTGCAAAGCCTCAAGGACAAGTTTAGATATTTTGATTAGGCCAATGAGGATGCAAGTTGAACCATGAGGTTTTCCTCACTTGAGCCTATTTATTCCACAAGCTCTCATTGTAAACAAGGCTAAACTTGAGAAGAGAAGTAATATATTGGTCATATGAGCTTTGAAGAACATACTTGTGTTATGATTTTGGACTGCCTCTTGGATGCTCTTGAATGAATGATGAAGGATTGTTGATGGATTCCATGACTTGGTAGAATGGTATAGTGTCTCTTTTTATGTTATTGTCTTCTAGTTTTCATTCATGAATACATGTTTCTTGCTTGCTATAGATCAGTAGAGAACAAGTTTGAGATATGCCCATGGAGGCACCTCAAAATTCCTGAATCTTCATAGCTTTTATGTTTTCTTCTTCCTTAGTTGCACTAAAGAATTCGTAACTGCTCTTTAGTAACTTAAGGATATTGTTGCTAGTTTCATTCATAAGTTCTATGCATGTTAAGTAGGATGTATGGTGTGCCCTGCTTACCTATGGCTGTCCATAGTTCTATCCATGAAACTATCTCTTTGACTGATTAGATTATCATCTTGTTGAACCAAGGAGGCCTAGTCCCGATCTAGCCCTTTGCCTAAAACTATGAAAGCTTGTTTGTCAAAGTGCCCAATAACTTAAAGACTGTGTTTAGGCGTTCTGGCATAGTGTTTTGAGTTGTTAGTCCATCTTATGTGTTTTTCCCCAAAGTCTGATAGCCATTTCCCAAAGTTAGAGGGTCTTATACTTCTATGCATGGCTTGAATGTTTATTTCTATGTATTATTTAGCTTGTAGTTACATTTTGCATGACTAATGGCTTGCCATACCATGTTTATGTCTGCTATCAAACTAGTTATGCTTGAAATCCTTCGTCTTTCACAAACTTGATGTCCATTTACTCCATTTTGCCCAAAGATCCTTTCTACCTTGAATCAAATCAGCCCTACAGCAGCCTTATATCATCATCTGATAGCTTCCTTGACCTTTTTGACCCCATAGCCCAGTTGATCTTATTTCTTGTTACCCATTTTATATCTTTGATCAGTTTTATCCCTCACAAACTTAAAAAATCAAAAAATCAAAAACTCACTTCATAACTAGCCTAATATCAGAACACCATAAGCAAACACACCAATATCTTTTATATATAATAGAGAGAGCCCTCTCTGAGTCCAGGAAGGCTAGGTCCTTGGGCTCCAAAGCTTGGTTTGATGTTACATCGTCATTTGGCTCACCAATCGGCCAAATCACGGGACCCTAACATAATGGCGATCACGTTGGGACCTTTCTGAGTTAATTTTAATCTGAATATCTTGCAAGACTCATGGAAAGCCCCTTTTTGGACTAAGCATATCTACCATCAGTTATCCCACCACTCTCTAACATAATGGCGATCACGGTGGGACTCTGAGTAACAAAAAACTTAGTTTCCCTCATCTTTAGAGACTTTTGAGAATACTAGCTGATTGACTTATCCCACCACTCCCTAACATAATGGCGATCACGGTGGGACTTATTGAGTACATGATATTCTAGAAAACTTTTATAGACTCCTTAGTCCATCAACTTTTAACTTAAACCATCAGCCTTCAGAATCATTTAGTGTAAAATCTCTGCTTCACCATCTTAGCAAAGTGATGAATCAGGTTTATAACACTTTTACATCCTAGGCTACACATAAAACTTAGAAAAACCCCAAAAAACTCCCTTAGATTGGTTTTTGTAAGTATTGGTGGTGGACCATACACACATATCTCAAAACAACAAGTTCCACCTGGCGACTCCACTAGCCTCCAGTAGGACTTACTATTTTATCGAACTCTAGGTTACTATCCGATCAACCTATCCCATCGCTCACTAACATAGCGGGAGATGGTGGGACATTGAGTACATGATAGTCTAGCAAACTCTTATAGACTCTTTGGTCCTTTAGATACTTAAACAAGCAAGCAGTCCATAGACCCATTTAGAGTAAACTCTTTTTGTTCTCGCCACCCTAGCAAGGTGTTGAAACAAATTTAGAATACTTTAAACCATAGATTGCACATAAAACTCAGAAAATCCAAAACATTTCCAGATTAGTTACCGGTGGTGGACCATAGCTATCTTCACAAAACAACCCAGTTCCACCTGGCGACTCCACTAGTCCATCCCTTTTATTTTTAACCATCCTTCACCTTAGTAGAGCTTTAGAGAGACCACTCATCCAAAACATTCACCAATACCATTCTCTCTAAACTCTAGATCCAAAATCTGGCTTCACGAAGAATCAACACCAGATCCCATCCAGACCCAAATCCCCCTATCATAGTAGATGACCCAAAGAAGATTCTGTGGCAAGCTTCCGAAACTGACCATCTAGCTACTGGTAGATCCATCCGTAAAACAAGATCAGTACCTAAACATCTCACTATCCTACCAGATTCACCTTTTGATTTAGAGTCATCAAAAACTCTTCTCAGAAGCAAATCATATAGTAAGATAAACTTTGACGATCTTGAAACCCTAGACCAATCACACAGTCATAGTAGAGAAGCCTCACCTTCCACCCCCCCTGACTTTCAGCTTCTCTATCAATTTGGCTCCTACCATCCCAGATCTGCTCAAAACCAGATCACTAGTCCAAGTTCATCCGCCACACCTGCTCAAACCACCTCTGCCCATCCCACTAGTCTTCATCTTGTACATCATCCATTAGCTCCCGTCATGGCAGCCTGGTACGCACCTTTGGTGTTGCCACCGCCTTTGGCTCCTCTCCCAAATAAATATCAAGACAAAATCCCACACTTTACCGGAGAAGACACCACCACACCTCAACAACATATAAGTAGGATGACTGATGCTTATGAATACCTGGAGGTACAAGACGAGACCGTCAGAATGAGAATATTCGCCCAAAGTCTTGGTGGTGAACCCAAAACATGGTTCAAAAGCTTAACTCCAAACAACATCCACAATATCCCAGAACTACATCAAGTCTTCAGAAATAGGTGGGAAATCCGAAGAAACCCCATTCAAATCCTGTCATAATATAACAACCTAAAACGGGAAAATGGGGAAAGTGTCCAAGCTTACTGCACTAGGTTCAACAGTGTATATAACTCCCTCCCACCTCATTTCAAACCCCCACTTGGTTTAGCCTTGGAAAAATTCCCCGAGGGTTTCGATCCGGACATGACATATCATTTGAGAGACAAAGATCCCCCTACCTTAGAAGAAATGCAACAAATATCCATAAAAGCAGATGCCAACTTAGCAGAAAAAAGGGCTAGGACTAGATCAGAAAGAAAGGTCACATATAAAGACGAGGTCTCCACTTCATCGCCTTCCCTAGATCCTAGAATAGATGACTTAGTCAAAACCATGGCCAAAATGTGGGAAAGGATAAATGAAAAGGCTCCTGTTAGGGACAACCAACCAAACCCTCCAAATAGAAACCGAAACCAAAACTTTAGGAGGGAACAGCCCCAAAACAGACCAAGGGAAAATGACCAACAAATTAGGCCACCATTTAATGAAAATTATGTAGAAGAGGATGACAGGGATACAGAACCTCTGGATGAACATCATTTAAACCTCATAGGATCTGATAATGAGAGTGAGGTGTACCTCACAGAAGAAGAACAAGCATTATTTTCTCCTAATTAGGATGAGACCAACTATGAAGATCTCGACGACCCTGCCATAGATTTTCAAAATGCCATAATATAAGCTCACCGGCAATATGACCTTAGAAGAAAAAGAAACCAAGATAATTCCAAGAAAGGTAACTTAGATACTGCTAAAACCCCTGATACCATCCTCAAGAAAGCAGTAAGCAGTGACAAAATCAAGGTTGAGAAGAGTGACCAAAACAAAGCTAAAGTTACCCAAACTAGTCCTAACTCAGCTGCTCCGAGTACTTCCACAAAAGTTACCGAAGCAACTATGGCAAACAAAATCCCGAAACAAAGCCAACAAACTCAGAACATAGAGAAGGTCGTGGCTGAAAAAGCTGAAACAAACATATCTAAACTTCAGCTGCCTTTTAGCTTTGAAGGCGAAATCGCCAAGATCAAGATCACCATGCCTCTTACCGAACTCATCGCCCAAAACTCTTATAAATCCCAAGTGCTAAAGGTCCTAAATCTAGGGAATGATGCGAACACTGTTAATCTGGCTGATGACACTCCTGAAGTGTTGTTTGGTCCGAAGATAGAGGGAAAATTCCAAGAAGGAACTACTCTTCCATTTTACATTAGCCTAAACATCCATGACCAAATCCTCCACAATGCCATGCTAGACTTCGGCGCCTCGCATAATCTTATGCCGAAGGTAGTAATGGAAAGACTAGGCCTAGAAATCACAAGACCATACAAAGACTTGTATTCATTTGATTCGAGTAGAGTCAAATGCCTGGGTTTGATCAAAGACCTTTGTTTTAGTCTGGCCCAAATACCTGCAAAACATCTAATCATGGATATAGTAGTGGCAGACATCCCTCCCAAGTACGGGATGCTTCTATCCAGATCTTGGGGAGCCAAACTCCAAGGGAATATTCAACTAGACATGTCCTATGCCACCATTCCTGTGTTCGGCCAGACCAGAATACTCTACCGAGAATCACACATGAAATACATGATTAGCAGTCAAGATAGGCCAGACAACATTCCAATGTATTCCTTGTGTTCCGACCTGAACTCTTTCATTATGCATATTGATGAAAACATGGAGGAAGAGTCAGAAGAAACTGAAATAAACTTAGATCCACCACATCAGCTGCCCCTGGTGCTTTATGATGAACTAGACACTCAAAACTACCATGATCATGAACAGCTGTGTCATGAAGAAAGTAAGTATGTCCCTTCTAAGGTGGGATTAGAGCAAGAAGCGCAAACCCTTATGTACTATCAAGCGAATTACTCTAACCCTAGTCAAACACCAGCAGTAACCTGTGGAAATTTTTTCTGGGTAAAGGCTTTAGAAGACTTACACATCATAAACCTGTTCGGAACCCGGGAGCAAGGGAGTTTAATGTTTCTACCATACCTCAAAGATTTACCATCATATGGATCATCCACTGCAAATGAAACTTTGACTATAGCCCAAGCAGCTCAAAATCTAGAAAAAATGCCTGATAAACTTCATATGAGAAAGAATGATATTTGCAGTCCCAGCATACCTGAGCGACTGAAATTGGCTCATATTCTGTCTTTTCATGAAGAACTCAAAAATGCTAAAATCAGAAATCTCACGCAGAATACCAATTTCTACAGGCAAAACAAGGGAAAATGTTGTGATACTTATTCTTCCTCAAAGAATAACCTTGACAAGAGAAAACATAACAATCTGAACCA
Source organism: Pinus albicaulis (assembly GCA_034641835.2). Classification (NCBI taxonomy): domain Eukaryota; kingdom Viridiplantae; phylum Streptophyta; class Pinopsida; order Pinales; family Pinaceae; genus Pinus; species Pinus albicaulis. The sequence goes on along the minus strand of CM076578.1, from coordinate 1,799,789,608 downwards.
AACTATAATAATCAAGGATAAAACAGATGGTCATAGAGTCTGCTTCGATTTTAGAAATATTACTGCATACCCCTATAACAGAAATTCTGTTTTTTCTACCCAAGACCATGATTTACCAATTAAAAGTGCTTTTAATCATGTGTTTTCGCAAGATGATGTTTTAGGTCATGTTCAAAAGATTCCCTTGCAAAGTAGAAAGCTTAAAGATTTTTTCCAGTTTGCGGGAGGTAGATCTAATTTCAAAATCAAAATTGCAAAACCACCCAATATCAGAAATCTGTTCATGAAGGCCATGTTCCCAGTTTTAAATTTCTGCATTTTTGCATACCTTGATGATGTCATTATCTATTTCAAGAATGACCAAGAGTACATACATTACTTGAGGAAAATATACAGTAAGGAAAGGAGTGGAAACCAGATATTCAAAGAGGTACAGCGGGAAGATACCAGGCTGTTCAGAGATTCTTGCATGAATCCCTGTGTCATGTTAGAGAGAGAAAACTTCCCAAATTTCTCTTTTTAGGAGTTGAGTGGGCCAAGGGTGAGAGGAGATCCTTACGAGGATAAGATGCTTAAATTCCGTCATTTCCAAGATTTCTGAGTTTGAAATACTTTCATTCATTGTATATACCATTGTTTGAAATATAGAAAAATAGAAAAGTCAAAAACAGTAAAAGAGAGAAAAGTCAAAAACATTAAAAGATAGAAAAGAGGGCGAGTGAAGATAGAACAAAGCCCCATGTTCCAAAAAATAGTCTTTCGGAAAGCGAGCAAGTCTAAATGCCGCTACTAGTACTTCAATGTCTTGTTCATCTATCTAGCCTAATCATAGCTGAGCATGTTTAAATTTATTTGCTGATAAGTTAGTGAGTGCAAAAGATAGTCAACATTGTGTAAGATTGACTTATCACAAAGTTTAGATTAGGGAGAGATTCTGGTTCCACATGCCTAAAACAGAACCAAAGAGAGAAGCGAGGGATGAAAAATACATTGAACATCTTAGCCCCGCTTGTCTAGTTTTCCTTTTGTTGCAAAATAATATTTGTGTGCAGCTTGTCTTTTATGCCGCAAATGCATGACAAATCAGACTGTCTAATCCTGATTTGATCATTTTAAATTTCATGTTTTAGATTAGAGAACAAAATCCTGTCAAACTGCTTAATCTTGACAGTTGATCTAGCATAGGTAGACTAATGAAGGAGTTCATCAGTTTAATCTGAACTCCCGGCAGATATAAGAGTAGAAATAGATAGGTTCATTTTGCAAAAAGAAAAATATACATTGTCAAAAGGCTACTAGCTCAAATGCGCCAAAGAGAAGAAAAAAAATGTTAGGAAAGATAGTGGGGTAGGTAGAAATATCATTGATGTTAACAATGCTGTTACTTTTCAGAAATAACATCAAAGAAGGGTAAACTTTTGCGCCAATGGGTAAGGCACTGGTCTTCATAAGCCAAAGATCTGAATTCTGGACACCTCCTAATGAGGAGCTGCCCTCCCCAAATGGAGCCACTGTTAGTCATCAGTATTTTTCACTTGTTAGTGATGACTAGATCCACAGCTGAGTTTTCTAGAAGCTGATCTCCATATGTCAATTTGTCATCTAGAAAACCCTCATAAAAATTTTTTCCCTCCTATTTTTCAGTCCGCCCATGTCCAAGTTAAAACTCATTATCACTATCCTTTCTAGTTTTAGCCCTACTGGTCTGCCCATCAGCTCTAAAAGGGAAACCCAATGACTATTTCAAAAGCCTCCCCTAAGTTAGGAAGTGGCGCTTTAAGGCATTTTAGCCTTGGCAAACATCAAAAGGCCAAAAAACCTCCATCTGATACAGACCAATCATGACAGACCTCCCACTCTGCAAATAAAATTGATCACAGCCCTAAGTCGTGCTACTTAGACACCCCTAAGTCTGAGCACTGCATAGACCACAGTCTCAAGCTGATTATTAGGTGTTTTACAGTGTTTTATGGATTTTACAAAGACAGGAAATATATCTTCATCTCAGGAGAAAATTCTTGAATACAAATTTAGAAGAACAGTTTCTTCTCAAAGTCAAACATGAGCCTGAGATACATATGCAGAGTAAGGAGTTACTTATCAAGACCTTGCGGCTTCCATTCAACATGAAATCACAGTAGAAGAAAGACACCACTGTCAAGCAAACTAGTAATGTGTCATGGCCAAGAACCTCCTTCATCTACAAGCAGAGGGTTAAGGTGCCTCCTTCATCTACAAGTAGAGGGCGATGGCCAATATTGACTTCAAGGATTGTAAAACTTACTATAAGCACAGTTTTTCTTTTTACTAGACAGTAAAATAGTGACTCTAGGTTCCTGAGTGTAAGTAATGATCATAACAGGACTAAGATCTGAAATGTGCAAGACAAAAGAAAACAGAGTTTGTGGTTTTGTAAAGAGAATAATTTGAGGTTTCAGTCATCATCAGGGCGCATCAAAAAAGGGAATCCTTAATCAAAGCTATCATAACAAATATCTCTGCAGGGGTGTTAATATGAATAGCTTCAATCAGTCTTGAGCAGGAAAATACTTCAGTAAAAAGGACCTCTGCATGTTCTTTGGTTCTGTTGAAATATGGAAAACAGTCCATGGTTTCTGGATGAACATAAAGAAGAGGCAGGAAAATAGTATACAGTCCCAGACCTAAGACATCTTGGTATCAGTCAAAGCGCTAGTGTAAGTCCAGTTGTTGCAATCTACACTCCACCACAAAGACAAGTGTATCCTTCAGATGTAGCAAGTTTGGTGATTTCAGAGCTCCATTAGAAGAAAGTGGCCAAAGGAACCTTGGTGTCTGTGAGTAATTATAGCTGCTTTTTCATATCTCACATACTTATCTTCTCAACACAGAGGTATAAAAAAGGTCATGATATGAAGTTTTAAACCTTTGGGGAGACATATCATTAGTGAAAACAATTCTAGTTATAGACAGCCTGCTGCTCCAACAAAACCAAATTGAAGAAAGGCTGACAAGTCATGCCATTACACAGGAAAAATAAATAATGGTTGTTTTTAAAAGAGTACTAATCTCCCTACTCATAGAGGTTATCTTTCAAATGACTTATCATAAGTTGACCAAGGCTAGTGGGTGACAGTTCAGTTTCCCCTCAGCAAAGAACACTTCAATAAGACAATGAAGACCTCCTTCACAGGAAACAAAAGGGCAACTCTCCTTGTTTCATTTTTTTTTATCATCTCCTATTTTGTCTTCTACCCACAGTCAAAGAGGAAAACTCAAGGACACCTAACAGTTGCATCTACATCCAAGTAGCATCTGCCATCTAATTCGGTTTACACAGTGGACAAGACTATACCCATAGCATCCAAAGAAAAAATGTTAGTTTATGTTGCAAAAGAGAAAAGGGACCTCTGTCAAAATGCCAATGAAAACCTCCTGCAATATAAAGTATCCTCTATAGGTATCTTCTTTTTTAGATAACAAAGACAGACCAAGGTATGAAAGGGGATTTTGAGGTGACATTTCAGCTCCTTCTTCAGCAAAAAGATATTGCAGATAGGTTTACTAGTTCACACATATGCACAAAGATCATGACATGTTTTTAGGTATTGGAACCTAGTCAAAGCAAGGTGAGCACGCCATTGTAAAAAGAGGAGGAAGTTTCCCTATGAAGAAAATGCCAAAAATACCAAAGGGCAGACCTTTTCTCTCCATGAAGAAATTAATTCAAGGGCAAAACCTACAAACTGGCAGGTGCGCTATCATTGGAGGAAAGTGAAGGCAGATAGTCAAGTTTCAAATTTTCATAAGGGTTAAGAGAGGTCTCGCTTACAAATAGATGGTTGTTACCCTTGTGCACAAATCCACAAATATCTGTTGTGTGCTCAAAAAGAGGTTTTAAACTTCGGTCTAAAAACAAAGGCTTTTCAAAAGAAAAGTTGAATAAACCCTCTTAAAACAAGCATAAAGGGACCGTTAGCCATTTTGTGCATTCCAAAGGGATAGAGACCATTGCAAACTCATCGTGTAAACACCCAAGCTTGAGAAAAGCCCCTTTGCTACCCTCAAGATCAAACAAAGAAGTTTCGGAACGATTTGAAGAAGTTTGTCACAGTTTCAGTGCGCGGTGCGCCTGGAATAGCGCGACGCGCTCAGAGGGAAATTAACACGGGCACTCAACTATCGCGCGACGCGCCTGTACATGTGCGCGACGCGCCTGTACTCAACGCCCGGCCGACCCGACAGAGCCACCCGACAGCCCATGTGCACGGCGTTTTCTCATTCAAACGCGTCGCGTTTGTTGTTACGCCTCCAACCGCCTTCAAAACGTTTATGACTCACAAACAAAGATCTGCTTCATGATTTTTGAGGTATTTGGTCTTACTCCCCCTTAAAGTTCGCATTTTCTAGATATTGTTTGGGGTAGAAAAGCTTGGTTTAAAAAACAAGATGTGTTAAGTAATGGTATTGAAAGGGGATAAGTTGTTTTGATTTTAAAACTGAGTTTAGAAAAGCCTGAATTCACCAGCAGTGAGCATATTCATGAAATTGCTCTCCAAACAGTCTGACCTTAGTAACAATAGGAATCAGTTGGAAGTTTTTTCTATCAAACTAGCATAAAGAATAGAGGGAAGTAAAGAAAGCAGTGTTTGATGAAGAGATACAGTGTTCAATTTGAAGGAGGGTTTGTTTTTAAAGAGCAGTTTTATTGGTCCTGGTTACTACATCAAAAAACACATTAAACCCTGTTAGCCTATCTCAGAAACAACAAGCCTTGGACTCTATTAAAATCATCATTGGTGACTGTGTGCATATTTTTGAATTCATTAGTGAAGTAGCATAAAAAGGGATCAGTGTCTTGATTAGAAGAAGTGTTTGCTCACTACAAAACTGTTTTGATGTCCTCAAAGCACCCAGGGCGATGACACCTTGCACCATCACAGTAATCTGTTAAAACTGTGTATCTTTTGTAGATTCTGTTATGCTTTGAAATATACTTGTTAAGAGGCATCAAAGGTTGGGAAAGCCTCATTTTAAGGACCAGAGGTTTTGTATTGAGAAGGAGATTGTGCACAAACATTCAAAAAACATTATTTCCTTACCAAGGAAGTGGATTTGGGCTGAATAGATATACTCTAGTTGACTGTTTTCATTTTGATTAGATCTGCTCGTAAAGGGCATACAAGGAAAAAACAGTGTTTTGAAGTTCAGAAGATTGTTTTTTTTTACCTTTGTCTACCAATACAGGAAAGTGTCTTCACTATGTTTTCTTTGACCTGACTGTGTATGTCATTATGAGTATTTGCTGATTCATATACAAAAGCAAGAAGAAGGTTTTGTTTTAAAGAAACAGGGCCTTATATCAAAGGAAGGCACTTCACACTATCTTCAAAACATTGCTGCATTATCATACAGTGAAGTGACAGAAGGCTGAAACCGAGTTTGGTGTAAAGAAGGCATTTCAAAAGCCTTGTAGTAAATTGGTGTTTTAAAAGCACATCTAGGTCAAAATGCCGCCCAGGCAGGACATCAGAAGTGGTTTGCATAAAAGATATGAGCCAATCTCTACAGAGGAGGTCAATGCTCATCCATCCATTCTCTTCAACTTTCATGAGGTAGGTTGTCTAGATTTCTGCCAGAAGGTACAGCTGGTCAAAAGTTTCTCGCCCTTGACACACCTATGCGCCCTGAGGTTCCAGAGCAAGCATTTCCAGTAGCAGACCTTGATTTCAAGTTTTCCCCGAGGTCAGTGTCCAAAGCCACCAAAATTCCTTATCATGGCGAGAAATGGTTCAAACAGACCCATCTTGACTTGGATGATTACAAGCCTTTCATCAAGCCCGAGCATAGAGATACTTGCACTGCTATTTTTCCTTTCTCTTATCTTCTTGACAGCTATGCTCCTCTAATGAAAGTCATAATGAAGTATTTTACTTGTGAAGGAAGATTTACTCGAGTTTATGCCTACCATGTCCGACTATTGATGCATTTCACTAGAACCAGGCAGCTAAATCTCCCTTACTTTTTATACAAGAGCATCGAGAAGATGGCATCCACAGTCCAGAAGAAGACTCCATCTCTGCAAATACCTTCCCTTTTCCATCATTCTCTGATCAAAATTATCATCCTACACTAGCTAGAGAAAAAATAGGTTCCATGGGATGTTTTTATCAGCCACCCAGATTTCTCTATTGTTCCTCCTGTCCATATATCTCCCACCTAGCCTGTTCATCGCCCTGTACCTTTGTCCAGTAGGCCTACTCCTAGAAGGCTCAAGTTTCCTACAGAACAGTCAGGACAACATGAAGAAGAAAGAAATGAATAGGTAGAAGAGGAAGAGGATGAGCATGAAGAAATTGATGAAGACCAGCAGCATGATTTTGATGGTCAGGGATAGCAGCTTGAGCCACACAGTGAGCATGAGGTGGAAACACATCAGCAGCTTGACGTTGGTAAACAGGGGCAGCAGTCTAAACATCAGGAAGAGATGGGTGAAGAGAAAAAAATTGCAGATGAAGGGAAACAGCAGGAGCAAGAAGAAAAAGGTGTTGAACAACAACATCTCAGTGAAAGTGAACAGCAGGGACAAGAGAAAGAGCAACAACTTGATGTTGAAGGTCATGAACAGCAGTTTGAGCAGGAATTTGAGCAGCTGCTTGAGCCACAAAATGAGCAGGAAATCCAAGCACAACAACAGCATAAGGTTAATGATCAAGGGAAACAAGGATTTGAGGCAGATCAACCTCATAATATTGAGGGGAAGAAGTAACTTAAAGAGGACACACAGCAGCCTCAAGGAGAGCAGCAGTTTCAAGAAGTTGACAAAGGTAAAGCCATTGTATCCCCTTCTGCCAAAAGAACAAAGCCCATCACAGCAAGAAAGAAAGGGCCTAAGGCTGCCACTCCAAAAGTGACAAGGGTTGTCCCTAGCAAAATAAAATCGCCAAAGGGGTCTCCCACTAACATGCCAAGAAGGAAGAGTGCTAGGTTAGCTTTCAAAGGCAAAGGGAAGGGCAAGTTAGGGGAAAGTCCAGAACAAGGAGGTACATTGGATGTCATCCCCATCCAAAGTGATGACAGTGATAATGAAGCCCGCATTCTTGAAAACCTCCTTATCCATCAAGAGGGTCAAATTGAAGCATTGGAAAATGACCTTCATCGGGTAAGGACCTTCAATCATTTCTTGGATATTCAAAATAAACAAATGAGTGTCCATATGGTTGTCCATGAGGCACAAGCTATCAAATACAAGAATGAGGCAGCTAAGGTGCAAATGAGGATAGAGGAGCTCATCGGTGAGTTTGATGAAGATGAAGAGGAAGACCAGCCTAGGCGGAAGAGGCCTAGAACCATAGGGCTTAAAAGAGCCCTAGAAAAGCAAAGGGAAGAAGAACAGGCTCATCTTCAATCTTTTCCCCTCACTTCCCTACTTGAGCAAGAAATTGAAGAAAATAAAGAGGCATGGCTAGAAAGAGCCAACAAACACTTGGATATGAAGCTTGAAAAGGCAAACAAAGACCTGGAGCTGCAAAGGAAAAGGACACAGCATTATCAAAAGTTGAATCAGTTCGCCCGGCGCAAGCTAAAGGCAGCCCAAGAGAAACTGAAGGAGGCAAAGGGGAAGCGCCCTACACAGAAAGAGAAGAAAGACATATCAGTGCTTGAAATTTTGGCTTCAGCTTCAGAGCATGTTGCCAAGGACCATTGACGGCCATGCATACCAATTTTGGGCCCATTTTGACAACTTTTGGTATTTTGACATTTTTTGAGTTTTTGGTCAAAAACTCATAATTTCGCCATTTCATTTTGAAGATTTTTCAAGGGGGGAGAATAGTACCATCAAATGCCATAATTTCATGAGCATGTCCTCAGTGATTTTTAGAGAATTTGGAGATCATTTTCCCCTTCAAAACAGCGAAAAAATCCCGCATTTTGCACATTCTGCCCGGTCTATCAGCAAACTATCATTTTTTGGCTTTTTACACACAGGTGCAGATTTGGAGGACTTCTGGGCATCAGATTGGGAAAATTTCAGTTGTGCCGGAAAGTAGACACTCATAGCTTTCCAAAAAGCTATCATGGGCCTCGTTCCGACATCAAGAAGGCTGCCAAATGTTTCCGGCAAGTCAGGGGACCTTTTTCTGATATAAATTTGAAGTATTTTTGTAATTTTTGAACCTCAAAAATCTGCTTTTTCCAAATGTGCGTTTAGCTATTTTTGCACTTGGAAAATGATGCAAAGTCAATTAAATTCCCTTTTTTAGCAATTTTTAGATATTTTATGAGATATTTTTGTGCCTTGGGCTTTGCAAAGCCTCAAGGACAAGTTTAGATATTTTGATTAGGCCAATGAGATAGCTAGTTGAACCATGAGGTTTTCCTCATTTGAGCCTATTTATTCCACAAGATCTCATTGTAAACAAGGCTGAACTTGAGAGAAGAAGCAATATATTGGTCATATGAGCTTTGAAGAACATACTTGTGTTATGATTTTGGACTGCCTCTTGGATGCTCTTGAATGAATGATGAAGGATTGTTGATGGATTCCATGACTTGGTAGAATGGTATAGTGTCTCTTTCTATGTTATTGTCTTCTAGTTTTCACTCATGAATACATGTTTCTTTCTTGCTATAGATCAGTAGAGAACAAGTTTGAGATATGCCCATGGAGGCACCTAAAAATTCCTGAATCTTCATAGCTTTTATGTTTTCTTCTTCCTTAGTTGCACTAAAGAATTCTTAACTGCTCTTTAGTAACTTAAGGATATTGTTGCTAGTTTCATTAATAGTTCTATGCATGTTGAGTAGGATGTATGGTGTGCCCTGCTTACCTATGACTATCCATAGTTCCATCCATGAAACTATCTCTTTGACTGATTAAGATTATCATTTTGTTTGAACCAAGGAGGCCTAGTCCCGATCTAGCCCTTTGCCTAAAACTATGCAAATCTTGTTGTTAAAAGTGCCCAATAACTTGAAGTACTATGTTTAGGCATTCTGGCATGGTGTTTTGAGTTTTTAGTCCATCTTATGTGTTTTTCCCCAAAACCGTGTTTGGTCAATTTAGTGTCCTAAATTGCTGCATTTAATTTGTCAATCCGAGAATCGTAAGCTGATGAAGTGCGCCGCACTATATGTGCAAGATAACCTATTTCTTAACTTTTTGTCGTTTTTGGTTTTTCTAAGGTGAAATGGAAATTCTAAAATGAAAACAAGTTTGGTTATGTTTGTTCAAGGAAGTGACATCCCCTATAATGATTTACCAACTTGAAACTTTTAAAAAGCGAATTGAAATTTACAATGACAAGACTTGAAAGAGAATGAAAATGTACTGCTGAAATGAAAAGGTGCTGCTAATCTAATAAATCAAAATAGTAAACTAGTGAACATGAGAACCAAACTATTCTTGCTGCCGACTAAACACAAAGAAACTATGCTTAAGGAAATTCAAAATTGCAACAAAATAAATCTAAATCAGATTACATCAATTTATCTTCTGACCCTTCATCATTAGTCCAGCTATGATTTTCTGAAGTAATCATAAACAACTTGAGTAACTGATATTTAATTTGCAGAAAGTAAACTAATACTAAACCATACACTCATGATTCACCTGCCATCACCAAATTTCGTCACTTTCGAGGCAACCAAAGATTCTCATGCATGATTTAGTTGTACTTAAATTTGCGTAAGAAAACTAATAAACTATACATTTTTATAATGTAGCTCACTATCACCCAACAGGGGTTTATACAACTGAAGATGCTATGAGCAGCTTAATATATCTAAATTTGCGGAAAAGAAACTAATACTAAACTACACATTTCATAATGCAGTCCCTCACCATCAGTCCAGCTGTGGCTTTCGGAGGCAACTGAAGATGCTATGAGCAGCCTAATATATCTAAATTTAACTACTAAAGCAGATAAGCAAAAATGAAATGTACAAAGCAAGACCTACAAACGTCCAAACGTTATGAAAGCAACTAGTGTAGTAATAACAGCAGTGTTTCTGCTGCCATTCATCAAAAATGTTGTAAAAATGCCCTTGGGCCGTTTACCTAAAACTCACAGACAAGAAAACTTGCAAAGGATTAACAATCATAAAAACATGAAAGACAAATGAAATGGAAATTATGGAAATGTATAAACAAACATCAACAACTACAAAGTATGAACATATGATGGATTATGGACAAGGCAATGACTTTTAAAGAAATGAAAATGAGAATGTACACTAATACAATAAAACCTTAATGAAAGCAGGCTCCCACACAGCCCTTGGTAACGATCCTCAACACGAATTGCTGAAAATGGTTCTCTCATATTAACTCGCTCTATTACGTAATGGTAGTAAGCATGCCTAAGGGCACAGACCAATACAAAGGCATCCAAAAGATAACAAGAGTTTTATTCACTAAAACTAACTATCAACTAACAACTAACTTTATGTGCGTATGCAAACGCCATATATAACAACAACCGTAATCGTCTCCTAAAGTTCGTGATGGCAGAGAGTACGGAGACCACTACGTCCATGGATATAGGAGTATGTCCGTTGGAAAGTGGAATCTACGGAAGGTGGGATGCTAAAATTCAACTCCAGAGCTCGCACGATGTCGATTTAACCTCCGTGCTTAGAAATGCCCGCATGGGGATGTTTAGCGGTGCCACGGTGCCGTAGTCCGCCGACATGAAACTCCATAGTTGACCTCCACGGGACGCCTTGACCGCGACTTTGACCCAGTTTGCTTGAATTAATAGGGACACGAACCATAACCACGCCATTCCTAGCCCGCCCATGTGGCTCGTTTCTTTTGACACCGTAGTATTATGTTCCACAAAATAGTCATGAAAGTTGCAAGAAGCAGGAAAGTGGCAAGATCTCCGTGTACCAATGAACAAAACCTAGATCAAATAGAAAACACAAAAACATAATTAAAACCATGTTAGATACTCCTTTTGCACATGATATTGACAATTTGGAGTGCTTAGGGAGTGAAAAGGCATGGAAAAGTAAAGTGAAAGATGCAAATTCGGACCAACATAATTTCACTTGAAGGTGTTGCACGTCCTCATGCAACCAAAATTTTGATACTCTTTTGTTCGCCTCATTTGCCTTTGATACTTCAGCCAGCACATCCAACCTCTTTCTTCTTTCTTTGGTACCGCCATCATTCTCGGTTTCTTCATTAAGCACCCAAATTTGATATTCGCGTGTTCGCTAATTCTTTTTGGCATTTCTTTAATTTTTATTCTTCTTTTGCCACCCCAAATGTAACATAGTATTATCATGATGATCTTGTCCAGCTTTGCCTTTGTTTTTCGTTGTTTCTATTTTCATTTTTGGATGCCGATTCAAAAGCTCCAATTTCGGTAAAATTTCGTTTAATGACCTAACTAAACCATCTCCAAATGTATGAGGTCGAATGAAGAGGTACTTGGACCCGGGTCGTCTTCTTCTCCAAGGATTCTAAGAGAAGGCATACCTCCCCCGCTCGCTTGGGGTTCATTTCCGGTGTCATTTTCATTGGGTCATTCCTCAAAATGTCATAAGGAGAATTATGTTCAAATCGTCGGTGAGGATGACATCATTATTTATTGAAAGAATAAGATGGAGCATGCTCATTGGTCCGATTGGGAGTGAAAGGAGTCGTGTTCACTAACCGATCGAAATGGGACTATGGCCGCTTGGAGATCGTTCAGATGTCTCCCTCACCCAAAATCAATGAAATGAGGACCTTAATTTGTGTTTCTTTCTCAATTTTCCCTTAAGTCGTCGGCTTCTCCTCACATGCCGTGGTACACTACCCTTTTTGTTCTTGTTTTCTCTGTCGCTTTCTTGGATATAGATGACTATTTTTGAAGATAAATCAATCTTTTCGTATAGTATTTATGATCTTCTTCTTTCAGAAGAAGTTTTATGATGCCCTCAATAATTTTTTTCCTTTTGGTATTATTGGCTTCTTAGCTTAATTTCCTTCTTCTTCCTTTTACCAATCTCTTTCCTACTTCCAGTTTTTTTTTCATATTAGTAGTAGAATATTTTGGATTTTCATCTATTGTTCTTTTCTTCTGGCTTTTTGTCAGCAATGCAACTTTGGTAGGATAAATTTGGGTTTCAACATTCATTCTCTTTCTTCTACTCCTCCTAATTGAACCACTGTGTATTTCATAGTTTTTCTGTAAAGAAGTTTCTAACCAGGAATTTTTTCCTTATGTATCTTTTCTTTTCCTTAGCTCCTTTTCAACCTAATTTTTATAAGGCTGCAGATAAAGATGAGGTTCACATATCCCAAGTGTTTTGAACAAATACAGCCCATTTTTCTTTAAGCTATTGAATAGAAAATAAGGGAGATTGAGAGTTTGGTTTTCAAGAAAATTCATCAATAGCCTCGGTATGGTACATGTACATAGAACTAAAAATGGCCTTCACATGTAATAAATTTCCCAACAATTATAGCAAAGTGCCCATTCTTCTTTTATTGCATGCACAGATTCTCTCTTTAAAACAAAGGATATCCATACCCTGATTTCGTAGGATTGTTCTCCATGCCTCATCACCGATACTTTTATTTTTGAACTCAACGTTCTCCTTCCCCGAAGAAGCTCATGGTTGTTGCTATTGATGCTTCATTGGACTGTAAACTTGAGGTCTCCAACTTCCTCGCTTCCGAGCTATCAAAATGATCTTGCAAACGTTGTAACTTCTCTGTGGTAACCCCGAATTTCCGAATAAAACGCAGCCATTTAGCTTTCAACATCTTTGCTTGCGGATATCCTCTATAAACTTCGGTCCTTCCGTTCGCTTCTTTAATAATTTTCCCCATTTCACTTTGTGCTTCACAAGTTTGCCTTCGTGGAAGCGAAGTGGAAATGGAACGACCGAACATACGTGATCGAGCACAATGACCGTGGGGAATGTATCAGATGGAAATGAGTACCTACAAACGGAATGGAGTAAGACCGTGGGTAGATATACGGGGAGTGAGAGAGTGAGCAAAAGGAACGAAATGAGTGAAACAGTGGAGTGAAAATGAGTAGAGTGGGTTTGTAAACACGATGTAGACACGACAAAGAGGTTAACAAAGTATACGATTCGGGCCGTTTTGAATTTTGGTGGTCGTGGCCAACATGAACACGTTTCAATCAATGATTATAGTTATGCGGCTTGTAAGAGTCCTTTGTCAACTCAAATACGTCTCATTATCTACTGTGATATTGGAACATGAGAATCGTGAATTTCCAATGATGAAACCGTTTAGAATAAAATGCAAGAGATAACATGAGATCGTGGGAAGGTTACGGATCACAATATAATCATTGCGCGTTATGGGTAGGAGTGCCATAGTTTAAAACTATATAAAAATGTGTTTTTCAATACTATTTGAAATAAACTTTATTCATACCTTGGGAATCCTTGCTTTTGCCTCTGGTCTTCAACTCCATTGATCTTCATTAGTGTCTTGAATGTTCCATTGATCCTCTCTCCGCATTTTATTTCATAATTATAGAAATAACAACTAACCGTACATTTCTGAAAGCGTAGGCAGGCCATGACCGTTCTGCCGGGCGGAAATCGAGTTTACCATGAAATGATAAGTCACCGTGGAAATCGGTACAAATATTACTTGGTTGAATAGAAATGAACAAATGACAGATGACCAGGTGGAAATGGTCATAAAAAAGATTTTCTTATTGATGGAATGGATGAAATGAAGAGGAATGAAGTGTGAAATGAAATGAAATGAAATGAAATGAAGTGAATGAAATGGAGTGGGTGGGTAAATGAAATGAAATGAAAGAGAGATTTTTTTTGAAAATATAGAGTGTCGTGTCCCCGATTTTCACCCCATATTTTCGCATAAGACTTCCAATCAATGATTGGTTTTTCAGTTATACTATTTTTTTTTCTTTTTTTTTCTTTTTTTTTTTTTAACTTGAAATTAAAGCTAGTGTCAGGAGAAGAAGAATTCTTCTGTACTCACTTCGATTGCAGAACTTTCGAAAACTTGACAAAATCCTCTTAGAGAGTGGCTTAAGATAAACTTTCAATCTATGGCCATTCACAATAAGAGGAGCTTGAAACTCATCAATGGTCTTGATTTCATGCCTCCATTGCTAAAGATCTTGTCAAATCTCTACATGGCCCAAGCCAATGAGTTCAAATTTCCTTGAAAATCTAAACTTGGGAGTCAAATAACAATGCCCAATCTTCCTTCTTGAAACTTCTTTCTCTTTGATATATTTGTCATGCCATTTAGTTCTTTGATATTGAACTAGATCGCTCTGAATCTGCTTCGTTCGATCTTATCTAGCTCATTCAATCGTCTTAATTTATGCTTTTGTCATAAGTCCATCCCCAACCCGACCGTTTATCTTGAAGGTCTTGATCAACTCTACCGGGGAGTAAGACTTCTTTCCCATGCGTCTAGGGAGAATGTCCAGTTGTATTCCTCCATGTAGTTCCCCGTAGGTCCCACAAGGCTTCCTCGGAAGCCTTTCCGCCCAATCTCTTCTATGTAGATGAACAATTTTGTGATGATACTTTACAACTTTTTGTTTGTGGATTCCACTGACCATTTGCTTGTGGACAGTAAGGAGTAGATCTTCTGTGTCAGATTTTTTGTATTCTTTCCATCAACTTTCCACCAAATTTGATGTGAATTGCCTCTGATTCAAGTACTTTCTTGGAACACCAAAGCGAGTAAAAATATCCTCATAAAGAAATAAACACCGAATTTTCTAGTGATATACTAATGCTTTAGCTTCTACCCATTTAGTAACATAATCAAAGGTAAACCAATATATACTTCTTTGATTAGATGGTGGATTAATAGGTCCAATGAAATCTAGCCCATTTTTCAAAGGGTTCACTGAGTACTGTTTGGTAATGGCATTTCATTTGAAAAGGGTAGGTTTCCTTACCTTTGGAAGCTATCACACCTTTGACATATTGTTTTGCATCTTGAAGAGAGAAGGCCAATAATATCCCAAGGAAAGGATTTTATAGGCCGTCCTTGTCCGCAAAGTGTCCGCCGTATGGTTCATCAAGGACATGCCTTAAGAATATCGTACTTCATCTTTCCTCACATCTTTCCATCACAAGATCCGTCTTTATAAACAATTCGTTAGAAATCCATGAATATTTTGAACTCTCGAATAATCTTTCGTTTTTTCTTCGAAATAAAATAAGGTAGTTTCCTGAACGCAACAGTTAGCAATATCTCGGCATACCAAGGTCTTAATAGTTATCGCAAAACAAATATTCATCAGAAACTTATCTTCTACGAGAATCTTCTTTAGTATTCGAATCCTAGACAAGAACTAATTCACTGTACTTCGTTTCCGTCTATTCAACACAAGAATATTGAATTTTTGCAGTAAAGCCATCTTGTCACTCGCCATTAGTAATGGTAAGTTTGTTCATTAAATATCTTAATTGCGTAATGGTCGCATGAATAAGTTTCATAAAGCTTCCATATGTAATGTCTAAACGATACCCAAGGAACAGCGCCCAAGAACTCTTTTCTACCACAAGATAGTCTGAATCTCCTGGGAGTCAAATTTACTAAAGTAATAAATGGCATATGAAATTAAATCTTTTTGACCCAACACTATGCTCTGAAGAGTTGTATTCGAAGTATCCGAGAAAATATGGAAAGGAAGTTTCCAATTTGGTCCTCTCAAGATAGGTGCTTCGTATATTCTTGTTTTCAAAGTTTCAAAAGTCAGACACAATCGTATCCCATTTAAATCTACGCCTTTTTTGTAAGAAACTTGAAGAGTGGAAATGTTATTTTAGGCAGTTTTCTTATAAATATTCTATAGTAACCAAAAGAACTTGTAAAACTTCTAACATCTCTTTGACAATTTGAATAGGTAACTCTGACATTTTCACCTCAACTTTTGATCTATCAACCTTAATCCCATCTCCCGAAATATGATGTCCTAAACAATCCCTTCAAACATCATAAAGCATTTTTCATGGCTTAATGAAAGGTTTGTTTCTTTTACATCTTATGAGAACTTTTCCAAATTTTTCACTGCCTCTTCAAATGAATTACCATAAACCGTAAAATCATCCATAAACCTCTACACAATCATGTGGATTAGATCAGAAAAATTCCTAAAATGTTTTTTTGGAATGTTGTCAGCATTACATAAATCTAAAAAGAAGCACTCGTGATATGTAAAAGTTCCCCATGGACAAGTAAATGTGGTCTTATCTTGGTCTTCAGTGCTACCTCGAATTTGATTATAAAATAATTAAACCATCCAAAAATTAAAAGTACTTTTACCTCGCTAATGTATCTACTACTCCGATCAATAAAAGGCAAAGGAAAGTGATCCTTCAAAGTTGCTTTGTTCAATTTCTCGTAATCAATGTATACTCTTACTTTAATATTCTTTTTAGGTACTATATAACCAAAGGAGAAACCTATCCCGCTATCCGAAATTGGATAAATGAAGTTTACATTGAGAAGTTTTTGGAGCTCTTCTTTTCACTATCTCCCAAGATTTGGATTCATCCTTCTTGAGGTTGTCCCCTACTGGTCTACTGCTTTCCCCCAATATAGATATGATGGATGTCTTAGGATCAATACCCTTCATGTTTCCAAGATATTCTATGCAAATGCAAGAGAATGTTTTTGCAAGACTGGTTGTTCTTCTTGTTGTGACTTCTGCATGTTTATTGATATTCAATGTCTTTTCCGGAAAAATTCAATAGCAGAATTACCAAACTCTTCCATAGAGTAAAGAGACATTTGTCTTGATGATAAATATTCTATGTCGTATCTAACCGAAATTGTAAATATATTCGAAGATATCTCAAAATTTTCTAATGTTCGTAATTTGACTATCCTCACTAATTTTAAAATGGTAAAGATGTGTTGTATAGTGTTCTCATCATCAACCCATTCATCATTTCCTATTGCGTGATTGTTCTTGCCGGGAGGATACAAATTGAATTTCTTTGTCAATTACTATTTGAAATGTACATGTTCTGCATCTACAACTATCAGTAAAGTATCACTTCCTTTAAGCAACAAGGTTCTTCAAGATAACAGATGTCCTCCTAGATTACTTTTGGGAGTCAAAACTGCTAAAGTCTACACTGATATTCCTGGACCCATGAGACCGAAATATCTTCTAATACACCATCCATGAAGAATCCGTCGACCTGCAAGTTGCACAGTAGGTAAAGAAAGTTAGGAAGTTTAACTGCTCTATGTCTGGCTTTACTCATAATGTTGATAGTGCCCCTAAGTCAATCAATGTGTTTGGAATTTCTATCCCATTTATATGTGTCTTGACAATTGGACTTCCCTGGATCTACATACTGCATGGTAATTTTTCCCATCATAATGTCCGCAATCTTCCACCAGTGGATTATTCTGTGTCCTTTAGCTCTTCCCCGGTCTTTTGAAACCTTAACCTTTATGGTTTTTGCTAGAATAGAATTTCTCTAATGCATTTGTAGCAATGGAATTTTCGATACAAACATTCTTCAATTCATCTAGAAAGTCATAGGTTAGGGCAAAGATTTGTTTTTCCACCCCTTATCAATTTGTAGTTCTTTCCGGAAAAGGAGGTGTAGATGAAGATAAAAAGGCTCAACTATAGGAGTTGTGGATGTTAGCTTTTCTTTTTCTTTTTGAATTTTTGAATTTTGAAGAGATCTTCCTAACCTTTATTGACTTGAAGAGAGTCCTTCGAGGTATCTTGTTTCGTGGAATGTTCATAGAAGGTTTTTTTCTTAAAACTCTACGTATCCGAGTTGTACATCGCTGAGAGGAACAATCATATAGGTAGGAAATTGTTGTCCTTCTACTCACATAAGTAGTTTGAGGATTCTTATTGTTAGGATTTGCAATGTACGAGCCGGAAGTTGATTTGTTCTCTGTTGTGTGATGAGTTGAGGATTTGTATTGTGTTGAGAAGTGTTTGTTGTTGTGGAAATGGTAATGAAAGTTGTGATTTGGGTTTGGAATTGTGGAGCTTGTTGATTTTGAAAAGATGGAGGATACTGATAAAATTGAGTTAAATTCCCATATGATTTTAGACCCCGTACCCATGGATGATATGAATTCTCGATAAAGAAGCAAGGTTGTTGCCATGATTCCTAATTTGGTGGGGTTTGAAGATTCATAGGGTTATTAAACCTTGAGATTGTTGGTTCCCTCGCCAAGGTCTCTCATGGTCAAAACAAGAGAGGATTCCATCGAATTTGATCTTCTTGAAAAACAGCTGAGTCCAGGGATCAAGGACAATTCCTTGATCTCATGATTTTTCCTCGGAAAGCAAATCATACATGTTTTACAATCTTTGCACTAAGGGACATTCCTTAAAAGCATGTTTTTCTATATTTTGACAAAAGATGGCTAAGCAGACTGTTTTCTCAAGTCAGCTTGTTTTGGATTTGCGGTGTCTGGTTGTTCACTAAGGTTCTTTAAGATATCAGTTTTGAACTCATCAAGCATATTACTAATCTCCGCCCATTTCATCGATCCAAATAAGGTGATTTAGCCAGCCCTAATAAGAGAAGAATCCCTAGGCCTTTTCCCCATTTTAGATTTTCCTTGAGATGGATACATAGTTCTGTTATATCACGAAATGGGAGTTGAGAATGTCTCTTCCCCATCATGTTTAAAATGTTCATCTATCGATCTCAAATACTAATAGGAGTGTCTTCAAGGCGTTCATTATCTAGTTACCATCTTACTCTTTTCAAGTTGTATTGAAATTCCTTTCAATTAAGTCTTCCAATATATCTTCTTTGCATCATTTGAATACCTCATCCTTGCAGTGATTGTGGCATACAATAGTCCAAGTATCTATCCAAAAATGTTTGTTTCATATCATTCCAAGTCCCGATAGATTGAGTGGCTAATCCCATGAACCATTTCAAAGGTATCCTTCAATGTTGAAGGAAATGTAATGAGTTTTTGAGAATCTTCCATATAGTCATAAGTCTGCACACTACTTCCAAACTCAAAATGTAAATGTTTCAGATCCTCACTTCGCAATCCATAAAAGTTAGGGAGAACAGATGGTGAACATTTTCATTGCTGCATGAGTTTCTCATCAACTATAGGAATCCCAACAAATCCCTATTTCTACCATCACTTCCTCTCACCACTGTTATCTCCATTATCCTCCTCCTCTTCTACCTCCACCTCTATTTATTACTTCTCCCGCCATGATAGTTTCTTTAGAGTCCTTATAGCCCCTTAGTTCTTCTACCAAGGAAGGATGGAGAGAAAGTCTCTTTGTTTTCTAAGTGGGTTTTAGTAGGTGGCATAGGAGAATCCTCTAATCTCACCGTTCTCACTTCCAAGAATCTGTACAGGGTAGATGGTGGTGAATTCGGTCTGTTTCAGTTAACATTTTGTTAGAAAATCAAACTTTGGTTTAGCCATAAACCTTCTGAATCTTCTTGCTCTATGCATGTCATTTTTTTATTTTTTAAAAAAGTTGGCTATCACCTTCTTCTGATCTTCCAGACTGCCACTCGCGGCAAGAGAGCATACTTAAGAAATTACTAAACCAATAATCCCCTTTTCTGATCCTCCTGCATCACACTCAGGTGCAAGAGGAGAGCATACTTCAAGAAGTTATCAAGTTTTCCTTCTTTTATGATTTCCATGTTTTTTTTTTAAGAAATTGGCGTCCTAGTTACACTTCCTCGCAACGGCGTTCTTAAAATGTTTGGTCAATTTAGTGTGTCCTAAATTGCTACATTTAATTTTTCAATCCTCGAAACCGTGTAGCCGGATGTATGCGCACTATATGTGCAAGATAACCTATTTTTAACTTCTTGTCGTTTTGGTTTTTCTAAGGTGAAATGGAAATTTCTAAAAATGAAAACAAGTTTGGTTATATTTTTCAAGGAAGTGATATCCCCCATAATGATTTACCAACTTGAAACTTTAAAAGCAAATTGAAATTACAATGACAAGACTTGAAAGAAAAGTAAAAGTGCATCAATAAATGAAAGGTGTCGCTTAATTCAATGAATCAAACAAGAATTATGAAATGTTTTATAAAACTAAACACTCTTGTCATTAAACTAAACACAAAAGTGAAACTATATGTATAGAAATTCAAAATTAAAATAAAATAAATCTAAATCGATTACATCAATCTATTTTTCGACCCTTCATCATTAGACCAAATGCAGTGACTTTCTGAAGTAATCATAAAACAATCAGTAATCGATATTTAATTTGCAGAAAGTAACCAATACGAACCATACACTCATGATTCAATCCTCGCCATCACCCACCATGGGTTTTCGGAGGCAACCAAAGATGTCATGCATGATTTAATATATCTAAATTTAAAAGAAACTAATACTAAACTAATATATTTACAATGTACCCTCACTTATCAATCCAAATGGTGGCTTTTGAGTAAATCGAAGACGCTTATGAGCAAATTAATATATCTAAATTTGCAGAAAAGAAAACTAATACTAAACTACACACTTCATAATGCAGTCCCTCACCATCACCCACCGTGGCTTTCAGAGGCAATCGTAGGATGCTATGAGCAGCTTAATATATCTAACGAACTACCGAATCATATAAGCAAAACTCGAAATGTACAAAGCAAGACCGAAGTTAAACAAAAGCCAGAAAAGCAACTAGCAAGAGAACAATGCTAGTTTCATGTCATTAGTCAAAATGCTATAAAAATGCCCGGCCGGTTTACCCAAACTCGCACAAGAAATCGATCGTTGATTAACAATCATAAAAACATGAAAGACAAAAATGAAATGGAAATTATGGAATGTATAAATAGAAATGAAAACAACTACAAGTATGAACATATGGATGATTATGATACAATGACTTTTAAATGAAATGAAATGAGAAATGTACACTAATACACAAAACTCAATGATAGGCCCTCTACATGTACTTTGGTAACGATCCTCAAACACGAATTCGTTGTTGAAACAAGAGTCTTCTCAATATTAACAAGCAAATATTATGTATCTAGTAAGCATGGCCCAAGGGCACAGAATTTACCAAAGGTATCAAAAGATAAATGGGTGAGTTTATTCACGAACATCAACTATCAACTAACAACTAACTTTATGTGCGTATGCAAACGCTCTATATAACAACAACCGTAAAACTGCCTCCAAAGTTCACAGATGGCAAGAGAGCACGTAGACCATCACGTCCACGCATAATGTTGTTTTTAACTACGGAAGGTGGATGCTCGAATTCAACCTAGGTCACATTGCATGTCGATTTAACCTCCGCAAGCTTAGGAACGGCCGTGCGGGATGTTTATGTGCCACGAAATGCGAGTCCGCCGACATGAAACTCCATAGTTGACCTTCCACGTGACGCCTTGGACCGCGTGCTTCTTTTGGACGAGTTTGCTTGAACCAATAGGACACGAACCATGTCCACGCTATTCCTAGCCTCAACATGTGGTCGTTTCCTTGTAGACACCGGGTGAGACATAGTTCCACAAAATAGCCGTGAAAGTTGCGTACTGCGAAAGTGGCAAGATTCCGTTAAATCGAATGAACAAAATCTAGATCAAACAGAAAACACAAAAACATACTTCAAAAACCATGTTAGATACTTTTGCACATGATATTGACAATTTGGGAGGTTGTGAGTAGTGCTGTAAGGGAAAGTGTATGGAAAAGATGTACCTGGACTCACTGTACTGAATAGCTTCTGTGCTAGAGGGTCTTATACTTCTCTATGCATGGATTGAATTTTTATTTCTATGTATTATTTAGCTTGCAGTTACATTTTTCATGACTAATGCCTGCTATACCATGTTTATGTCCGTTATCAAACTACAGCTTTGAAATCCTTCGTTCTTCACAAACTTGATGTCCATATCACGCCATTTTTCCCAAAGATCCTTTCTACCTTGAATCAAACTGCCCTACAACAGCCTTGTATCATCATCTCGATAGCTTCCTGACCTTTTGACCCCATAGCCCAGTTGATCTAACTTCTGTTACCCATTTTATATCTTCTTTGATCATTTTTATCCCTCACAAACTTAAAAAACCAAAAATCAAAAAACTCACTTCATAACTAGCCTAATATCGTACCACAACCAAACACACCGATATCTTTATTAATATAGAGAGAGTCTCTCCTCCAGTCCAGGAAGGCTAGTGTCCTTTGGCTCCAAAGCTTGGTTTAAAAGCTACATCGTCATTTGGCTCACCAATCGCTGCAACTACGGACTTAGCACCATACAAGAACTATCAACATGAGTATCTGGCTCCCTCCTACGGTTTTGTGATTTTACAATCATGTAAGCGATAACTAAAATAATTAACAATTAAGGTTATCCAAAGTGAGGATACATTTTTTTGACTTTGCTCAAAGATTTGTTCTATTTTCTTTTTATTAATATGGATAAAGGCCCTCACAACCAAAAGGCTTTAAAAAGGAGTAAAGCCATTCTTTAACCTATCCATGCTCTCCTCTAGAATACCACCATCCAATGAACTTGAAGGCCCTCCTGCCATTAGATAAACAACAACACCTAAAGCATCTACCCCAAAATTGTAAAGGAACCCCGGCATGCAATCACATTCACCTGCACGCTCCATGATTGTCTTGTTCCATCCTTTTTGACACCATTTTCTCAGGTGTTCTTTGGAACTATATTCTCTCTTCTATGAATTCCATGTTCTAAATAGTACCTATCAAAATATTTTCCGTAATATTCACCTCCTTGAGCACCGATTCGAGATACTTCAACTTCTTTCCTCGTCTCAATCTCAACCAAATATTTCTATTTTGAAAGTATCAAATACATCAAATTTATTCTTAATACAATAAATACAATTATTTCTAGTTGCATCACGATAAAAAGTAACATAATAATGAGAGTCACCGTAGAGATGATACCTGAAAGAAGGTCCCCATAAATTTATGCACAAGCTCTAATTTTTCTCTCTTTTCTTTCCCAACTCTAAGAAATCCGAGTCTCTATGTTTTCCATAAGCACAATTCCTACGTGTAAATGTAAATCAATATTCTTCAAACTCAGAAATAATTTCTGAGTGAAGAATATTCATCCCCTTCCTCTACCAATGTGTCCGATCTATAATCCCATAACAAGTTACATTCGATCCTCGCGGGTGTTAAAATATTAACATCATTAAAAATACCATTGCATAAATACAATGTACTCACTTTTCCTCCTTTTTCATTACCAAGGCTCCTTTTAGTGACCTTCTAGATTTCCATCTCAAAATTTTGTCACTACCAACCTTCACCGGCTAACTTCCTTGTTGAAATCATATTTTTATTCGGGATCTAGAACATGCTCACTCATTTAATAACGAGATTGTTTCCACTTTTTTTACAATAACTCTACCTGTCAAACGATTTACATGGTTTATCATCACTTTCTAGAGAAGTCATTCAAAATATCCTTGAACATATTCCATGAAAATGTTTATGGGGTCTTGCATGGTATGAGGCCCATGAATCCAACAATTCCTGTGAATCAATAAAATTTTCTAAATCAGTTAACCGAAACTGGTATTGTGACACATCACCTCTCACATTTGTTTCATGATCATTTTCTTCTATGCCTCTTATTTTCTCCATTCCTTTGCATTTACGCCTTCCTTCAGCCTGTCCTTTGTCCAACACATTATCCCCGATATGGACTCTGATCTACCTTCTTGATTTACTATGACATCTCAAGTCCTTTCCTCTTTTCATTTTTATTCGCCTAGTCTCGCACTCAAAGCATTTCCTCATTGTCTCATCGGATCTTTTTCATAGCATTGCCATGATGGTACCGATAGCATCATCAAATTTAAAGTACTAGATCTAGAGACAGTTCCTAATGACCATAACTAAGCCATTCCAACTTTTTGGTAACGAGCATATAAATACCGAGCCCTAAATTCATCATGAATTTTACCGCGTAACTTAATTGACTGGTAACCATATTGAATTCATTTAAATGGTCATAAATATATAAACTTCCAACATATTCATGTTAACTAAATGCTCTATAAGAAATACCTTATTTAAGGCCAAGGGTTCTTCATCTAGTTTCAATAATTTCTTATTAAACCCTCTCGCTT
This sequence comes from Pinus albicaulis, assembly GCA_034641835.2. Taxonomy (NCBI): domain Eukaryota; kingdom Viridiplantae; phylum Streptophyta; class Pinopsida; order Pinales; family Pinaceae; genus Pinus; species Pinus albicaulis. The sequence goes on along the minus strand of CM076578.1, from coordinate 1,799,765,527 downwards.
ATCATTTTGAAATATTGAAGTCTACTAATGCCGCCAAGCACAATCATATTGTTCCAAGTGCCTTTCTTTTCGAGAATCTCCCATTATTCATCTCCTCATTAAACCTTCCGACAACTTTTTTTTTCTTCTACTAAATGGTGGTACATATATTTTCGATATAGATACATTTCCTCATCTACATCTTCCATAATGGTTTTGGCTGCTAAATTCCTAGACCCTAAACCTACCATTTTCCACCATTGCCTCACTTCTGATCTAGAACTTTTATTTCCTACTTAGTTTATCAACCAAAGATACTAACTCGATACCAGCTTGTTAGAAAATTGTTATTATAGAGTAATTGAACTCATAAAATATAAAAGAAAAAAAAACACACAAATAACATACATAAAACAAGAGAGACACAGATATATGTGGTTCACCCTAACTTGGGCTATGTCTACAGAAACAACCAAATTCTCTTATTCTATTATCCAAAGAAAATGAAGAGACACAACCTACAACAAACTACAAAATATCTCTACCTCTATACCTAGTCCTCCCACATTTTCACTCATAGTATAAAACAATACATAGACGTAACAATAATTCTCATACATGAGGGGTTTTCCTAGGAAAAAAAAAAAAAAACCTTAAATTAAACATAACTTCTACCATCGTCATCCGCTCTTGTTGAGATTCAACAAGATGATTAGCTTAGAAAAGAGTCACCTTCACTAAGTGGGGCCGTAATATTTTTGGTGCACGCTATTTTATAATTATGTCTATTTTTAGACACGGTGATCATATTCTTTAAGTTGCAGATGCTATTTTATGGATGGTTGATCAAGTTGGAAAAATAGATGAAATTATAATTTTATAATATTGGTCAAAGACTGCTATAGATCGTCACGATATAAAATAGAAGTGTTGATTATTATTAGCTCTTAATAATAATCCGAAAATAATCAACAACTTATTCTCTTGGAGCACTTAGTTTCAAAGGTACGTATTTGGAAAATAGTGGCCGAAGGAATTACGCAATTCCTAGGTTTATCGTGTTAATGCATGGAGGAATCAAATAGAAATAAAGTGGAAAATTTATGATAGAGTTAAAGAGTGTTCATGGAGTTGTTATTTAGTTTAACCTGCCATCGAGTTAAATCGCATGACTTAGTTGTATCTAGTCTAACCGAATGATAAACTAGTGAGAGTGGAGTGAATTAATTAGTTAATTAATTCACAAATAAGAACTTAATAATCAACCGAAAAATACAATAGCACCAGGTAGCATGCCCGGCCTAAAGGAGACCCAAAGGAGATATAGGTGTGCGGGCAAGATGGAATATTTGTTGTGACTATAGTGATTCATTGATTGCACCACACATTGTATTAATATGCTGTCTTGTGAATATGCAATCATGAAAGTGTAATTCAATCTATCCAGAGCTAATCTTCAATAGGGATTAAAAGGAGGTAGGTCGATGTGACAAGAAATCGTGCATGGATTTATCTTTCCGATTAGTGTGTGACGATTGATTGTACTAAGAGCTTGATGTACGGCTTTGTATGAGATTGTTACATGATCTCCATGTGATGCATAGTATGATAGCTGGGGTTTTCGGCTTCAAGCTTTCCGTTAAACAACCGTGTTACGTGCATTATTTTTATCGTTTCATGTTTGCAATTGAATGTTTAATTTCCACAAAAGATTAATCATAGAAGGATCGTATTTAGCAAGAAGATAAAATATCATTAGATCAGAGAATTAGATATATAAATGCATATTTTATATAGTTTCTACATGGTATTATAGAGAAGAAAAGAATATTGCAATTGTGAAGAATTGCCGAGTTTGTGATGGTGGAAAATTCAAATTTCTACGGTAAAATTTAGTGTAAAAGAGTATATATTGAAATGTCTTTCACTGGTTGCGATGGGAGTATTCCTTGGATGGGAGCTTCGAATGACATAGCTTTGAAGGATAGGATGGAGGTGGTGCTGGAGGATAATGGATCCAATGATTTCATCATATGTTCTAAGCCCCGGATTCAGTGATGTTAATATTTGACGCATGGAAAGAAGATAGCAAAGAAAAGAATAGTTCTATTGGAAGTTTTGAAGGACCACATTTTGTCTAGCCTTCACGGAAAGACACTCCATTCTTAATGTGGAAGGATTTGACATATTTTTCAAAAGCAAAGAGTGACCATAGAAGTTGGTCGAAAGACAAGCTAGAATAATAAAAATGGAGAAGGGTGATAGTATTCCAAAAATATCTCATGAAGTTTGTCCACTGTAGAGATGAATTGGGAAGGTGGGGATTATTGTTGATGATGAAGAATTGGTGATATTGGTCAGGTTCTGGGTTTCCAAAGAGTTGGTCATAGCTATGAATACTCATTAATGGATGGGAGAAATTGTCGGGATGGGAGCGACTTTGGTTGGATCTTGTGCGTGAGGAGATAAGAAGTGGGCATTGTGTGATGGTTTCTTCATTGAAGAATGAAGATGAAGAGAATTTTGCTTGGCTTCCAAAGCAAGGAAAGGGAAGGGGAAGAAATTTCTTCAAAATTCGATGTTAAAGGAAAGAAGTGGGGTTTGTTCAAGGTGAAGGCTTTCACCGGGTTGGCCTAACATGGGCGTTTCGCCACTAACTCGCCTACGTAAGAAGAATAACAAGAAGGTTGTTGGAGTTGCAGTTGGAGAGGCTCAGTTTCGCAATTTGAACTTGAATTCTCTTTGATCACATGCTTGGCTTCAAGCTTTTCATATGACCGCATGGTGTTTTGATAGTGGTGCGTCTTTCAGACAGCCGGGAGACAAGGAGTCATGAGACTTGGGAGGAGAAGGACCTTCCATATTCATATAGAGATGGGAAAAAATGGTCGATACGTTGTGACCGAAATTGGGACCATTACCTTTGAGAGGGATTCTATAATCCATACTTGTTAATGATTTTATGGTTCCGTGTCTAAAGAAGAACTTCTGTCTCAAGTCTCTCAAGGTTGGAAGACAAATTTATGATGTTGTTTTCGGGTGAGGGAAAATATTTTGACTTAAAAAAATGGGTCAAACCAAGAAGATAGGGATTCGAGCAAGAATCTCTGCTGTCGCAGGTAGATGGTTGGCGTTGCAATGGTGGGCAAAGCGGTATGAGTGGTGAGTCGAGATGAGGGGCGACCATGGCACAGGAGATTGGGATTTCTACCGGAATTCCTACAAGTACTCTCAAAAAGCCGTGACCGCTGCAAGGCATGTACTATGTGGTAATTTTGTAAAGACCACCTTTCATGAGAAGGAGAACCATGCCTTTATGATCCTAGTGAGAGAATTCACATAGACATGTGTGGACCTTTTTCTGCTTCTTAAACAAATCAAACACAGTATTATGTTATATTTTTTGATGAATATCTTTATAGATGTTGGATCTTCTTCATGCAGAATGGGTATAAAAACATTTTCCAAAGTTCTAAGGAGTTTAAAGAATTATTGAGAAGGAGTCGGGGAAGTGTTGTTGCCCCACGAGCGATAATGGTAAGGGGAATACATATCGCTAATTCAAATACTTCGTAGCAAAGAAGGAATTAGAAGAGAGCTCATAGTGCCTTGCCAGCTCCCCATCGTGTATCACGCGAGAGGAAGAACAGAATGAAAGGGTGGTTGTAACAAGCCATGCCCTGGAGAGGGAGCTAGACTTGCATGTGCTGAAGGAAATTCTGTTCCAAAAGATGAGCCTCGTGGATGTGGATCAACCACAAGAGGAAGTTCATGGAGGAGGAATCCACTCATGCAGAACCAAAACATCACACAAGGTAGAAAGTGGACCACAAAAGCCGAGAGGATTGAAGCTTGATGCGACAGAATGTAGGAGTCCACATCATTGCATTGTGATAGAGACAATACCCGACCAATTTATCGGGATACATGGCTCGATGAGCAAGTTTATCATGAAAAAGTTTGTCTTCTTTGGAATGGGCCAGCAGTATGAGCCCACATGGTAGTGCTGGGGTTCCTATGTTTGGCAGACGTGGCAATACCAAAAGATAAGACAACATTGAACCACTCTTCGACTCGGATTCAGCTTCTCCTCTGGTCCAAGAGAGGATCTATCTATGATTGTTAAAGGTGTGTATGCCTTTGGAAGCTCGGTGTTGAGATGTTAGGCTAACAGGTAAGGCTCGGAGTTTGTTTGTTTGATTGTTTTGTTTGGCTGTCAGTTATCGTGTGAGAGAAGGGTTCAACGTAAGACAAGATGAGTAAATAGGACGAGGGCAGGGGTGAAGCATTCTGTGGAGCATTCAAAACTCATTGGCTAAATGGAGTCGGGGAGTGATTTTTGTTGTCTAATATGTAGGCTTTTCAATTGGGCTATTATCTAAAACATTGATCTTAAAGATGATAGTGTAATATGGAATGGTACGAGGAGAAGACTACGTATCTGGGCAATAAATTTAAAACTGTACTGTTGTAATAAGGATTCAGTGGATGTAGTTAATTTAATCCCCAAGCAGCTCCTAAATCTTCCAGCCTAACCTAACAAGAAACATCTAAGAAATCGTATTCATTTAACTCCACATACATCGAGAGCAAGCAATAATATCCATCATGACTGGGTTAAATTATCTAAAATCAATTTTAGATAACACATTCGAAGAAAACATTAATGGCAAGGAGAGCAAAGAATATAGGTACTTACAAAGGTAAATCTTATGCTAATATTCTCGATGCGAGCGCAGGAACGAAATGAAATGAAATAAACATGAGATAGGAAAAACATCACCACATTTCAGATCAGATCCAAAGAAATGCTGTTGGTATTAAAACAAAGCAATGCTTCAATCAAGTACAACAATGCTACTTAGCTGAATACTGGGCCCGAAAACATCATTCCTCAACCTTTTACAACTTTGCATGTAGACCGTGTTCAAGAGAAACTACTTGCAATTCTCTCGATAATCGATCAACAACCTTTACAATATTTTTCTCATGAGTCTTATAGTAGAAGAGAAGTGCAGAAGGTAGGTGGTGAGAACTAAATGCAATATTAGCATTTAGAAGGGGAAGAGGGCCGAAGTCTATTCTTTTAAACTCCGAGCATTAATCTCGGCATATTTGGAGGAAAAAATTGTCCGTCAAAGCCTACTTTCACTTGCATGTCTCGATGCATTATGGTTTGTTGTACTTCTATAGTACTCGGTGAATAAAACAAATGAATAAATGACCGAATGGTCTTCCATACTTTTGAAATAAATGCTTGATATCCCGGACTGTGACTGTAAGTGGAACTTCTTCTAGAACACGATATGTATCAAACACAACATGTGGCTATCAATCCTTTCCTAGGAAAAATACTCGCCGATGGTACATGCTTATGTACTTGATGAAAACAAGCTCAGTGGCCCCTCCCGGTCCTTTCCCGCACTACCTGCCCTCGAAACCTGTTTTCCCAAGCTTGACAATCAGAATCATGGTGGTGTTCTCAACGACTCGCATTCTCTGCCAAAACCCGATTGATCAAGAAAACAATGTAATGAGTGATGAGAGCAAGAGACTCATGAAGACGTGGTGGTAGCGGCGGTGGTGTAATTTGTTTTTTACAAAACCGTTGGTGGAAATGTAAAACTATGGTGTAAACTTATGAATAATAGGCTTTATGGAACATAGAGCATGGACCGTTAGATCGTAGTCCGGGGACCAGATCAACGGCGGGAGATTGACGTGACGGGTGATATATGAAATAGGCGAACAAATATTGAAGCCTAAGATCTTTAATGAAAACCCAAAACTTTGCTTATGTACAAAAAAAAAAGGAATAGAACGAAATGTATATGGAATGTGAGACCTTAACGGGAAATATGAATTTTGGTTTAAATCAAAAAGCAAAGAAAATGGGAGGAAAATGTTACAAATGCATGGAAATGGAAGCGTACGGGTGGGACCCACCGGAGTGTAGGAGCGTATCTAATTTGAACTGCTAGATCTTAAGCTCAACGTATCTGAGATTACTTCGGCACGTAAACGTAGAAGAAAGGTGGGGAAACAATACTTAAGTTCCGATTGCGATTAAGAAAGACAAGCGATAGCCGTTGGATCAACAAAGAAACGAACAAATAGATCATGTTTAAAGTGAAAAAGCGGGAAGTGGGTGATAAAAAGCCAGAAGATCCGGGTCGTCGCCTTTCCGTGATGAATGGCTACGACGAGTCGGGTGAATCACACCTGAGGGGAACAAGCGGTGACACATAGCAAAAACTTCGATTGTGATTAGGTGGGGAGTGCGATGACTGCCGGATCAATGGGGAGATGGATTTGACTACATCTATTCAGAGCACCACAATCGAGGAAACAAGGTATGTCATCACGAATGTTTTGATTGTGATTAAGAAAGTAAAGCATGTCCATTGACTTCACCTGTGGATCGACGGGGGAGATGCAAGCTGGGGGAAGGTATGATCAAAGGACGAGGACTCGGGACTTGGCATTAATCGGGAGGGGACAGCCGACGGGCCGGGGGAGTTGTGATTATGGGATCGGCCGGGAAGGGGTTATGACTGACCGCATCGCAAGCATTTGCGTGACCAATCAGTGTGATAATACATATAAGTGTTATGACACAGAAGTTCAAGGAGACATGCGTTGTGCCGTTCGATTTATGTGGCAGATCAATGGTTAAAAACACATTGGAGGACTTATACACAAACTAATCACATCGGAACTTTGGAGTTTTACAAAGGAGTTCGTCTCCTAAAATCTTCCGATTGCAATTAGCGCTCAAGACTTAAGCGCTATTCCGTGCGTCTTGGGGTATTAATAATGGGGGAAGTGGTTCAAGGGACTAGCGGGAAGGAGCTTGAAATTTTACATAAGGTCGTAAAGGGTTTTTAACCCATTCAAGCATTTTTAAACCAAAGGATGGTAACGAGTAGGGGAATAGAGTGGGAAATTTGGGAAAACAAAAGGCAAGGGTGGATTTCATGGGGATTTTGGGAAGATTAGGAGTGTAAGGGGGGATTTAGGGGGAATAAAGGGGACTCTTGGGAAATGGGAAAACGGAAAGAATTATGGAGGGCAAGGGTAGGTAATGGCCTTTGGAGCACAATTTTTATCTTTCAAACTAGCGTCTACCCACTCCATATGCCAGAGGGAAAACAGTCAAAAAGGCAGTGAATTAAAAGGCTTCAAGGATGATGTGTTTTCAAGGAAATGCATTCCTTGGAAGGCTTATAAGACATTCTAGCCCCTTGCTTGCTTTGTCAAGGAATTCATAAGGGGCTAACAAGGGGTCCACATGGGGATGACTTCTTCTTTGAAGGAGTCAAGAATTTAGAAAAAGATTCCTTTGTAGCGATGCCTACCACCGGCTTCTCTCTCACCTTTCTTCTTTGATTTTCGAAATGCCACAAATATATTAGAATAGCAAAACATCCCAACAATCTACCTACCCATCCTAAGCAATCCTAGCATTTTTTCTCTTTCAGGGTGCATTTGAACATCGTGACCTTTACATCATTTATTTTTATAACAAAAAATAAAACTATTCTAAATCTACCCTTATTGCTCCAGGAGACCGCATTAGACCGTCGTCTTACATGTTTTCATTCTTAATCTAATATCTCATGGGGATTAAAATGTCCACATTTTTCACATTCTACAACAGAAATTTAAAAAATAGTCAAACTAGGATTAGATAACATAGTTTGTCAGATCTGCTAGCATAAAACAAATTTTTGCACATGGACAAACACTTGCAGAAAATTGAAGCAAAACATTGAAGGTTTGAACGGAATGTAGGAGTACCTTTCTTCCTTTGTGACTCAATTTTTGGAGAATATTAGAGTCAATTTTCTTTATCTCACTGCTTTGGGCATGTTAGAGCTGATTTTCTTTCTTCTTTGCCGGTTCAGACTTTTGAGCATGTTAGGACAGAATTTTGTTTTCTTTGGCTGCTTGATCATATTAAGCTAATATTTGCACATCGCAGGTTCATGTTTTGAGCATGTCTCGAACTCCTCCTTTTCTCTCTCTGCTTTTTGGGAACATTTTCTCTTTTTCTTTGAACAAAATTGCAATGGTATGTACAATGAAATAGAAACCGGAATGTAAATCGCTGGTATAGTGTTTGAGCATCTGCCATTGACAGGACTCCCAAAATACCAACCATCTAATTTTGTAGGAAAACATTTGGACCTGTCAGCTTCGGATGATATATGGACCTTGCCACAAACTATCAAACTTGTCATGTTTTCCTTTATCCTCTCTCCTTGAGTCCCACTTCCGTAACTCTCATTCCCAATTTTGAAATCAGCCGTTTGTCTTTTTTGTCAAACAACTTTCATGTTTTCCCCGACCCTTTGACAACTCCGTTATAAACCTTCCTCCTTGTTTGTCGAAGATAGATTGTTTGGTTTATCCTTCTCACCACATCGTCTTCTTTCTGTCAATCTTCTTGGACCACTTGATTATCGTACCCCAAGCAGTAGGAAATACCGTTCGTACCATAGACAAGCCGGGAATCTGGAGACATGCTAATGGATTTCTTTGTTGTATCCTTTGCCAACCCACAAGGCATGCACTAACTTGTTATGCCATGACTTTGTTCTCTTCTAGTAGTTTTTTGATGATGGTCACCAGGCTCTTGTTTCGATGATTCAAACAAGCCATTACCTTTGTGGGTAATAGGAATTAAATTACCAAGCGCTATTTGGTAAATTATGGACAAAAATCAACCATTTTCTGGATCCAAAAGAAGCAAGATTATCATGATTATTTTTCCCTTGGGCAACCAAACCGAGAGAGAATATGACCTTCTAGGAATCTAATGATGACCGAATCTATGGCATTCATATTAGGTATGGCCTCATCCACTTAGTGAAGTAGTCCGTGGTCAAGTTAAGATCCATTTGTGTTGTGCAAAAGTAGCCAGTAGATTTCTCTCAATAAAATCTAGGCTCCCATTGCATGAAAGGACCTTCAACCATGATGGGGTTGTGTAGCGATGAAGGAGTTTTCTTGCTTTCAAAGATCTCGTACTTGTGGTAGGCAATTATCATCTTATGGATATCATTGAAGAGGTCAATAATAGCCAAATGTACTCGAGTATTTTATTCGTAGTGGATTTCCAACTCAAAAAATTTTCCACAATTCCGTTAAAGCATGAACTTGTTTGATTCTCTCACCTTTAGCTTTTAGGCAAAAAATTTAAGCAATGGGCTATTTGGGATTTTCCCCAAAGATAAGTTTTCATCCAAAAATGCAGTAGTTTCCGGCTTAGTCGAAGTGAACTGGGTCTTGGTCTTGACAGTCAGGAGCATTGAGTGTTGGTGAGCACATAAAGGATATTATCAGAGTACCAAGGAGAGTTCAACCTCTCTCACCAAAGGGGGAACAGCAGCTCTTCTTGCTCATCCAACTGCATTTTCAACTTTTCATGTTAATTTCAAGAGCTTGCAGATTTGATCAGCCATTAACTTAGATAACCCCTAACCCTTGACTTCGCCTTTGTGGGTTTTATCTCAGGTCGTATTCTAAAATCACTTAACCATTTTCCCTCTTCTCATCCGGGTCTTGGGGACGTAATATTCACCTATTATGTTAGGCACATAAGCGATGGTGTGGGAATGAAATATGTACACCCTAAAGTCCTTTAAAGCCTTCACAAGATCGCAGGCCTATTTTTCCATTATGTTGTATTTCAAGGTGCATCCCTTAGTGCTTTGCCGAAAAGGCAATTGGTTGTTGCACTTTCAGATTTTTCTCGTCAAGACTCTACCACCGTATGCTCGGTGAGGCAAATGAAAAAACTAGGAAACTTTTAAAAACTGCTGATCGTAATGTAGTATTTGGGGTGGAGTGCAAATTTCATCGATTCAAAAGATTGTTTAGCTCCAATGTATCTATTTAACTCCACACCTTTCTTCAACATGTCAATCATATTTCTTAAGGGTGTTCATCTAGGTTGGGAATAAACCCTCCTAAGGATTTAATCTTCCCTAATAAAGGACTGCAGTAATTCTTTGATTTTTCTTGGGTGTGTGATCTCGTAGTATTCCCTCAACTCTTTGTGGGTTCATCTCGATTCTATTTTTAGATATAGGTGTGGCCAAGAAGCTTTTCCTTTCTGGGTGCACCAAATACGCTCTTTTTGGGGATTTAATGATAGACCAAATTCTTCGTATTCTTCAACACTTTCTCGGTATGTTTTAGGTGTTCTTCTTCTCAGCCTTAGAATAAACTATTATGTCATCTAAGTAAATAACACAAAGGTCATATCTCATCTGAAAAAGTTGCACGTTGTTTTGGAAGGAAATTTTGGCAGTGTTCACTGAAATACCTAAAAGGCATTTTTATACATAAAGGTACCTATGGGGTGGTAAAGGTTGTCTTGAGTTGATCTTCTAGGATTACTAAGACTTGGCTTTCTGTAACCTAAAACCCACTCCAGCGTGAGATTCTCTTGGAGCCTACTACTTTCCGAAGGGATGTGTTCCATTTTCAGCAAAGGGTAGTTGTCTTTGAAAGGAGGTTTCATTAAGATTTCAAGTCAATGGCAACATAATCTCCTCAGCTTTTCTTCTCACAACCACTAAATTCGAAACCCAACTGCAGAAACTTTACAGAACTATTATGTTTGCCCTCATACATCTTTTTAATCTCTTTTTCAATCCGCTGTGAAATTGTTTTGGGTTAATTCTCGCGAATTTTTTGGTTCGATACTTTTTTTCCTTTAAAGGTATTTTGTGTTGTATGATGTTTGTGTCATAGGCCTTTAAGTCTTCATAACTCCAGGCAAACACATCGATGAATTCCTTGAAAAGGTCAATGTATTTTTTCTTCATGTCTGCGGGTAAAGACTTAGCCATTTTAATCATTTTGGGTTTATCTTCAGTTCCTATGTTGCATTCTTCCACATCAGAGTCTGCATGTTCTATAGTGGGAATTTTTGCTACATCATCAAAGTCAAAGAGGTCCTCTAAGGGTACCAGGCCTCTGGTTATATTCTTATCTTTAGCTTGCAGCACCTCTACTTCTTCACTATCTGCGTTTTCACATTTTGTGGTTGAGTTTCCAGTTTCCTTAGTTAGAGTTTTTATTTCTATGTTACAGGGTGTTTCTTCATCTGAGGATTCTTCACTTAGGCAGTTGTTCTCAGATTTAGAGTCTTAATCAAAAAATTCAAAATCATTCCTACCTATCAGGAAATCCTCAATCTGTTTATCTCCTCCAAAAACCTGCCAATATTTTTTGTTGTCTGGCACAGCAGGTCTGAATTTGGTCTGAATGATGATATGTTGGTCACTAGGAGTCTTGGGGTAGGAACTAGCTAGGCAAGATAATCCGTTTGCAATGACATTTTGACCCCTAGGAATGAACGCTAACTCGTATTCAACAAACGTTTCAGTAGATCTATAGTGTGATTCCTATATGATCTTAGTCTAGGATGTTTCGTCATATATTCACCATTCACCTGTTTAATAATCAGCTCAGAGTCTCCACGCATGGCTATCCTATGGGCTCCTAATTTTTTCAGCAGAGTTAAGCCTAGGATAAGGGCCTCGTATTCTACAACATTGTTTATACATTTGAAGTGCAGGTTGCAGGCATGGCTCTCTGCGTAATCACTCTCTGTGTTATGTATCCACACTCCTGCCCCAGCAGTTCTCCTCGTGCAGGACCCATCGAATCTCATCTCCCACAGGGGTTCACTCTTGTTTTTGTTATCATTCCCTTCCCTACAGCTGGGTTCTCCATTATGTTGCGTTATAGGGTCTGCACTAGGCTGTGGGCTGCTTAGTTTTTCGTTATGTATGCGGAAATAAAAGAGGTGACTAGTTCGTTGATTGTGTTATGTTTCTGGTTCACTTTGCGTTGTTGTTTCAGTGCACTATCCGAGGTTTTCTACGTCCTCTTCCTTTGAGTCTAGGGTAGCCATTATGTTAAATTCCATTGTCTCTGTTTCATCACGTGTACCTTTTCTTGGATCTACATTTTCATATTCTAGTTCCCCCAAAGATTCATCATTGCAAAAGATAAAGGAATCCAGATCTGTATGTATAGAGTATAAAGGAGAGTTTTCAGGTTTTTCAGGGCTACTTACTAGGAATTTCATTTTTGCTTCCCTGTACAGTCGTCTAAGTTGGCCAAAGATTTGGATTGTGGCATAAGCCCCATCCATCTGCATTGTTCCTTACAGCTTGGCTCCCCATGATCTTGATAATAGCATGTCATATTTGGGTGGCACATCTGCCACAACAACATCCATGACCATACACTTGGCAGGAATCTGAGTAAGGCTCACACATAAATCTTTGATCAGGCCAAGACACTTTACTCTACTAGAGTCAAATGAATATAGGTCTTTATAGGGACGGGTTATCTCTAGGCCTAATCTTTCCATTAATACTTTAGGCATTAGGTTGTGTGATGCCCCAGAATCATGCATTGCATTGTGGAGAATCTTATCATGGACATTAAGACTGATATAAAAAGGGGGCACTACCCCTTCCTGAAATTTTCCTTCTATCTTTGGACCAAACAGAAGGGCAGGTTGATCATCACTCAGGTTTACAGTGTCATTGTTCTCACCTAAATTTAATGCTTTCAAAATTTGGCCTTTATATACATCCTGAGTGGCCAGCTCAGAGAGTGGGATAGAGATTTTAATTTTTGCAATCTCACTCTCCAAATTGAAAGTGGACTGACTCTTGGGAATGCTCAACTCTGTTTTGTTAGCCACTGCCTTAGTGGCTGAATCAGTGTGTTGATTTTCGTTATGTACAATGTTTGAGACTATTTTATCAGGAGCACTAACTGTAGTGCTAGTGCTGCTAGCTGGTTTACCTTGTGTATCAGAGTTTTGGTTGTCCCTTTATTTGTTCTTTCCAGAACTCTCAACTGCTGATTTGTTACCTTCAGCAGTTACTTTAAAAGTTTTCTCAGGTCTTTTCTTGATGGTAACCTCAGAAGCTTTGGGTTTGGAATTTTCCTGGATCTTTTTACTCCTGAGTTCATATTGTTCTCTGACCTGCATCATGGCATTTTCAAACCCTAACCTGTAGTCTTCAGATTCTAACCATTCCTCCTCCCAACCAGAGGGTGAGGGCTGATCTTCTTCTGAGTAACAGTTATGTATTGAATCTTCTATTTCAAACATGTTTATTGTGTTCCCTTCAGACTCTTCTATGATTCCCTCATCTTCATCAAGAAAATTCTCTTGGAATGGGGGAATAACTTGCTGATCTGATTCTCTTTGTCTATTGGGAGTGGTATTGTTTCTTCTAAAGTTTTGGTTTTGGTTTTGATTTCTATTCTGGTTACTAACTGTGACAACCATTTTTTTCATCATTTTCTATAAACTTTCCACATTTTTAGACAATTTATCATAAATTGGGTCGGATGTGGAAGCTACATTGTCATCTCTGTATGTTACCCTCTTCTCAAATCTCGGTCTTGCTCTTTTCTCAATCAGATTTGCCTCTATGTTCACTGCTCCTTTCTGCATGTCCTCTAATGCATTGTATTCCTTATCCCTAAGTTCATAGGCCATGTCGGCATCAAAGCCTTCAGGGTATTTTGCTAGGGCCATGCCTTGTGGAGGTTTCATATGTGGAGGGAGGGCATTGTAAATGCTGTTAAACCTTGTTGTGTAATCATGGACACTCTCTCCTAAGTTTCTTTTGAGAGTCATGTATTCTGCTAGGAGTTGGCGAGGATTTTCCCTAGCTTCCCATTTGTTTATGAAAGTCTAATATAAGGCTGGAAGATCATTGATGCTACTCGGAGGTAGGCCTTTAAACCATTTCTTCACATCACCCCCTAAGCTCTGGGAAAAAATTCTCATTTTGACTGTATCATCATCTATTTCCATGTAGTCAAAAGAATCTTCCATCTTATCTACATGTTGTTGGGCTGTGATGGACTCCTTTGCAGTGAAGTTTGGGATCTTTGACTGATAATCATTTGGCAAGGGTACTAGAGGTTGAGGTAAAATCAGAGGTGCATACCAGGCTGCCATGATGATGTTTTGATGAGGTAAAGGATTAACTTGGACAGTTGGTATGTGGATGACAGGGATGTTATGACCAGTAGAAGACTGATGAGCAGATCTAGGGTGACTGAGCCCCGAGTTTTGTATGAAATGTATATCAGGAGGTGTAGAGGGAGGGGTCTGTCTATTCCCAAGGTGTCTACCACTTTGCTGTGGTGGACAAGGAAGCTCAAGGTCTGGCTAGTCTAAAGTACTGAATGACCTAGTTCTAGGTAATCTATTAGGTAGGTCTAGGTCAAGGTGAAAACGTGATAGAGTTGTAATATCTTCTGGTGCAGAGTTAGCTCTATGGATGTGGCTGGAAATAGTTGGTCTTTTAAGTGTAGGAGCTCCTTTGAGGATACTCTCAGGGTTGTAAACTATTTCAGGTGGGTCTGGGTTAGGGTAAGCTCTTGTATGAATGGTTCTAGAAGCCAGAATGTTGTTCTCTGACCAAGCAGCTTAACCCTACTTGTTACTTCTACTGTGGTTGATGTTGTTATGGGGGCTAGTCTCCCAGTGGAGTCTAATGTGAACCAAGATAATCAGGAGGCCTACTGATCACCAGTGGAGTCTTTACAACATTTAGGGAGTATGGAGTCGCCAGGTGGAAAGGTTTAGGATGTTCTCGGAGGGTACACTATCCACCACACTGCTTATGAGATGTCCCCTTTCAAGGATATCTTCCAAACACAGCAAACTCTAACCAGAGATTGACTAGGAGGGCATTTACCAGATATGTCACCTCTAAAAGAGTTTGAGATCTGGAGGCTACCTGGCCCTTTCTAGACTCTGTCCAAGAGTATGGCGGAAACACAAAAAATGGTATAGAGGTTGATGTGAGAATAGGAATGTTTAACTACCAACCTAACCAGAGATTGTAGGTTTTCTGAGGCTTATGATATAGTAAGGTGAGGAAAACTCAGAAGTTCCCCAGTGGAGTCGCCATTATGTTGGGGTTCCCATGTTTTGGCAAGGTTGGTAATACCAAAAGATGAGACAACATCAAAACCACTTTCAGACCTCAGGATCTAGCCCTCCTGGGTCCAGAGAGGGATCTCTCTATGATTGTCAAAGGTATATGTCTTTGAAGCTCTATGTTAAGATGTTAGGCTAGTTATAAGGCTCGGGGTTTGTCTGTTTGATTTTTTGTTTGGTTGCTGGCTATCAGGAAAGAAGGATTCAATGTAAGACCAGGATGAGCAAAGAGAAAAAGGGCAGAGGTGAAATATTCCAGGGAGAATTCAAAACCATTGGGCAATGGAGTCAGGAAAGGATTTGCTTACTATCCAATAGGCAGGCTTTCAATCGGGCTAGTCATCTGAAACAAAGGATCTTCAAGATGATTTTGTGATATGAAAGGTAGGAGAGGAGGAGATAACACAGATTCAGAGCACAAAGTTAAAGACCAGCTGGTCACACAAGGATCCTAGTGGACAGGGCTAACACTAATCCCCAGTGTTCCCAAATCTTCCAACTGAATCTATAACAAGAAACATCTAAGAACAGATACATTTAATTCATACATTAGAGAGCAGGAAATATCATCCACTACACTGGTTAAATCAACTGAAATCAATTCTTAGATAATACATTCAGAAGAGAAACATTAATGGCAAGGAGAGCAGAAACATAGGGTACCTAACAAGGGTAAATCCTATGCCAATATTTTGATGCAAGCCAGTAGAAATGAAATGAAATGAATGTAAACACAAAGATAGGAATACATTCACCGCTGCTTCATATCAAGATCCAAAGAAATGTGCTTGTCATATTAAATAGCAATACCAATTAGTTACAACATTTCCAATAGCTGAATACTCAGTCTGAAAACATCTCCTTCAACCTATCTTACAACTTTACACAGAGACTG
Source organism: Pinus albicaulis (assembly GCA_034641835.2). Lineage (NCBI taxonomy): Eukaryota > Viridiplantae > Streptophyta > Pinopsida > Pinales > Pinaceae > Pinus > Pinus albicaulis. Next base: position 1,799,749,649 of record CM076578.1, on the reverse strand, counting down.
TGTCTCAAGAGAAACTACTTGCAGTTCTCTGATAACTGATCAACAACCACTACAATAGTTTTTCTCATGAGTTTTATAGCAGAAAGATGAGCTGAGGAGGTAGGTGAAAACTAATTGCAGCATTTAAACTCAGAAAAGGAAAAGAGGGCCGAAACCCACTCTGTTTTAAATCTCTGCATTTATCTCTGGTATGGCTTAGATGTATTCTGACTGTAGTACTTTGTGGTACTATTTGTGAGTAAACAAAAGATAAATAAAAGACAGTGAAGTCTGCCATATGTGTGCAACAAATGCTTTTGAACATGTAGGACTACTGTCAGGGCAGAAAACTTCTCTAGAACGCAGCATGGAATGAAACCTGTATGGGCACTTTGTCCTTTATGGAAGGAAACATTCTGCTGCTGTAGAAACCCTGATACGCATTGATTTCTGCGTGTTGTACCTTCTGAGTGATTCATAATATTTTCTATCTGGTACTCTGTCTTTTCAACTGCTGCAGGGGGCTTAGAGGTCTTCGTTTGCGTGTCGCAAACTCTATGCTGCTACATTCATATCTATGACTGTGAAATATGTGTGTTAATGGCGCTGGGAGGGTTTTACAGAGTCGAACTTTTTTCTTTTAATGAAAGTTACGTCGTAACCTTCCCGGGTCATTTCTTCATAAATTCAGCCTCTGCACATGGTCTTCTTCGATTTCTCTGTCATTGTAACAGAGATTATGCATCACGGCGGTTGTTTATTGTTAATGATCCTGCAAAATACGAAACTGGTTAGGAAAACACACATGGGGGTGACGGACACAATGGAGACGATGAGGTCGGCCATGCAGAACGACGAGACGGCGGAATTGTGCAGGTTGGTGGCAGAAAACACAGCGAAACAATGAAAAATGGTCTGGAGAATCGTGAGCGTAGCGGAGCAGGTTTTTTAAATAAAACCTACGGAAATGACCTTTGAATGGATATAAAGAGGAAAATGTGGAAAACGACAAATCAATGTGAAAAGTTTGATGTGGCGGTACGAGGTCACAGCGGGACAATCTAATCTGGATTGTCCGATCTCGGTGGAGATCAATGGTGGAAAACATTATTGGAGGGCGATTGAATGTGGACCGTCGATCCGCAGATCATATCGATGGCGGAGATCAACTCGATGACGTGCTGTACCATGAGTTATCACATGTGCATCTGAGTTAACTATCGTGCATCTTCGACGAGCGATAGCCGTTGGATGGCCCGCCCTAGATCGGATGGTCCACGGAAATATCGCTGGGGGTCCGCGTCCGAACAATAATGCGCGATGGACTGCGGTTAACGCACGAGGACGGCGGTTTTGAAAAAGGTACAGGGGACGCGTGTCACGCGGTGTATGGAATCGCTGGCCAATCGTAGGATACCGCCCTCTGCCCAAAGGCGGTGCGATAGAAACTGATGGTTTATGAACAGTGAAAGCGGGCGGGGACCACCGAGACGGGTAAGCTCCGAACCGTCAGATCAATGCAGATCCACGGATGAAAATGCACCCAATATGGATGAACTGTGGGTCGTTGATCGGTTGAATTAACAAACGGCGGGGATGTGATGACGGGATGACCTTATGAAATAGAATAGGATGCGGGACTTTTAATGGAAAACATGAAACTTTGGTTAAAAACTAAAATACAAAGGAATCGGGTGAGAATGCTATGAAAATGCATGGGGGTGAATGTAAGAGCGGGACTCATACAGAAATCACAATCGGGGCTTGGAACGGTCAGAGGGGAGTTGCGCTATGCGATTGCGATGATCAGAAGGGAGAGTGATCAAAGGACGGGGCGATACGATCAATCACATCGCAAATGTTTGCGATGGACCGATCGGGAGGTGCACATGAATGTTTCGATTGCGATGGATGCGATTTGCGCTCTGCTGTCAGATCTTTGTGGTAGATCAACGGTGCGAATCACCCTACGGGCCTTATTAACGTAACCCGATCGCATCAGGATTTTTCATTGTAAAAAAATAAATGCGCCCATTTACATGTTGCGATTGCGTCTAGAGCCAAGGCGTTAAGCGCTCGGTCATGGGCTAAGGGTATATGGGGAAGTGGTTGAAGGGGCTGGCAGGAAAAGGGCTAGGCCCTATTATAATGTTTGAAAGTGGGTTTTCGGGCCTTTTCAATGAATTTGTATGCCAAAGGAGGATAGCGATAGAGGGACCAAAGGGGAAAATGGCCAAACAGAAGGTTGGATATGGGGTTTAAAGGGGATTCATGGGAGATTTAGAGGGTTAATTGGGGATGTTATGGAGTGAGAAGGGAATTTGGGAAAAGGGGAAAAAGGGATAAATGAGGGGATTCTGCAGAGATACAAGGGGGGAAAAAGGCCCTTTTGAGTAAAATTTTATCCTTCAGCAGGCTCATTGATACCATAATCAGCAGAGGGGAACAATCAAAGGCAAGGAACATAAAAAGGCTTCAAGGATGATGTGTCTCAGGGGAGATGCATTCCTTGAAGGCTTAAAACAATTTAGCCCCCTGCTTTGCCTGTCAAAAATTTGCAGGGGGGCTAGCAAGTGGGTAAATCAGTTGTAGGATCAAGATGGATCTACAAGGTAAATAAAGTTGTTGATGGGAGCGTCGAGAAGTATAAGGCAAGATTTCTTTCTCGTGGCTTCTCACAGATCGAGGGGATTGATTATGAAGAAACCTTGACACCTGTCGCATGGTATTCTTCCATAAGGACCATCCTTTCTCTCTCAGCGCAGATGGGTTGGCACATTCATCAGATGGATGTGAAGACTGCATTCCTTAATGGGATCATTGAGGAAGAGGTGTACATTGAGCAGCCTGAAGGATTTGAGATCTTCAGTAGCGAATTGCATGTGTGCAGTCTCAAAAGAGCGATGTATGGGCTAAAACAAGCACCTCGTGCTTGGTACACACAAATCAACAGCTATTTCACTAGACTTGGCTTCACAAAGAGTGAGGCGGATGCAAACATGTACCAAATTGTGGTGGAGGGTAAGCTTTTAATCATTTTTCTTTATGTTGATGATTTAATACTAACGGGTGATGAGAAGTTAATACACTCATGCAAGGCAGATCTTGCAAAGGATTTTGAGATGAAGGATTTGGGCCTCCATAATTATTTCCTTGGATTGGAAATATGGCAGCAGGAAGGTTAACCATTTGTGTCTCAAGGCAAGTATGCTCAGTAGATACTTGGTAAGTTTCACATGGATGACTGCAAGCCCATGGATACTCCTCTTCCAGGAAATTGGAGGAAAGAGGATACTACATCAGCAGAGATAGTGGATGCCACTGTTTATCGACAATTGGTGGGTTCGCTCATTTATTTAGTTAATACAAGACCAGAAATATGCTATGTAGTGAACCATCTTTCACAAGCGATGGTTAATCCTACCAAGCTCTTTTGGAAGGCAAGCAAGCATGTCCTGATATATCTCAGGGGCACATCTAAGTATGGCTTATGGTACAGATAGACGGATGAGGTGAAGTTGCATGGCTTCACAGATGCAAATTGGGCAGGCAGCCCAACAGACAGAAAGAGCACATCAGGAGGGGTTTTTAGTATCAGATCTATAGTAGTTTCTTGGTACAGAAGGAAACAAAGATCCATGGCACTCAGTTCAACAGAAGCAAAACACATGGCAGCAAGTCAAGCTGCATGTGAGGCTATCTAGATGAGGAAGATCGTGGTTGGTTTGTTCAGTTCACATTTAGATCCTACAGTGATACATTGTGATAATCAAAGTTGCTTTAAACTCTCGATTAATCCTGTATTTCATGACAGATATAAAAATATTGATATCCTGTATCATCATATCAGGGATTGTGTGCAGCGGAATATCATGTTGCTTCAGTACATTCCTACAGAAGATCAGGATGCAGAAATTCTGACAAAGGCGCTCACCAGGAGCAAATTTGAATACCATAGATGCAGGATCGGGGTGAAGGATGATCCCTATCTTGTTGATAGGGAGTGTTGAGATTCATCAAGATTATGAGCTTAGTGAAAATCAGTCACCTTCACTAAGTGGGCCTGCAGGATATTTTTAGGTGTAAGTCTATTTTTAGACTATGTCTACTTTTAGACATGGTGATCATATTTCAGAAGTTGCAGGATGCTATTTGTGGATGGTTGGTCAAGTTGAAAAAATAGATGAAATTATATTCTTAGAATATTGGGCAAAGTCTATTTATAGATCTTTGATCTAAAAATAGAAGTGTCGATTATTATTAGCTCTTAATAATAATCCGACAATAAACAGCAACTTATTGTCTTTGAGCACTTAATTTCAATGTACAAATTTTTCAAATCAATGGGCTGAAGGAATTATGCAATTCCTAGGGTTTACTGGTGGTTCATGCATGGAGGACTCAGTTAGAACTGAAGAGGCAAATTTATGACAAAGTTGGAAGAGTAGTTCATGGAGTTGTTATTCAGTTTAACTCAGTTAATGGAGTTAAACTCAGTTGTGCTAGTTGTATCTAGTCTAACTGAATGATACACTAGTGAGAGTGGAGTGAATTAATTAGTTAATTAATTCACAAATAATAACTCATTAATCAACTGAACAAATACAACATTTAACTATAGTGCATGTCAGTTCCAGTGGAGACCCAGTGGAGAGATAGGTGAAAGGGCAAGATGGGCTATCCGTTGTGACTATAGTGATGCATTGATTGCACCACACACACATTGGAGTTTCCAATGAGGATTTCATAATGCAAGCAAGGGTAATTCGAATTCATTCAAAGCTATTCTTCAGCATGGATTGCGTAGTGGAGGCAGGTTATCAGGTGGCAAGAAAACAGTGCATGGATTTACACATTTCTTCTGATTAGTATGTGACGATTGATTGTACTAAGAGCTTGATGTACTAAGCTTCGTATGAGATTGTTACATGATCTCCATGATACATAATATATGATAGTTGGGGTTTTTAGCTTCAGGCTTTCCCGTTAAACAACTGTGTTATGTGCAATTATTTTTATTGCTTCATATGTTTGCAATTGATTTTATTTTCCGCAAAATATTAATAGTGGAAGGATTCTGTATTTAGCAAGAAGATAAATATTGTTATATCAGGAGAATCTAGACATATACATGCAACTTGTATATAATTTCTACAACAACTGCATTCAGGGCCGCCCGAGGTGACCCGACTCCGTTCAAAAGCTGCACGAAAGTGCGTTTAGGGTTGCCCGAGGTGACCCGACTACGTTCAAAGGCTGCACAGAAGTGCGTTTAGGGCCGCCCGAGATGACCCGACTCTGTTCAAAGGCTACACGAAAGTGCATTCAGGGCCGCCGGAGGTAACCTGACTGCGTTCAAAGGCTGCACGAAAGTGCGTTTAGGGTTGCCTGAGGTGATCCGACTTCGTTCAAAGGCTGCACAAAAGTCTGTTCAGGGCCACTCGAGGTGACACAATCCATTCAAAGGCTGCACGAAAGTGCATTTAGGGTCACCCGAGGTGACCCGACTCCATTCAGAACCTGCCCTACACTACATGCAGAAGGGCACGACTAGCCCGTGCTACACTCCTATGATTTTCTGCTCCAGCTGAAGGAATTTGAAGGTATTTGGATTTTCTTCCTACCATATGCATATTATCTATAGATAAAACAGATCAAGGTTTGTTTTCAAGGGCATGGATGAGGGACAAAATGCCTAGGGAAGGCAGTATTGACACTAATGAGGAAATTCAAAGACCTAAAGAGCAGCAAAGAAAGGGTGGGAAGCCAAAAAGGTTTGAGCCTACAAGCACTGAAGAGTTGATAGCCTCTCCTACTAATTTTCCCGTTTTCAAGAATTAGGATGCTATGAATTCTGTAAAAAGGTAAAAAAGATCCAGAGTCACCCTCATTTGACCAATCTCTTTGCCCTAAACCTTCATAACCACCAAGTACACCTAGCTGGGGTGAAGTTTGAACTGACCACCAATGCCATCTCTGTGGCCACTGGAATACCTTGCATAGGAGAAAGGTGGTTCAAACAAATGCATCTAGACCTAAGCCGCTATCACCCATTCTTGAAACCAAGTTGTCAAGCTGATTGCAAAACCATGTTCCCCTTCTCTCATCTATTGGACAGATATGCTCTCATAATGAATATCATTATGAAATACTTCACTTGTGAGGGTAGGTTCTCCAGAGTCTATTCCTACCACATAATACTCCTTATGCATTTCACCAAAACCAAGCTACTACATTTCCCCTACTACCTCTGTAAAAGTATTGAGAAAATGTCTTCCATCATGCAAAAGAGGCCTCTATCCCAAAAAATTTCAAGCATTTTTTATCATTCCCTCATCAAAGTGATTGTCTCACACCTACTAGAACAACAAGGCATCCCATGGGAGGTTTTCGTCGCCCATAATGATTTCACAACTCCACAGCCTAACCCTCTGCAAAGTCTGCCATCATCATCTCAAATTCCTCCTCACACACCTCCATCACCCTCCCCTAACCTTGGCTCATCCTCTTCACATGAATCATTTCCTCAAATAGACCTTCCTCATTCACCTTCCCCTAAGAAATCAGAAAATGAAGAAAGCAGTGAAGGAGAGGAAGATGAAAATGAAGAAATCAGTGAAGGAGGGGAAGATACAAATGAAGAAAGTAGTGAAGGAGAGGAAATGGAAAATGATAAAGGCAGTGACCAAGAAGAAAGTGTTGATGAAGGAGAAAAAAGAGATGAAAGCAGTGAGCCCAATGATGAGCAAAAAGACCAAAACATTGGGTTAAATGATGAAGAAAATGAATCCAAGGTTACAAGGACAGAGATGGATTATCAAGAGGAGAATAGTGAGCTAGAAAAAGAGGAAAACAGTGAGCCTAATGATAGTCAAGAAGAAGAAGTAAACAATGAAGAAGATGACACTAAAAATACAAAGGACACTGGAGAGGAGGCATATGAAAGCAGCAAAGAGGACAAAGAAGACAGTGACCAAGATGGCAAGAGCAGCCAAGAAATAGAGTTTGAAAGTGATTTCAATGGGAAAAAAAATGAAGATCATGAGCCAAATAATGAAGGTAATGAAACAAACGGTGAAGAAGAATTCAACCAAGAGGACAGTATACATAATGGTGAAAGGAAAAATTCTGAAGACAAGGACAGTGAGCATAGAAACAATAAAAATGATACTAGTTATGAAACGGAGACTTAGATTGAAGGTGAACACCATAGGCAAGACAAAGAAGACAGTGGGCAGAGAAGTGAGGAAGAAAGTTACCATCAAAGTATAAGAGGGACTAATGAGATTTCCTATGACAGTGACCCCACAGAGAGTGCAAACAGTGATACAAAGGTTGATTTTGATAGTGAAAATAGTGGGTCAAAGGATGAAGAAGAGGACATTCATGAAGATGAAGATGTACCAAGCAGTGATAAAGACACTTCTAGCATTGAAAAAACAGAGGATGACAGTCCTAAGGGTCTTAACAGTGATGATGGCATTAGAGATAGTGAGAATGCTTATCAAAAGGGAAGTCAAGAGCAAGGTGAAAAAGATGCACACACAGAGATCATACATGAGGAGAAAAGTAGTCCTAAGGTCACTGATGATCAAAGTTTGCAAATGAAACTTGTTGCACCTTTCCCCATCACCTATCAAAGAGGAGAGAGACATGTGTTTTCTACCTCCAAAAGGCAAGGGGCCATGCCATCCTCCTCAACTAAAATGATTGAAAAAGGTAAATGACAAATGAAGGAGGAAGTAGACAACCATGAGGAGGAAAGAGAATTTGAACTCATCCACATAGACGGTGATGATGAAAATGAAACAAGAATTTCAAACTCCCTTCTACAAGACAGGAATGCACAGATCAGAGATTTGGAAGTTGAATTAGAGAGAGCTAAGGATGTCATTCACTTCTTGAAAATGCAGAACAAACAAATGAGTGGCCAGTAGGCCATCTATGAAGCAAGGGTGCTCAAATACCGGAAATAGGCTCAAATAGCACAGGTGAACTTGGAGGAGTACATGGGCACCTATGAAGAAAGTGAGGATGAGGAGGGTCAATCTAGAAGAAGGCCTAGAACTATGGGCCTAAGAAAAGCTTTGGAATGAGAAAGGGAGAAAGAATCAACCCAAGCACAAAAATTTCCTCTCACTGAATTACTTGCCATGGAAATTGAGCATAACAGGGAATCATGGCTTGAAAAGACCAACATACATCTTCAGGCCAAACTTGAGAATTCCAACAAATATTTGAACTTGCAAAGGAGAATGACTGAGCACTATAAACAAAGAAACCACTATGCAAGGAGAAAACTCAAAACTGCCCAAAATGAGGGCCCGGCACCAAAAGATGAAAAATACCAAGCTATTCTTGGTATTTTGGCCCAAGCTTCTATATAGGTCTCCAAGGGCCCATGAGGCACCTACCTACCAAATTTGAGAGAAATTGAACAACTTTTTGTTTTTTGCAAATTTTGAGGCTAGGAGCGCAGCACACCCTGTGTTGCTCTTTTTCCTAGGGAATCTTCAGGAGGATAGGTTTACATTTTTGGATTCCCCATCATTATAGGAGTATTCTCACCAAATTTCAGCTCAATCGGAGTTGTTTTGACCCCCAAAAGGGTCAAAAACACTCAATTTTTCACCTTTTTGCCCACTTTTCTGAGCATGTGCTCTGCTCCTAGCAGTCTTGGAATTTTCACCTTTTGGGAAACTTTTAGAGGTCAAATGTAATAACTAGAGGTAGATATGGAAATTAGACTTCAAGGGATTTCCAACAATCCATCTCGGGGCCTTTTCTGACATCGGGAAGGCCTCCAAACCACTGCATCAAAAAGGCCTATTTTTATGCCACGCTCCTGCCATAATTTCAATTTTTGACATAATGTGCTGCGCTCCTATAGGTTACTAGGCAGAATGTGCATTTGGAAAGTTTTCAAATGCTTGTCAGGGCCTAAAAGTCAATTTATTTAATTTCTATATATGGCCAGAAAAGATATTTGTTAGATATTTTTTGTGCCTTGGGCCTTGCAAGGCCTCAAGGACAAGTTAGGATATTTTATGTTGGCCAATAGGCTTCTAGATGCTCTAGTAGGCTTTCCTATTCCTTGCTTGCTATATAAGGCATCAGTATTCATTGTAAACAGTTGGGAACTTGATGCATTAAGAGCAACACATGGTTTTTGAAAGTTGAAGAACAATTTAGTGTTGTGGAGCCTGTGGATGGAATGCCTTGATTGATGGTGATGAAGGCTTGCTTGCAAGATCCCTGAGTTTATTTAATGGTGATGTATCTCTCATATGTTCATGTTTTTTATTTTTTTCCATATGTCCATCTTTCTATTTTTCAATAGCTCAGAAAATTATAGGATGAGAAATGTTGCTTGAGGCACCTCAGTCCTCCTGTTAGCTATTGTTTTCATGTTTTCTTCTGCTGGGTTAGCTTAAAGAATTCTTCATTGCTCCTTAAGCCCACCTAAGTGTAATATTCCCAACTTAGCTTATAGCTAAGTAGAACATTAAATTTTGTCAATAAATTCAAATGCATGAATAATTGAGCAAGGAGGCTCACAAAACTACTCAAGCATGAATAAAAACCCCTCACAATGTGAAAAGGGGCCATGAAATAACCAGCTCAAGCATCCACATGTGTGAACAAGGTTAAGTTGACCAAGTCAAATCAACTTGTCTTTAAAAGAATGGATCCATGAATAAAGCAGCTCAATGTGAATGGAGGCAAATTCATCAAAACAATTTGATGACTCCTTAAATGTGAAAAGGGGCAAAGCAAGAGGCTCAATCAAGGAATATTCTTAGAAGAAGAATCTAGTCACATTGACTAAATCCAACCACACAACATCTAGAATATTCCCACTTAATGAGACAGCGTAATTCTAGAGGAGGGAAGCTTGGCAAGGAAGCAAACCCTAGTGGAGTGGGGCCCTTGGAGGAGAAGCACATTTCCTATATAATGAAGGAAGGGAAACCATTTGGGTTTATATTGGAGATTATACTTTCATGAGGTCTGCTTAGACTTCCTACATACTTATTTTTTTAGCTAATTTTCTGCACTTCTTAGTGCAAGGGTTTTCTCATGCGGGAATGCCTAGCTTCTTCTTGGAGATCTTGTAGCAAGAGATCTAAGGGAAGGTTCTGATCTGAAATTTCCACTTTTAGGTGTTAGGCCAAGAAATTGTGATTCATATCTATGCATTCCCTTGAGGTTACTGTGTTATTTGTATAGAGGTGCAATGGAAGGGGTTAAAACCCCATGGTTTGGAGCTAGTTTCCCAAAGGGAAACTCATTTCTTCTTCCAGGAGCTAAGTAATAGAATTGCAGCCATTTCTCATGTATATTCAGCCATTTTATGCAGATCTATAGCCATACTACATTTTTTAGTTATATATGTAGCTGCTCCTTTGTATTTTCATTGCATGTGGGAAAACCCTTGCCGGGTGATCATAGTTTCATTGTAAAGGATATTAGATATCTGTTTCTTTGCCTCATTGAGAAATATAATATGAATATCAGATTTCTTTCTCCATTTTCTAATTATTTACTTCAATATACTGTGCAGTGTCTTTTGCAGCAGCTCCGGCATTTGCATGTTTTGGGGTTTTTGTCCATTTTCAGCTATTTGAGCATGGGAGGCCTGTTTAACTTTGTTGTTGGTATTTTTTTATGAAATAATCTTGCATGAAGCTCTTATATTGACAAATATGAAGGAAAAAACCGTTATTTTATACTGTTGTAGCTCAATACTCAATAAAACAGCATTTCTGGGTCACTATTGGTGCTTTTCCCCACTTGGGTGTCTTTCAGAAGGAATGTTTGTTGTAGATTTTGTCAAATGATGAGCTATGCATCTGATATAACTTTTTATCTGATTATTTTCTTATTCCTCTTGAATTTCTGAAGAATTTGTGTAAATTCTGAAGTGAAATTTCCATTTTGCTGCAACCTTCCTCTTTCAGCGGTTTTCAACTAGTCTAGTTTGTGAGAGATCTGTTTAAGGTCTCTAAGTTCATTTTTTTGAGCTGAAATTCTGTATATAAGTCACATACAGCCTATATAAGAGAAACCAAGCATTAATCTGTGTTTCTGTTGCATATTTTTTCTTATATAGTGTTTTCCTTGAGCTTCTTGTCAATAATCCTAAAAGGGAGATATTAGCCTTCGACATAATTCTATAGACAGAGTCTGCTAGTGGGCCAGCTAGCCTATGGATCTTATCCTCTCTTTAGAGGTTAAATATCCAGTAAATTCCCCTGCATTCAATCTCTGGAATAGATCCAGTTGTTGATTGTTAATGTTTTCTTGAAAAAGGATTTTCATTTGCCGGCTTCATGAGAATTTCCTGATTTGGGATATTACACTGGTATCAGAGCATGATCTCTGGCCTAGCCTATGAGATCAAGATATCAGAGGAGTGATGTGGAGAAATAGCAAGCAGAAAGCAGCCAGAATGGAGAGGATGATATTACTCTCATCAATATTCAGATCCAAGAAGAGCCTCTCAAAGGGGGTTGAACAATTGGAAGCAGAAAGATGCAGTGAAACTCCAAGAGGGTTTCAAGGAGAAGAGGACTGCAATGAAACATTTATGAGGTTTCAAGAAGAATGAAAAGAAGACATGGGAATTCCTCCTCCAAGGGAAGGCCAAGATCTAGGGTTTCCTATTGAGGATGGGACAATTCCTACATTTAGAGAAAGAGTTGGGGGTGACAGCACAGTCATAACAAAGGCACCTCTAGCATCTCAAGGAGAAGAAGTGGTGAGGGTAGCTGCACCAAGGAGAGAAGCTCTTGCACCTTTGCAAGGAGTTTCAAAGAATCTCACATATAGAGATTATGGCACAATCCTTGTGCAGTATGTGCCATCATCATCAAATGATGAGATCTGGAGTATTACAGAGTTTCATAAGGTGAGAAATATCTACCCCTCTTTATTTATGAAGAGTGATGCACAAGAAAGGCAGGAAGATCCATGCACATCAGTTTATCCATCTCTCTATGATGATCTATGTCTTTATGCCCCCTTATGTGAAGAAGGGCCATTAGGGAAACCCCCTTATGAGAAGAAAAACAAAGTGTTCCCTCCACATGATACAATGAAGACACCAGAGGTCAGAGGATACACTATCACAGTGCTGAAGGTTGTGGGTAAGAAGCATCTTTATGAGAATAACATTTTATTTTATTATTGCATGTGCTCTCTTACCTTATATGTGCAGGCCATAACTCCCAAGGGGAGTGTTCTACCTTATAAGCTTCATGGCCAGCTATGGGCCAAGATTGTTTTCAAGTGTGGCCACCTCCTAGATGAGTTGAGGGAGGTGATGCACTATGATGGGTGCTTCCCTAAAGCCCAAAATATACATGACACCTTCAGCCATGGTGAAGTGATAAGATCAGCAAGTAAGTGGCGTGCAAACCACTTACCATATCTTGATATGAAGTGGGGAGAAGGAAACCTGCGCTGGTTTTTGTTGGGTGAGTGTGGGTACTCCCCAAAATTTCTGATTCTCATGACTCATGCCTCATACTCCAAGAGCAGGTTGCATAATGGGAAGGCATGGTTGTTATGGCTATCACAAGGAGGGTTTGGACATTATATGCTGAATCTTATGTCCAAAAATTTTCCCATGATTGAGGTATGTCTCATGCATCCACATGTATTTTGGGTTGAGATGTATTTCAAGTATGAATCTTAGGTTGGGAGGAGAACAACTCCCACATGGTGTGGAATGGGAGAGCTAGCTTGCACTATGTTGATGGAGCACCTCACATGTCCATCATTGCATCATTTCTCCATGATCCACACATTGATAATGTAAGGAAGCAACAAGAGCACTTGTTGCTATGGCTACTTTTGGGAGAGTATGGGCTGAAAACTCTCCACACTCAACACAACATTCCAAGAGGAATGCATGGCACATCCAAAGTGCAAGAATTCTACCTTTAAGCAATAATGGAAGAGAGGGAGCTCCTCTCACATAGCAGCACAAGGGTGAATGGTTTTTACATGTTGAATGTCAAGAAGAAGAGTCATGGAGTGTCAAGAGCATTGCTACTTAAGCCTACAGTGCTGTCCTCTAAGAGCAAGTTTCTAATGATGAAGTATTTCCAAAGATGTGTGCACCCTTCCATGTTGCATAAATTTATGAGGAGATTTTTATGGGAGGGCTCACTCATGGATCACATCTTCAGCTCACACAAGAGGCATGGTAATAAATACATCTATGTGCTTATTGATCATCCTATTAAGAATTTGTATCTTCTCACCAATTGTATGCAATGCATCGCTCTGCAAGAGAGTAAGATTATTCATGGGTGCTATGGTCACTTAAGGGCCACATTTTTTAATGATGATAACCATCTCTACATGACTTGGAGCAAGTTCCTTGTTGTCTTGATTGTATGCAACTGATATATATTTCTGCTCACTACTTTCTAGTAGATGAGTTGACATGCATAGCTGAAAATTCTTTGGGAGGCAACTTGCCACTTGATGTTTTAAATCAGCAGTTGGGAAAATTGCGTTATACCCACCATGGAAGCCATATGTATCATCTTCACTTGCACACAAACTTCAGCAACTTTCATATTTGGATGACATATGGTGGTGATGTGCCATTCACTTTGAATGGAATGATATGGGCCAGCAGGATCCATGACTTTAGAGGAAGGATCTTTGGAGATCCAACCTTAGTTCTGACATCAAAGGGCACCCTTATTTCAGCCCAAAACAGTATGTGCTCTACTCTTTGCATGAGTGGAGAGGGAGACAACGTGGGATAGGCTATTTTTCCTATCATGTTCAGCTAATCAGCCCACCTTATTTGCAAAAGCTCAAGGTGGAGGAGCTTTATTATCAGTTGCCATCTTGGGAGGCAACAAATTTTGCTTGGATGATAGCATGTGGAGGAGAGTATTTCATTGATGAAGTGATCCATGTTTGTCACCACTCCTATCTTGAGAAGGCCTTGGATCAGCAAGGAAGTTCCCATAGTAGCCTTCCATTCTTCCATGACAAGAACCATTGGGCTTATTCACCACAAGCCAATACTTTTGCAGAAAATCTAAAGCAAGGAAGGAGACTATGGATAAGAAGGCCACAAGAAAAAGGGAAATTTTTGCAGAACCCTTGCAGTTGCTTGAGGACAAGCAACATTTGGGAGAGGAAGACTGTAATATTCCAAACTTCGCTTATAGCTAAGTGGAATATTAAATTTTGTCAATAAATTCAAATGCATGAATAATTGAGCAAGGAGGCTCACAAAACTACTCAAGCATGAATAAAAACCCCTCACAAAGTGAAAAGGGGCCATGAAATAACCAGATCAAGCATCCACATGTGTGAACAAGGTTAATTTGACCAAGTCAACTCAACTTGTCTTTAAAAGAATGGATCCATGAATAAAGCAGCTCAATGTGAATGGAGACAAATTCATCAAAACAATTTGATGACTCCTTAAATGTGAAAAGGGGCAAAGCAAAGAGGCTCAATCAAGGAATATTCTTAGAAGAAGAATCTAGTCACATTGACTAAATCCAACCATGCAGCATCTAGAAGATTCCCACTTAATGAGACAGCGTAATTCTAGAGGAGGGAAGCTTGGCAAGGAAGCAAACCCTAGTGGAGTGGGGCCCTTGGAGGAGAATCACATTTCCTATATAATGAAGGAAGGGAAACCATTTGGGTTTATATTGGAGATTATACTTTCATGAGGTCTGCTTAGAATTCCTGCATACCTAGCTATTTAGCTAAGTTTTTGCACTTCTTAGTGCAAGGGTTTTCTCATGCGGGAATGCCCAACTTCTTCTTGGAGATCTTGTAGCAAGAGATCTAAGGGAAGGTTATGATATGAAATTTCCACTTTTAGGTGTTATGAAAAGCACTTTTTATTCATATCTATGCAGTCCCTTGAGGATACTGCGTTATTTGTATAGAGGTGCAATGGAAGGGGTTAAAACCCCATGGTTTGGAGCTAGTTTCCCAAAGGGAAACTCATTTCTTCTTCCAGGAGCTGAGTAATAGAATTGCAGCCATTTCTCATGTATATTCAGCCAATTTATGCAGAACTATAGCCATACTATGTTTTTCATTTATATTTGCAGTTGCTCCTTTGTATTTTCATTGCATGTGGGAAAACCCTTGCCAGGTGATCATAGTTTCATTATAAAGGAGATTAGATATCTGTTTCTTTGCCTCATTGAGAAATATAATATGAATATCAGATTTATTTCTCCATTTTCTGATTATTTACTTCAATAGACTGCGCAGTGTCTTTTTCAGCAGCTCCGGCATTTGCATGTTTTGGGGGTTTTGTCCATTTTCAGCTATTTGAGCATGGGAGGCATGTTTAACTTTGTTGTTGGTATTTGTTTCTGAAATCCTCTTGCATGAAGCTCTGATATTGAAAAATATAAAGAATAAAACCGTTATTTTATACTGATGCAGCTCAATACTCAGTAAAACAGCATTTCTGGGTCACTATTGGTGCTTTTCCCCACTTGAGTGTCTTTCAGAAGGAATGTTTGCTGTAGATTTTGTCAAATGATGAGCTATGCATCTGATATAAATTTTGATCTGATTATTTTCTGATTCATCTTGAATTTCTGAAGAAGTTATGTAAATTCTGAAGTGGGATTTCCATTTTGCTGCAACCTTCCTCTTTCAGCAATTTTCAGCTAGTCTAGTTTGTGGCAGATTTGTTTAAGGTCTCTAAGTTAATTTTTTTGAGCTGAAATTTCGTATATAAGTCACATACAGCCTATATAAAAGGAACCAAGAATTAATCTACGTTTATGTTGCATAGTTTTGCTTATACATCGTTTTCCTTGAGCTGCTTGTCAATAATCCTAAAAGGGAGATATTAGCCTTCGACATAATTCTATAAAAAGAGTCTGCTAGTGGGCCAAGTAGCCTCTGGATCTTACCCTCTCTTTAGAGGTGACATATCCAGTAAATTCCTCTACAGTCAATCTCTGGAACAGATCCAGTTGTTGATTGTTAATGTTTTCTTGAAAAAGGATTTTCATTTGCCGGCTTCATGAGCATTTCCTGATTCAGGATATTACACTAAGCTTGTTTATTTCATTTCTGGATTAATATGCTAGTTTATAAACATGATTCATGGTATGCCCTACTTATTTAATGTTATCTAAACTCTATCTTGAAATCTCTCTTTGATGTATTGAATAAAAGGTTAAGACAAAGAGGTCTTGTTTCGATCTTGCCCTTTGAATATGCTTATCATTTTTCTTCAAAGTTATTTATAGTTTAATGAATGATGTTTAGGTGTTCCCTCTTCATTTATTGATTATATTTATCTCTTGTATGTTTTCAAATGTTGAAAGTAGAATCATTGAAGTTAGATTAGTTCTCTTTCTTCCTTGTTCCACTGGATTGTTTATCTTAAATGTTTATTTGTCTAAAAGTATTGTCATTGAGCAAATGGTGTGCCCTATATCATGATTAGTATCTTTTTCTTATCAGTATTTAAGACCTCTTTGTTCATAGGTATTTGAAAAAGGATTCTTAACTGCCCTTTGCCCTACCTTGGTTCCCAAACTTAATGTCCATTTCACCTCACACATAAACTTAAAGATCCATTGACTACACTAGATTTTCCCTGTGATGTACCCAGATTCACTATCAAGATATCAATAACTTCATAGACTCCATTGCCCCATTGATTTTATAACCTCTCCACCTATCCTACTTAGTCATCTTACCCCAACCAAAACAAACAACAAATCGACACTTAACAACTAGCCTAAAATCAATCATCCAAAGCAAAAAATTTCACATCCTTCGCATAAATAGGGAGAGCCCTCTCTGAGTCCAAGAAGGCTAGGTCCTAGAACTCCAAATACTGGTCTAATGTTACCCTGTCATTTGGTTTACCATTCTGCCAAATCACAGGACACTAACATAATGGCAATCACGGTGGGACTGAGTACATAGTAGCCTAAGAAACTCTTATAGACTCTTTTAACCATCAGTTAAACTTTGAAATCCTGTGATTTGTAAATCACCTCATCACTATCATCAACACAATGGTGATCATGATGCAACCTCTGATGTCAGTGACAATCTAAGTATCCCTTAGGACTTCAGAAACCTTCATCAAATCATAAAGAACTTAACTGATAGCTTAAGAGTAGAATCTAGCTTTTTCACCATCCTAGCAAAATGATGACTCAACTATAGGACACTCTTGCAAACCTTAGGGCTACATATATAAACTCAGAAAACCCCAAAACATTTCTATATTGGCTTTTTGTCTGTATTTGTGGTGGACCATAGATAGTTATCTTCAAAAACAACTAAAAATATCCACCTGACGACTCCACTAGCCTCCAATAGGCCTTATAACTTTACTAGTGTCCCTAGACCCCTATAGGATTGTGCTGAATCAACCCTGGGAAGTATAGAATCCTAGTCCACACTGTGTGAGTTTAGAAAACATAAAAGAGGTAAACTTTTCAAAAAAGTTTGAAAACTTTCAGCCTCTCTAAATTTTGAGTTTGAAATCTAGCTTCCTGAAGAATTAATACCAAATCTCATCTGGACCCAAACCCTCCTACTATAGTTGATGACCCAGAAAGGATTTTTTGTCAAACTTCTGTAACTAGAAACTTAGCTACTAATAGGACCATTTATAAAGCAAGCTCTATACCGTAACATCTTACAGCCTTGAAAGTTCCCCAGTTTGACTTGCACCATACTAGAAACCTTTTTCAGAACCAATTCACAAAGTAGAATCGACCATACCGATCTTGAGCCCATAGACTTGCAACAGAGTCCTAGCAGAGAAGTTTCTCCTTCCACACCATCGGATTTCAAACTTCTCCACCACTTTGGCTCCTTTCACCCCAAGTCTGCTCAGAATCAGTTTACTGGTCCGAGTACTTCTGCCACACCCATTCACACCTCCACTGTGCAAACCACTTCATATCATATCACAAATCCTCCGCTTGTAAATTCACCATTATCTCCTATCATGGAAGCATGGTATGCACCCCTTGTGTTACCACAGTCATCGCAACCTTTGCTAAATGATTACCAATCCAAAATCCCACACTTCACCGGGGCAGAATCTACCACTTCCCAACAGCATGTAGATAGAACGAATGATTATTTTGACTACATGGAATTAGAAGAGGAAACCATGAAAATGAGGATGTTTTCCCAAAGCCTAGGAGGAGAAGCTAAGAAATGGTTCAAAATCCTAACTCCCAACAGCATACATGATCTCCCTTCCCATTACCAAACTTTCATAAATAAATGGGAAATCAAGAAAAACCCTTTTCAGATCCTCTCGGAATATAGCAATCTCAATAGAAACATGGGGGAAAGTGTCCAAGACTATTGCACTAGGTTCAATAGTGTTTACAACACACTACCGCCAAACATGAAACCCCCACTTGGCCTAGCCTTAGCTAAATTCCCCGAAGGTTTTGACCCCGACATGGCCTATCGTCTAAGAGAACTAGAGCCCCTAACTTTAGAAGACATGCAAAAGAGAGCTATAAGTGCAGAGACCAACTTAATTGAAAAAAGAGCTAGGCTAAGATCAGAAAAGACGGTAACCTACAAAGATGACACTATACCCTCCACCTCCTCATCTGATTCCAAAATTGACAACCTACTTAGAACCATGTAAAGAATGATGGAGAGAATAAGCATAAATGAGAGAACACCCCCTAGGTACAACCAACCAAATCCCCAAAACAGAAACTGGAATTACAACTTTAGAAGAGAACCACCCCAAATCAGACAAAGGGAAAATGATCAACAAATCAGGCCACACTTGCAAGATAACTATGTTGATGAAGGGGAAAGAGATATTGAAAAACCAGATGAAAATCATCTAAACTTAATAGGCTCTGATAGCGAGGGTGATTTTTTTCTCACAGAAGAAGAACAAGGCTTTTTCATGTCAAACCAAGATGAAACAAGCTATGAATATTTCGAAGACCGCAAATTGGGATTATAAAAAGCCATAATGGAAGTACATAGGAAATATGATCTTAGGAGTAAGAAAAACCAAGACAACTATAGGAAAAACAACTCAGACACTATTGTTAAAAACTCCTGAAAACATTCTTAAAAGAACAACATACAATAACAACACCATGGCTAAGAAAATTGATCCTAACAAGGATAAAACTAGCCAACCAAGTGTTGACACAAGCTGCCCTAGTACCTCTACTAATGGCCCTGAGAAAAATCTATTAACCAAAGCCTCGAATCAGAATCAGCAAATTAAAAATGTGGAAAAATTTATGGCTGATAAAACTGATGTAAATATGTCCAAAACTCAAGTACCTTTCAATTTCGAAGGAGTGATCGCTAAAATCAAAATAACCATACCTCTCACTGAACTGGTAGCTCAGGATATCTACAAATCTCAAGTTCTAAAAGTTCTAAACATAGGAAATCATACCAATACTCTGAGTTTGACAGATGACAAACCAGAGTTGTTGTTTGGACCCGAAGTAGATGGAAAATACCCAGAAGGAGCCATTCCCCCATTCTATGTTAGCCTAAACATACACGAAAAAATCTTGCATAATGCCATGCTAGACTTTGGTGCCTCTCACAACCTCATGCCAAAGGTAGTGATGGAAATATTAGGCCTAGAAATAACCAGGCCCTACAAATATATGTATTCCTTCAATTCAAGTAGGGTTAAGTGCTTGGGCCTAATCAAGGATTTATGTGTCAATCTGACACAAATCCCTGGTAAGAGCCTGGACATGGACATAGTAGTGGTTGACATTCCCCCCAAATATGGCATTCTTTTGTCCCGATCTTGGGGAGCCAAGCTTCTGGGGAACCTCCAACTTGACATGTCTTATGC
Organism: Pinus albicaulis; assembly: GCA_034641835.2. Taxonomy (NCBI): domain Eukaryota; kingdom Viridiplantae; phylum Streptophyta; class Pinopsida; order Pinales; family Pinaceae; genus Pinus; species Pinus albicaulis. The sequence continues at coordinate 1,799,729,809 of CM076578.1, read as the reverse complement.
TACGATCCCAATTTTTAACTAAACAAGGAGACTCTACCGAGAATCTCACATGAAGTATATGGTAAGTAGCCTAGATAGACCCAACAACTCCCCTATCTATTCCATTCATTCTGACTTGGACTCATTCATCTTGTATAATGAAAATGACCTTGATGAACAAGTGAATGAAGATCGTGAAGATCTAGGCACACTACAAAAATCAGATCAGTCCTTGTATGATGAGTTCGACAGTCAAAACTATCACGACCTTGAAACACCACAAAACAATAAAATTGAACTTGATTTTCTCCAAATTGAAAATGAAGTGTCAGAAACAAAAACCAGTTTAGAACAAGAACCAGATTGCTCAAAGGAAGGACAAACCACAAAAACACAACTTCCTCCTTTCGCTAATCCGGAAAAAAATAAAATACCCTCACAAAACGCAAATTTTTGGGAATCTGGAACAAGATGGTCTTATGTTTTTGCCTTACCTAGATACTTCATCATCCAAGAATTTTTCCCTTTCAGAAAAATTGTCAATTCCCACAAATATTTCTATAGATCCCAAATAAATCTTTGCTAAAGTTGATATAGAGGAAGATAGGATGGGTAAACTTAAGAAGCCTTAAATAATTAAGTTGTCTAAATTTTTATCACTACAAACAAAACAAATAAATACAAGACTGTGCAAAAAATTTCAGAATGCTTATGTGTGTATGCAGGCTAGTCTAAAACCTTGTAACACAACCCTTGTTCTAAAAATTCCTCCTTTCATAAAGAATCATGAAAATATTGAGCAGTTGAGTTCACTTAGAAAGAAGGCAAAAGAACATAGGCTTTGTATAGACTTTAGGTACCAGGATCAACCCTTCCAAAAGAACAAGTACCTTTTTACCAAAAAAGATCATACTTTACAAAGGGTAGGTTTTTCTAACTAAATCTCATTGCATGGTACTTTTTCATGTTACCATCAGATGATACCACTTCAGATCAATCAGCTTTAATATTTTTTCAAATTTCCTTTGGACAATTGCATGTTTAAACAAATACTTCCTGGGCTAGAAAGTGTTGGAGACACCTTCCGAAAAACAATGTCTTCAGTTTTAAATTTCTTCACCATGGCATACATGGATGAATTCATCATTTGTTTTAAAGATGATAAAGAATACCTTGCCTACTTAAGGAAGATCTTTGACAAAAACAGATTTGAGAATCAAGGGTCAAAGAAGAAACACCAAGGAGATCATGGGTTTTCTGAAAACTCTTGGAATAATCCTTATACCATGTTGTCAACTGGAGGTAACTATGTTTTATGTTTACAAGATCTGAATGGACAAAAAATGTTAGGAGATCCTTTCGAAGACAGGATGCTCAAACACCATTGCTGTAAAAATCCTTAGCTATAGTTTTTCACTCATTGTACATACCATTGTGTGGATAAATATTCATAAAGATAAAAACACAAAAACATAGAAAAGAATAGAAAAGAGGGTGGATTTAAAACAAGGTAGAACCCCATACCCAAAAAATAATAGTACTGAAAGTGTGCAAGTCTAAATGCCACTACTGGTGCAAAAGAATGTCTTGTTCAGTCATCTAGCCTAATCATGGTTGAACATGTTTTAAATTTATTGTTGATAAGTTAGTCAAATAATGTTGGTCAAATCATTAAATCTTGACTTGTTGAAGAAAATAGATTAGGAAAGAAAGATACAGGTTCCACATGCTTAAATATGAACCGAAGAGAAGGATAGGGATGCTTAGAATATGATGAAACATAGCCTTCACACCTTATAGTTTTGTTTGCTTATAAAAATAAAGTCTGTGTGCAGTTTGTCTTGATGCCATGACTCATGATGGATCAGATTGTCTAATCCTGGTTCAATTCATGCTTTAAATTTCTCGTCAAATAGATTAGAGAATGAAGTCTATCATACTACTTAATCTTGAGAGTCAAATAGACTAGGTAGAGAATAAGAAGAGTTCACTAGCATAATTTGAACTCTTGGAAGAAATAAGTGTAGAAGTAGATAGTTTATTTCTTTGCTTTCAAAAAGAAAAGATGTCAATGGGTTTTCCAGTTCAAGTGCACCCAAGGAAGAGAAAATGTTGGAAAAGTAGGTTGGGTAGGTAGAAGTGAAGTTGAGCTAATCATGATTTCAGATTATCAAAATCACTACATCGGGAAAGCAACAGCAAAAGAAAAGAAGAAAATCTGCCCAATGGATGAGGCACTGGTCTTCATAAACCAAGAGATCTGAAATTTTGGACACCTATTGAAAAGGAGCTGCCCTCCCCAAGTGCAGCCACTGTTATTCATCAGTAATTTTACCTGTTTAGATGACTAAATTCTTGTCCAAGATTTCTAGAAACAAAACTCATAGAATTCTTGTGATTTCTAGAAATCTCATTGCTTTCATTATCTTTAGGATGAATTTTTCACTATCCTGCTACTCTGTCAGGGCATGGCCATCCTATCACTCCGAGAAGACCAAATCATAGACTGATGTCCCTCACTCTCACTATGCTTGCCACCTCTACCTATAACACTCTGTCTCTGTTTTCCTAAGCCCTCTATTTTCATGCCTTGGTTTGCCAAGTAACCCTAAATTTTCCTCCACTCACCAAGTGCCTCAAGCAATGATGATTTTAAACTCCCTTTCTAAGATCTTTAGGTAAATAAAAGTTTTTTTAGTTGTATAGGATGGCAGTGCATAAAAGTGTGTCAAAACCCTCTCTTCACCTCCAAACCCTAATTCAAGATTTTCGGTCAAAGACCTATTCCAAAGGACATCCCAATAAGTCATATAGAGTCTCTTAGGTTATGCATTGTCATGGTTCTAAATTCATTGTTTCTACAAATATTCAAAGGTGAAGTCAAGTAAAACAAGGGTGAAACTTATTATTGTCCACAGACATCAAAATCCTCCAAAGGTATCTCCTTGATCAAGCATCAAGTTTGCATAAAGATTGTTTGCCCATGTTCAAGCATTTCTGCAGGAATGCTTTATAATGGTTAACAGCAGAACAGATGCAAAGTAAGAGGCCTAAAACTCATAAAGACATCCACAGCAAGTAAATAGATACAACAGGCTTAATTTCACAAGGAAGATCATGACATCATGATAGATTTTTGTGAAATGTTTCCCATCAAAAATCCCATGCATGAGGTCCTGAAGATAGTAGCACATAAACACAACTATACACTAGTCAAATATTCAATAAATAGAAATCCAAAATGGAAAGCCTCCTTGGTGACTATAGACAGAGATTAGAAGATGATGTCGAGGAATAATTTATAAGGTTTTCTAGGACAACATCATTTCACTATAGAAAAGGCCAAAATTACAAAGAGTATCAATGGAGTTATAGCTTTTTAGCACAACAGGTGACTGCCCAGTGAGAGATCTATGCAAAAAATCACAAAAAGGGATGTATCAACACCATGAAGTAAAACCACAACATTCTTTCACTGCAACAAAGGGTCATACAACTCCATCAAAGGGACAAAGGTTTTTCAGAGGACTTTGAAAGCATCCTTCTAAAAAGTTGAAAAAGATGAAAATGATGAAAAGGGTATCAATATGGAAAACACAGAACTCTCAAAAAGGTCAACATCCACCAAGTGGTAAAGCAGAGAGGAAATAGTTTCAATATGAAAAAATGGAAAAAAACCAAGAAAAATCACCATTTTCCAAGGGTTTTTGAAAAGGTGGCAGATCCAAAAGAGATGAGAAGACCAAATGGCATTGTCTCTTATAACACCACCTGCAAAAGGAAAAGAGAATGTCAGCAAAAGGAAAAAGGCTCCAAATAACCTTAGTAAAATGGGTTTGTATTTTTTATTTTTTTTCAAAAGAGTATAAAGGAAACCCAAGCAAACATCTCCCAATCACCATTTGGCTATTTTAAAAAACAGTCGAGGGTTTCCAAGCTTTTGAAAAATTCCTAACAGAGTTTCGGGCAGAAATTTCAGGCGTTGTGCTCCTGAGAAGTCACATTGTGCTCATGTGCAAGACTGCCCATACTTTTCCCTGAAGGGCATTGCATTCCTATGCAGAGATGTTGTGTGCCTGTAGAAGAGGCACCGTGTAGCCTCCACCCCACAACTGCGTTCAGGGCCACCCGAGGTGACCTGACTCCGTTCAAAGGCTGCACAAAAGTGTGTTTAGGGCCGCCTGAGGTGACCCGACTCTATTCAAAGGCTGCACGACAGTGCGTTCAAGGTTGCCCGAGGTGACCCAACTTGGTTCAAAGGCTGCATGAAATTGCATTCAAGGCCGCCCAAGGTGACCCAACTCTATTCCAAGGTTGCACAAAAGTGCGTTCAGGGCCGCCCGAGGTGACCCAACTTCGTTCAAAGGCTGCATGAAAGTGCATTCAGGGCCGCCCGAGTAACCCGGCTCCGTTCAAAGGCTGCACGAAAGTGCGTTCAGGATCACCCGAGGTGACCCGAATCCATTCAGGGGTGACCCGACTCCGTTCAGAACCTGCCCGACACTGCATGCAGAAGGGCATGATTAGCCCGTGCTATGCTCCTATCATTTTTTGCTCCAGCTGAAGGAATTCGAAGGTATTTAGATTTTCTTCCTACCATATGCATATTATTTATAGATAAAATATATCAAGGTTTGTTTTCAAGGTTAGGGATGAGAGACAAAATGCCTAGGGAAGGCAGTATTGACATTAATGAGGCAATTCAAAAGCCTAAAGAGCAACAAAGAAAGGGTGGGAAGCCAAATAGGTTTGAGCCTACAAGCACTAAAGAGCTGATAGCCTCTCCTACTATATTTTCCTAATTTCAAGAATTAGGATGCTATGAATTCTGTAAAAAAGTACAAAATATCCAGAGTCACCCTCATTTGACCAAGCTCTTCGCCCTAAACCTTCATAACCACCAAGTACACCTTGCTAGGGTGAAGTTTGAACTGACCACCAATGCCAACTCTGTGGCCACTGGAATACCTTGCATAAGAGAAAGGTGGTTCAAAAAAATGCATCTGGACCTAAGCCACTATGACCCATTCTTGAAACCAAGTTGTCAAGCTGATTGCAAAACCATGTTCCCCTTCTCTCATATATTGGACAGATATTCTCTCCTAATGAAGATCATTATGAAATAATTCACCTATGAGGGTAGGTTCTCCAGAGTCTATTCCTACCACATAAGACTCCTCGTGCATCTCACCAAAACAAAACTACTACATTTGCCTTACTACCTCTGTAAAAGTATTGAGAAAATGTCTTCCATCATGCTAAAGAGGCCTCATCCCAAAAAAATTCAGGCATTTTTCATCATTCCCTCATCAAAGTGATTGTCTCACACCAACTAGAACAACAAGGCATCCCGTGGGAGGTTTTCGTCGCCCATGATGATTTCACAACTCCACGGCCTATCGCTCTACAAAGTCTGCCATCATCATCTCAAATTCCTCCTCACACACCTCCATCACCCTCCACTAACCTTGGTTCATCCTCCTCACATGAATCATTTCCTCAAATAGACCTTCCTCATTCACCTTCCCCTATGAAATCAGAAAATGAAGAAAGGAGTGAAGCAGAGGAAGATGAAAAATGAAGAAAGCAGTGAAGGAGGGGAAGATGCAAATGAAGAAATAAGTGAAGGAGAGGAAAGGGAAAATGATAAAGGCAGTGACCAAGAAGAAAGTGTTGTTGAAGGAGAAAACAGAGATGAAAGCAGTGAGCCCAATGATGAGAAAAAAGACCAAAACAGTGGGTTAAATGATGAATAAAATGACTCCAAGGATATAGGGACAGAGGCAGCTTATCAAGAGGAAAACAGTGAGCTAGAAAAAGAGGAAAACAGTGAGCCTAATGATAGTCAAAAAATAAATGACAGTCAAAAAGAAGAAGTAAACAATGAATAAGATGACACTGAAAATGCAAAGGACAGTGGAGAGGAGGCATATGAAAGCAGCAAAGAGGAAAAAGAAGACAATGACCAAGATGGCAGGAGCAGCCAAGAAACAGAGTTTGAAAGTGATTTCAATGGGAAAAACAATGAAGATCATGAGCCCAATAATGAAGGTAATGAACCAAACAGTGAAGAAGAAGTCAACCAAGAGGATAGTATACATAATGGTGAAGCGACAAATTTTGAAGACAAGGACAGTGAGCATAGAAAAAATGCAAATGATACAAGTTATGAAACAGAGATTGAGATTGAAGGTGAATATCATAGGAAAGACAGAGAATACAGTGGGCAAAGAAGTGAGGAAAACTCACCTAGTGAAGAAGAAAGTGACCATCAAAGTATAAGAGGGACTAATGAGATTTCCTATGACAATGACCCCACAGAGAGTGCAAACAGTGATACAAAGGCTGAGTTTGACAATGAAAACAGTGAGTCAAAGGATGAAGAGGAGGACATTCATGAAGATGAATATGTACCAAGCAGTACTAAAGACACTTCTAGCATTACAAAAACAGAGGATGACAGTCCTCAGGGTCTTAACAGTGATGATGGCATAAGAGATAGCGAGAATTCTTATCAAAAGGGCAGTCAAGAACAAGGTGAAAAAGATGCAAACACAGAGATCATACATGAGGATAAATGTAGTCCTAAGGTCATTGATGATCAAAGTTTGCAAATGAAACTTGTTGCACCTTTCCCCATTACTTATCAAAGAGGAGAGAGGCATGTGTTTGCTGCCTCCAAAAGGCAAGGGGCCATGCCATCCTCCTCAACTCAAATTATTGACAAAGGTAAACAACAAATGAAGGAGGAAGTAGACAACCATGAGGAGGAAAGAGAATTTGAACTCATCCACATAGACAGTGATGATGAAAATGAAACAATAATTGTAAACTCCCTTCTAAAAGACATGAATGCAAATATCAAGGATTTGGAAGCTGAATTAGAGAGAGCTAAGGATGTCATTCACTTGTTGCAGATGCAGAACAAACAAATCAGTGGCTAGCAGGCCATATATGAAGCAAGGGTGCTCAAATACCGAAAAGAGGCTCAAAGAGCACAGGTGAAGTTGGAGGAGTACATGGGCGCCTATGAAAAAAGTGAGAATGAGGAGGGTCAATCTAGAAGAAGGCATAGATCTATGGGTCTAAGAAAGGCTTTGGCACGAGAAAGGGAGCCAGAATCAGCCCAAGAACAAGAATTTCCCCTCACTGAACTCCTTGCCATGGAAATTGAGAATAACAGGGAATCATGGCTTGTAAGGGCCAACATACATCTTGAGGCCAAATTGGAGAAGGCCAAAAAAGACTTTAACTTGCAAAGGAGAATGACTGAGCACTATAAACAAAGAAACCACTTTGCAAGGAAAAAACTCAAAACTGGCCAAAATTAGGGCCTGGCACCAAAATATGAATAATGCCAAGCTAGGCTTGGTATTTTGGACCAAGCTTCTCTACAGGTCTCCAGGGACACATAAGGCACCTACCTACCAAATTTGAGAGAAATTTAACAACTTTTTGTTTTTGCAAATTTTGAGGCTAGGAGGGTGCTGCGCATTTTCCTAGGGAATATTCAGGGGGAGAGGTTTACATTTTTGGATTCCCCTTCATTAGAGGAGTATGCTAACCAAATTTCAGCTCAATTGGAGTTGTTTTGACCCCCTAAAATGGTCAAAAACACTCATTTTTTCACCTTTCTGCCCACTTTTCTCATCATGTGTTGCGCTTCTGGCAGCCTTGGAATTTTCACTTTTTGGGAAACTTGCAAAGGTTAGATTGAAGAACTAAAGGTAGATCTAGAAAGTAAATTTCAAGGGTTTTCCAACAAGCCATCTCAGAGCCTTTTTCGACATTGAGAAGGCCTCCAAAACACTATTGCAAAAAAGGCCTATTTTTGTGCTCCACTCCTGGCATATGTAGATTCAGAAGTGTCCTCAGACACATAACTTTATTGATCATGGAAAAAGATTACATTGAAAACTGCAGGAGTTTACAGACATAAACTCTCATTCTCACACTACACTCACATTGCACAATGAAATAGGAAACAATCCTATTTATAAGCTCTATGTTCTAACTTAATCTAGTTATGGATCACTTGGAAAATCAACAAGTGTCCATTTACAATAAATGAGTTTCTAACCACTCTACTAACTTCACTCCTAACTTAGAGCCTAGGAAACGACTCTTTTCTAGAGGTCTAATTTTTATTTTCTAAATATCTCTAATATTTATTAAATATTCTAATTTAATAAATATATTTATCCTAACTTTACATTATTCAATTTATGTTCTTTTGGATTTATAATTGCCTTTATGAAATAGGCTAACATTCCCCCCTTCAAGGATAAATCCAAAAGAAGAACGAGGAACCATCTTCCAAGTTCTCAAGTTGATGCTGAAAAATTCTTCAATCTCAAGAGAACATGAATCAGCTGTATGTCTGATTCATCTCTGAATGTTGCTTGACAACTCCATCAAGTGCCAAGATGCAAAAGGATCCATCTATCCTTTGCATGAAATCAGCATCAAAGCCCACTGGCTGATGATGTCAAAAACAACTCACTGTTTCTTTTGTTGTCGACTGCCCACTGGCAAATTTGTTGATGCCCACTGGCTGTTGAAGATGCCCACTGGCTGATTTTTCCGGTTGTGTCGAGACTTTCAGTCTGACAACCACTGTCAATATCATTGACATTTTCCCCCCTTTCTCAGCTGAAAGGAGAGACACTTCTCTGGAAAATATTCCTGAACTCCCCCCCTTTAGGTGTAGGAGTTTTACACTGTTGTGCTCCCCCATTCAACTGCATGAGAGTACCATCATCTTTTCAGTGTGGGCTGCACAATGTGTGATCGTATGCGGTTGTAGAACTGAAGCAATATTTTAACTGTGGATGACCATTCCCAAGGGTCGATCCATTCATAATGTATCTTTAATCTAGCTGATTTGTGTTGATTGCGACATTTTTCTGAGGAATGATTGCACTTGCCACAATGGTGACAGGGATGGAGATCAAAACACTGATCTTCCATATGACCAGTTCTCTAACAATGATAACATTTCGGTTTAACTTCAACTTCAGGTTGTGTGGAATTATGCTTTTCTGCAACTTTGGGTTGCGGGCATTGCTGGTTGTCTGCAACTGTCTCTGAATGTGCTGAGGGGATCTGTTCAAGAAATCTCGCACTAACGAACTGAATGGGCTTGGAATAATTGGGAATATGTAAGTTGGCATCATCTTGGACATATCCTAAGCCTCTTCGATTCTTGTTATTCTGAATTTCTTCCCAGGGTTTGATGATGGGCTTGGAAGAAATTGAAACTGGAACAACTTCGACACTTGAAGTTGTTGGAATGAAAGACTTATCATCTGGATGGTGCAAATACTTGAAAGTATCACTCTTTTATTGCAATTCAATCCTTTGAAGTTGTGACTCGAGTTGAATAAACTCAATAGTTTCATGTGTTTGTTGTAGATGTCGTGAAAGATCAGTAAGAGTTTCTTTGTTGATGTGCACCATGTCTTCATCACTAGAGATGATCAAACTGTGAAGAATGTTTAACAACTGAATATGTTGCGCCATCTGAACTTGCGCACTTGAAAACAGGCTCTCTTGTCGGAGATGTTGTTCTTTGAACTGTTTCACTTGAATGACAGGCTCGCTTGAATGTGGCGTGAATGGCACGCTCGCTTGATTTGTTGTTGATTGCAATTGCTAGAGTTGCAGAACTTTCTTGCTTAAACTTTGGAATTCACACTTGCTTGATGACGATCGCGTTTGCTTGAATGCTTCACTTGACTTACTTGATGATTTTACGCTCACTTCAATGAATACCCATGCTCTCTTGATGTCGATCTCAACTTGCTTGATTGTTTTAACTTGTTTGATGATTATTGCAATAAGCTTCACTCTGGCTCGCTTGATGTGTTGATTTTTGTACTGTCTTGATGCAAATTGCTTGAAATCACGCTCGCTTGGAGATGTAAACTCATGCACTCAATTGATTTTGTGTAAAGGAAGCGTGTCGAACACTGTCGACAATGCACCCAAGAAAGCTTACAATGATTCACTTTAACATAATGAATTCACTTGTCTTCTTAAAAATTCTTTAACAATGAATTTTTAATGATTAACATAACATAATGAATTTGATTACAAGTTCTGAAAATAATGTATAACAATGCTAATGTAGATTTTTGAGTGTGAAAGTACATGAACTTGATGAAGTGAATTGCCTTGTTGATGTAAAATGATGATGTAGAAAATCTTCGATTATATGTTGTTGTTGTGCAGATGCATGTGTTGATCTTGCAGTGATTTTGTTATAAGTGTTGTGCTTGCTGATATTAAAATTTATGTATGAAATTATTAATGTGTCACAACTAGACACAAATTAAAAAGCAACAACATGAAGCCATAAAAAACATGCGCCATCAAACACACATAGTGTACCTTAGATCCCCTTATCCAATTTCGAGCGGATCTAGGACACATCAACACCAAAAAAAATGATATCTTTATTAATCACTGAGTACATCATCTGAAGCAATGATAATGTCAAGCTGACAACCCTTTGAAACAATGTGCCTTCAAAATCTGACTAGATAGTGACACGATCTCTCTCAAAGTAAAAAATACTTTGAATTACATCAACTTTCCCTTATTACTCCAAATACAAAATAAGAACCTTATCACTCCAAATTATAAATAATTTATAAAATCACTTTAAAAAAAGTGAATCAATTTTTCTATAAACTTCACCTATCACTCCAAAGAAAAATCTCCTCAAAATAAGACACTTATCTCTCCATTACACAAGCTTCATTATACCTCCATAAACCTTAAAAACATCAACCTTATTACAAACTTAATCCCAAACTTCACCCGTATGACTCAATAAAAAATTATTTTATCCACTCCTTATCTCTCCCAAAAGTCACTCATAAACACACCTCATCATTCCAAAAAGTAACATAAATCGACTTTTTACTCCAAATATTACAAATGAGATATTTATCTCTCCAAATGCTCACGTTATAAAATTTTACATACACTTTACTTAAAAAAATTTAATAAAAGATTAAAATCACTCTATGAGAGTGATTTATAAAAAGGTGTTTTAAATATGAATGTATAGGCATACCAGAAATTTGTTGGAGAGGATGGATTTTTGGTGTTTGTAAGTGGTTCACCGTAGGCTCCTCATTCAACTATGCATCGAACTCCTTGACTTATCATTCCGCAATGTAACAAGTTCATACATAGCATTCTAACAGAAAAACAATGTGCAATGCTCATCTCTAAAGCATGTTACGCTCCCTCATCCGCTGCTGAATTTCAGCATTACTCCATTTATTTCTAGAAACAGCTGGAGTAAATATCTGGAAAATAACTGAAGTGATTTCCTTAATTTTTGGAAACTAACTGCAGTAATTTCCTTAAATTATGGAAATCAACTGCACTTCATTTATTTCTTGTTAGGAGCTTCTAAGTGGTCCATTACTCCCACTGCAGTTCTCTCCCATGATCAGTGGAGCATTTGACACATAGCCAACAGAAGCTTGATGGAAGCTAGGCTATAAAATTTCTGTTTGGTCCCCAAGCTCACTAATTCAATCCTTCAGTTTTTCACCATCAACTAGAATTAGCAGAGCTTGGAAGCCCTTTCAGATTTTCAGATTTCAAACCTTTCTATCTCAAGACTGCGCATAGTGATCTTCGTCCTTGCGTCCTCATGACAATCTCCAGCGAGTAAAAAATCTCACACAGCGTGAAGAAGATCAGCCATGTGTGTGGACTAGACTTGTGCTGGAGAAAAAGACGAATAGAAAACTGTGTTGAAGACCTGCGTTGAAAGCTGTAATGCGTTGAGTGGTATGCATAAAGATTACATACTATATTATATTAGAAATCCTCAAGTGATAGATTGAAGTTTTACTTCTTTCATGAGTGAAAGGTTAACGTAAAATCTAAAATAAAAGTGGAGTGGAGAACATTTATAAAACAGAGCATTTATATGTGCCAAAGTTTGTTTTCTACCACGGTAAAATCAGTTAATCAGAAAATATATTTCTAATCACAAAGCAACCAACGAAGGAGCCTATTTGGGATTTTATCTGATTTTTTTGTTGGAAGCTTTACATAAGCCACCAATGGCTGGAGGTATGTTTTATGTTTTTACTGGGCATTATAGTTTCATATTCCGCATATAGTTTTTACTGTGCATTTAAAAATTGTTTTTAATTGATTACATTGAAAACATTAAAGAAATTGTTTATCCATGAATTTTATTTTTCTGAGCATAAAATTGTTTATGCATGAGTATTTATTTAGTAATTAAGAACTAACATTTGGTATCAGAGCCATTTTACATCTCTGCCTTGGTAATTTATGAATATAATTGGATAAATGTCCTATTTTTAGATTTTCTAAATTAAAGTATATATTTAGAAATATGTCTATTTTTGTTTAATTTTTATGCTTATAATATTTAGTTTAATTATATGCAATTTTGGAAAATATGCTCATATTTAGTTATGCATGAATTAATTATTTGAGATTTAATTAAAACATGTTATTATCAATGAGCATATGAGATCTATGGTTAAATATTATGCATGAATATTGTAGTTTCATTCATGCAAATTTATCAGCTAATTTTTATTAAAAAAAATAAAAAAAAATGTCTAGTGATTTATATAATTTTAATTGATTATAGAATAGCCACAGCATCTCAAATCAAATAAAATTATATATTATGATTGATTAGGATCACATAAAGAATAGACATTAATTGTAATTAATTATATTAAATATAATAAATTTTATCCCACAAGAATTTTTATTATATTTAAGTAATTAATTAGGATAAAATATTCATAACTTACCCACAGGAGTTATGAATTAATAAGTTTTATCATAAAGTTCAAAAGGTTAATTGAATCTACTTGAATTAAAAATTTAGTCCACACACAATTTTTATGTCATTAGATTCAATTTTAAAGCATGATTTACATTGGTAAAGCATGAAATTTTATTTATGCCTCAATTTTAACATAAGCATGTGTTTTTTAATATTATGCAGTTGTACAACCTGCAAATTTCTCTGAAATTCGTACTGATATCCCTGAACTTAAGGGAGATAACTATAAAGTCTGGAAGGAGAGAGTTCTCCTTCATTTAGGGTGGATGGACATATATTATGCTATTAGGAAAGATGAACCACCAGCACTCACTAATACCAGCACTACAGCAAACATCGCGCTTTATGAACGATGGGAACGATCTAATCGTTTAAGCGTGATGTTCATTAAGACTAAAATTTCAGCTGGTATACGTGGTTCTGTTGAATAGCATGACAAAGTTCGAGACTTGCTGAAAGCCATTGATGATCAATTCGTCACTTCAGACAAGGCACTTGCAAGCACCCTAATCATGAAGTTCTCATCCCTGAGGCTCACCAGTGTAAAAGGTGTGCGTGAGCACATCATGCAAATGAGGGACACTGCGGCTCAATTGAAGAAACTCGAGGTTGAAATATCAGAATCTTTCCTGGTGCACTACATCCTGAACACCCTTCCACACCAATACGGACCTTTAAAAATCTCATACAACACACATAAGGATAAATGGTCAATTAATGAACTCATGACCATGTGTGTTCAAGAGGAAGAGAGACTGGTGATGGAAATGGGAGAAAGTGCAATGCTGGCAACGCGAGGAAAGGGCAAATCTCAAGCCAATCAGAAAGAGAAAGGTAAAATACCTCCCCAAGCCGATATCAAGAAGGATTCCAAGTGTTTCTTTTGTAAAAAGAAGGGACACATGAAGAAGGAATGCGCTAAATTTCAGAAATGGCTTGCAGACAAAGGTAATCCAATCTCGTTTGTTTGTTATGAATCTAATATGGTTAATGTCAATATTAACACATGGTGGATTGATTCTGGATCAACAATTCACATTTCGAATTCCTTGCAGGGTTTGCAAAACCGAAGGAAGCCGGTGGGAAGTGAGCAAAGCATCTTATCAGGAAACAAGATGGGCTCGCATGTGGAAGCTATAGGAACATGCTATTTAACTTTAAGTAGTGGCTTTGTTTTAGAATTAGAAAAGACTTTTTATGTACCAAGTTTCTCTAGAAACTTGATTTCAGTTTCAAGGCTTGTACCTTTTGGATATTCCTTTAACTTTTCAGAAACATCATTTAGTTTATTTTATAAATCTGATTATGTTGGGAATGGTATTTTGTCTAATGGTCTTTACTGCATTAATTTACAAAACAATGTCACTTATGATT